>SSNS01000164.1:972399-1137380 GCA_006937985.1 Aphyosemion australe | reverse complement strand
AGGAACAAATAAAAGAGCCTCCAACTTTGACTCGTTCAAGTGTAAAAGGTTGTTGCAAAGCCAACCCTTCACTTCATTCAGGCAATCCACAGCCGGTTGCACTGACTCTAATGATTTTAAAGAAACATAAAATTGGCAGTCATCAGCATACAAATGGTACGTCACACCATGTCGCCTAAAAATAGCTGCCAAAGGAAGCATATAAAGATTAAAAAGCAAAGGTCCTAAAATCGAGCCTTGGGGAACACCGCAGGGCAGAGAGGAGACTTCAGAGGCATACTCCCCCAGCCTCACACAAAAACTTCGGTTACTAAGATAGGATCTGAACCAGTTGAGGGCAACTCCCTGGATACCCACTAGCTGGTTCAGTCGAGACAGAAGTATGACATGATCTACGGTGTCAAACGCAGCTGTGAGATCCAGCAACACCAGTAAAACATGGGAGCCGGAGTCTGTGGACCGCAGAACGTCATTAAAAACTCTAAGAAGGGCAGTCTCAGTGCTATGACCTGGACGGAACCCTGATTGCAAAGGGTCTAAAATGTGAAAAGTCTGCAAGTGGTCAGATAGCTGCGTAAAAACAACTTTCTCAAGAAGCTTGGACAAGAATGGAAGCTTTGAGATGGGACGGAAGTTTCCCAGGGTGGTAGAGTCCAAACCAACTTTCTTCAGAACTGGCTGGACCACTGCCTGTTTGAAAGCCAGGGGAACAACTCCAGAAGCTAAACTCCCATTCACAATATTTAAAACAGATTGGCCAACCACAGGAAAAACCTCTTTAAGAAAACGCGGGGGCATCGCATCAGTCGGAGAACCAGAGGGCTTTAACCCCGCCACCAGATCAGTGAGCAAAGAAAGAGAAATAGGCTCGAAGTGATCCAATGAAAACCGAGGGGAGTCACATCCAGGAGAAGCATCCAACGAGGGTGAGATCAAGGCTCTGATGTTGACGATCTTAGAAACAAAAAAACTAAGAAATCTAGAACAAAGATCATCTGAAGCATCAGAAAGAGAAGGCTCAGAGGAAAGAAATGAATTTAACACAGAAAACAAAACCCGTTGATTACCAGAATGATTACTGATAATGTCAGAAAAATAATTCTTCCGAGCCGTCTTTACCACTCGCTGGAAGCGTCTCCAGGACTCCTTTAATAGAATTAAACAGGCTGGATCCCTGTCCTTCCTCCATCTTCGTTCATGTCTCCTACATATTTGTCTAGCAGAACGTGTATCAGCGTTAAGCCAGGGATCAGTTCTGCTCACACAGCGCCGCAGCCTCAAAGGTGCCACCTGCTCCAAAACAGAGAGGCAGAGAGACTGGAAGGAGTGCAGCAGCTCATCAGGGTCACCAGAGTTCATAGGAGAGGAGGGAAGATCAACAAAGCGAGATGAGAATGACACAGCCGTTGATGGCCTAATAAGTCGTGAATAACACGGCATATCCTGCTTAATCGGACCACGCCGAGACACAACAGTGGAAAATAAAACTGGTTGATGGTCAGATAAACAGGCATCATCATCGACAGTTAGTTCCTTAACTTCCACATCATGAGATAAAACCAGGTCAAGAATGTGAGTTTGTCCATGAGTAGGAGCGTCCACTAGCTGAATCAACCCAAAAGAGTCCACTAAGTGAGAAAACTCACACACAAGAGGCTTCCCAGGACAGCACACATGAACATTAAAGTCTCCTAAAAGGAGGACCTTATCATATCTCAAAAAAATATCTGCTAAAAAGTCTGAAAACTGATTAATAAAATCCTTATTCGGCGTCGGGGGGCGATACACCACCACGCACAAAATCGGAGGCGAATGGCCAAGTTCAAAAGCAGAAAGTTCAAAGCTGGAAAAAGCCCCAGATCCGGTAACAGGTTTGCAGGAGATGGATGAATTAAAAACAGTCAACAATCCCCCACCCCGGCCCGTAAGCCTCGGGGTGTTCAAGTAGGCACAGTCAGCTGGGAGAAGCTCAGCAATAGCTGATAAATCATCCGGGTTAACCCAGGATTCAGTAATACAGAACACGTCCAGCTTATGCTCAATAAAATAGTCTTTAAGAATAAAGGACTTATTACCGATTGAGCGGGAGTTAATCAAAGCCCACCGGTACAATCCAGGCGAGTCAGCGTCGGGTCCAGCGATCACAGGTGCGGCAGAGAGATGTCTCAGCGGCAGCAAGTTATCCAGAGAAACGCCCCGATGGCAGCGGGCGCAGGGCCGATGAAAGCCATCAGCAGTATCCACCAAACACCGGGTGGAGCGGCATCGAGCTCCCCGATTACTCCTCCCCAAGGAGGCCAAGGCCGCTCGAAGGCGAACCAGGCGGCCGCCACGACATCCACGGCGCCGGCGACTTCTCGGCCTCAGGAGGCAGGAACTCTTCCACAACTCCGACGGGACATCAGGGAAACGCCTGTGCAGCGATTCACCCTGAATCAGATGGCAACCCACAGAGTCATGCGGTCGAAAACGGAGCTCCAAAAGGGAGGATCGATCATAGGTAAGGAGCGCAGATCCAAGTGCAGGAATTAGGCAGAAGAAGGCCAAAAAAAGCAAAAAGGTGGAGAGCAACAGACGGCATGCCAAACACGCTGGCGCCATCTTTTTGTGTTTTTTATTGTGATCGAAGCCGCGCTCGTTAAGTTTTTTTCACAATCAGCTACAGGTGTCTGTCCTCCACCATCCCTGTGAGCTGTCAGATGATCTGAGCTGCAGATCTAACGGAGAGAAGCTCCCGGCGCGCTGCATCGCTCCAGTTTATCATCTCAGCTGATTCTGTTTACAAAACGAAACTTAGGCCCGTGTTTACTTTCATTTTCAATATAGTTCCTGGCCGGAGCTCGGTATTAATTCATCACGTGATCATGACACCACCCTCTGTTGCGTCAAGGCTTAATGTGCGTTTATAAGACTGGCGAAGTCGCAATATTACTGCAATATTACTACCAAGCGTGGCAGCACGAATGTCGCAAAATTCCTGCAATGTAATGCCGCCATGGCGCATTCATAAGACACACCGTTGCGGTAATATTACACAGATTTGCCGGCACGGTGTGTCTTATAAAAAGGGCTAAAGGGACATGAACGTCACCAACCTACACACCTTTTCATTTTTTTATTACCAAATTTATTGACTTGGGATAAATTTTATTGATTAGAGTCAGAAATTTCGATAACGATAAATTTTCGATTTTTGCCCAGCCCTAGGTCTGAGTTGTGACAATTTAAAAAAATTGAGTCTTCGATCTACACGTCACGATCTTGGTCTGAGCTGAGCAGGCAGAAGCAGGAGTTAGGATGTGGCGTGGCGTTTGACCCAAACGTGGAGTGATTGCCGGGGAAGTCGACAGGTCTAGAACATTGACTGGTCTGGTAAACTATGGACAAAGTTCTGGTGAAACGATGACCGAGACCCGGGCAAAAGCAGAACACTTCCTGATATAGTCTCGGGTTGATGATGTGGGCAGGAAGTCCGGTATGATGCATGCTGGGTAGCGGTGTCCTGAAGCTGGTTACGTTCTGAGGGGATTGTCGAGTGTGATGGAGGCTGGTTAATGGAGTTCTGGGGCAGGTTTGGGTGTGAAGTGGAGGTTGAGGAGCTAGAACCGTGACACCTCACTTATAATGAGAGTGAAAAGGACTTTTTTGGTGTTTGGTCCATTCTGGGAGGAGTTGTGAGAGGACCGTGAGTTGTAGCAAAATAAGTCACGCTGGCTAAAAGTTTTGACAAACTAACTCATGCATGTAACAAAAACTGACATCAACAAATTGTTCCTGCTGCCACCATTTTTCAGGTACATTCATTAATTCTATATCAGGGATTTTTGTCGTCTTTCAGCCAGTGTAGCTCTAATTTCTCTACCACCCACGGCTTGCTCACAACTCCCCACAAATGATGAAGAATTAGGCCAAAAAATTCTACTTTTTCAATTATAACCATCAACAAGTTTTACTGGAAGATCCTAAAAGTTCACCTGTGATTCTACCAAAACGGTTTAAGATACCAAAAAGCTGCTTCAACATGTTAGAGCCCAATGTGATCCAATTTGTGATCCTTTGACAATTTTATTGACACTTCTAGGTTACCTCATATTGATACAGTAAGCTCTCAAATAGCACAAGATTCATCATGGATTTGGCTAATTCATTGTTTTGTCTGTCGTGGCGAAGCTCTCGATTTACAGTTAGATCTACATTCCTACCCTCACCTATGGTCACGAGCTTTGGGTAGTGACCGAAAGAACGAGATCGCCGATACAAGCAGCTGAAATGAGTTTTCTCCGCAGGGTATCTGGACTCTCCCTTAGAGATAGGGTGAGAAGCTCAGTCATCGGGGAGGGGCTCGGAGTAGACCTGCTGCTCCTCCACATCGAGAGGAGCCAGTTGAGGTGGCTCGGGCATCTGGTTAGGATGCCTCCTGGACGCCTCTCTGGTGAGGTTTTCCAGGCACATCCAACCGGGAGGAGACCCAAAGGAAGACCTGATGTTATAGCATCACTTGAAAATCAAGCCACAAATCCTGAATCCCTGCACACAACTGGACTGGAAGTGCCTGCAGCAGACGTTTTCCTTCAACGTCATAGATTCCTTCACAGATGGTCTCCAGTCTAAGTGAAGCGCTGCCAACTTTCAGCTACACCCTCAGCATCTTTACTCACTCCGAATATCCTCTGAACCCATTTTCTAGCATCAGATTAATAAAATATGTATCAGCGAGCCAACGCTTGTATTCCAAAAGTTAATCCGACCCGACACTAAAGCAGAACAAACTTCCTTTTCACACGCAGGGAGAAATACAAAGTAAACAGTTTGATCCTTTAACCCGCTCAATTTTTCATCCTGAGTAAAAAAGACCCTTTTTTATTCAAATCTGGATGTGGAAAGTCCCAAACAAGAAGACACCATGTGTGCAGCCACAAAGGGTTTCAACGAGAACAAACCCCTGCTTTCATAGGCTCACTCACTCACATATAAAAGGCAATAAAGCTCAATATCCCAGCAGCGCTGGCTGGTGCCACATGGCTTCTATAGGTTTCCCAAAACAACAAAACTGTAAACATCTACATAGTTTTAACTTGACTCAATGGTCTAGATAGATAGAGGGGTGATTTTTTTTCCAGAGACAACAGGAAAAACCCTTAAAGGCAATTCTCTGTGTGGTTTAAGTGTGTGACGTCCCTCTGCAGCCAGCCAGCCCAGTGCACGCTGACTGTACCACAACACATCACCCAGATACGAGGAAACCAGTGTTCTTGCAAAATTCTTCACAAATTCTTTTCTTTAATTTGACAAACCAGTTTGTTGTTGCACACCCAGCCCAAAGCTTTCCATAAAACAGGAAGGGAATATAAAAAGAAGCAGACAACAGTAAAAATTCCTCCTGAACATGTTTGGAAAAACCATGTAGCAGCCAGTTCATGAGTTATTTTAGGAGTGTATCAAACAACTGATCATCAGAAACGGACACCAGTGGTGTTTGTGATAAAAGGTTCCTCCTCCACCTGGCAGCGTTTCCTGATCACGGATCCTCTCTGGAAGAACCAGCAGGATGCATCAAACAATAACACGCTGTGCCGTCGTCCCCTCCACACTCCGCCTCTGCTACGTCAAGAAAATTCATTCATCTTTTTCGATCCTCTGCGCCAAATGAGAATCAGATGTTTTCACAGGAAGGACGGACCCCCGCCCATCCTGCGTTGCTGGGGAGGTGGGATAGCATCTGCACTGAGCAGGAAGTTTAACATTCCACCCAACTTCCATCATGGACTCGCAGCTGAGACAGAGAAAAGAAAAAAGTCTGGCGGTGGCGTTTCATTACTGAACTTGAAGGAAGAGACGTCGTTTATGGATGTTTTATCAGCGGCTCTGGGTCTGACTCCCACCGGGGTTTAACTGTAGCACCACGGATTAGAAGACATCCTCTGCTGTAGCCGTTTAGCTAGCCTCTCTGTCAAAATCATGACTAAACAAAGACACCCCCCCCACACCCCACAAATTCCTTGACAACTGCTGCAAGCTTCCTGCTGGCATTTGATATGCTCCATTTGGTTCCCATGACCAAACCCGAGTCATGCTGAGGCTTTGGCTGTGCAGATGAAGGCTCGTCTCACTGACACTCACAGGCTTTTCTGTACTCTGAAGTGAAACTTCCCTCCTTCTCCAAACCAGCCGAGTGTCAGAGACTCAAGTGTGATTTAAATATAGTTTAGTTCTGGACGTCTCAACGAGAGTGTTGGGGTTGCAATTACAAGGGAAGACAACGAGGAGCCTCAGAGGGATCTCGTGTGTAATTAGCGTTGACCTTAAGTGGTTGAACGCAACCTTTTCTTTGAGGGATTCGTTTGGCTTTTTTCTCCACCGACTTGTTTCAGGCTTCTGAGGGCCGAGGACCACAGGGACAGTCGGCTAAATTCACTTATGCCGTGTTTATCGATCCGTTCCTGGAACCTAAACCAGTGACCTTGCCACCATGATGGCTCTCTCTCCACAGCCATCATCCACTGGTCTCTCAGCGACATGAAACTTGAACCGGCCTCCCCCACTCCCCGACCTCTCAGTGCCTCAGCGGCGAGGTAAACTCACCCAGTTGATTCTGCTTTTCCCAGCATGTCGTTACAAGGCCGGACAGTTCCCTGTATTTCTCCGCCAGCTGGAGTTTGCCGTTGTTGAGGCGGGGTCGTCGAGCGAGGCTCTCCTCCGCCAAGCTCCGGTTGGAGGTCAGCAGCATCTCCCTGTCCACTTGGAGCTCCTGAAACTGAACAAAGAAAAGCAGAAAAATGTAGAATCAGCTTCCAGTTTTTCCCCCCTTTCCCAGCATGGTGCATATTTACATGACGACTCCATCATGCATGAGAAACATCTGTGCAGCGCACGTGATGCAGGAAAATATACAGAGAACATCAGAAATTCACCAAAAACAAAACCAGAATGGCTCTAATCCCTGCTCAGATATCCCTGCTGCCTCTTAAACATCTGGATGTAAAAGTTTTATGTTGCCAGGATATTTTTAAATAAATAACCACGTTTTAAGGATTATTGTGATAAACAACATCAGATACGAGCACTAGAAATGAATAGGGATGTAAGAAAATATCGATATCGTGATATTTTTTCCTGCGATATTCTATCGATATTCAAAAGCCGCGTATCGAGTTTTTGGAAGAATTTACATGCAAACATTTGGGTATTTTGTTTTCTTTTGGTGCAATTCAAACGTCGACCGCTAGTTGGCAGCAGCGTTGCCGCCTTCACTCTGATGCAACACTTTTTTGATTTGTGTTTAGAATCAGAAACTACTGAAAGTGACCTTTGCGTATTTTTTCATGTTAAACAAAATAATTAATATTTAATTGAAACATTTTTGTGTTTGATTCTACAGAGACTTCATTTTTTGTTTATTTTGAAATGACTTCTGATAATACAGATGTTAACTACTCCTTTTATTTTTTACTTAAAGAGCAATTGGTTTTGTTTCCACCATTGAAATGAAAATCCCTCTATTATGGTTCAGATACCTCATGTTAAACATGTTATGTATCAGTTTGGACTGTTTATTGAATTTTCCTACAATAAATTCAGTCTAAAAAATCGCTAATATCGTCTGGATGAATGTATCGCAATATATCGCATCGTCTCCCCTGTATCGTGATACGTATCGTATCGCCAGAATTTTACCAAAACACATCCCTAGAAATGAACCAATATGGGATTTTCTGTTGCAGATACGGATGCTGATTTTTGGGCTGATTTTCATGACGGATATCTAGATAGCTCCTCCTTATTTCCCTGCTAAAATGTCATTAATAACAACAATGGATGCACATTTCTGACCCTGAATCAGTTTTTTAACTCAAAGTTTAACCAAATCCTAATTTTGTTCACCTTTTAACCAAAGTTTCTGAAACAAATCAATAAACTGACCACGTATTAAATATAAATCAGGTAAATAAAAAAGGCTGCCCACAGATGTGCCTGACTTTAAATCGGCAGATGCAATGTATAAAAAGATAGAGGTAAATATCGTCCTGATATGTCGGTCTATCCCTACTTTTATTTAATTAAATCTTCTTTTCATTTGTTTCAGAATAAGTCATAAAGCCAGGCTTATCTGTGGATAAAGAGGTTTCCAACAGCCACTGTTGGTTTCTAAAAAAACAGGTTGTGGAGCTGCTGAGTAACATTTCAGATATCGGATGACTCCGTTCATGCAGGGACACATTTATGATCGACCAGACCCTGTGAGAGCTCATTTTTACAGGTGCAGGAAAGTGACATGAGGGTCTCACAGGAAACGGCTGTAAAACAAGCTGTAGAGCTATTTGTGTCGACATAAAAACCACACTGCAGCCGCGTGTCCGTGCAACCCGAGTCTGGCCCGTTTCTGCATCCCCGGAGCCGCCTGATAAACCCGCCGTCGATGACAGACGGCCTTATCATCCACTGCTGGCGTAAAGAAACCACAGACACATCAGCTCCTAAATGTGAAGTGACCTTTAAATGAGCTTTATAACTGCAGGTGAGGAGGGTCACATTTTCCACATGTCGACTCAGCGTAGAGTTTCACTCCAGCGTGAATTAAAAGCAAATACTAACCCCGTCTGAGGACAAAATAAAGGTGTGATGTAAGCAAAGCACCTGATCTGCCAAATTATTTCAAAGCTCAATAGCAATTCAGGAAACTATTATCAACGATTTCACTTATTTATCATCACATTAGAGCTGCAGCTTGTTTAGTATTTTATTATTCTGGACGTGCTGCACTAAACAGCTTCCCTGTGGACAGAACCGAGACGTTAACAAAAGCAAAACTGCTCTTTGTTGAAATCAAAGTCCATAAACGCCACACAGTGAACAGAAACGTTCCCGTTTAGCTCGTCTGGAGCTGCGGAGGACAAAAGCATCGGCCAAAACAGGAAAAATACAAACGTACGCCTGTGAAGAAGCACAAACAGGAGATAGTTGTGTAACGTGGAGTCAAACGCAGCTGCAGAGCTGGTGAGACGATCGGATATTGGGATTTATGGGGGAGGGGTCCGGAATGTCACACTGTCACTAGACCATAAAAAAGCCCATAAATAATTAAAATGAACGCCATCCCCTTAAGTCACGCTGAACAATGGAGCCACTGAGACGCTGCGCTGAAGCGGCTTCCACAAGAAAACACTTTGTGAGCCTTAAAGAAGTGAAGAATCTGGATCTTGTTCCCTTTCTGCTCCATCCGTCTCGGCATTCCTGCGAGACAGCTCAGACGGATAGTTTGCTCTCCTCTGAGAGTCGGTCACTTCGGGCCCAAGGGCCGTTTCGTTGAGTCTGGTGCGGTACGTTGCATCTGGCTCGCATTTTTACGGGTCGTTAAAAACAAAGTTTTGGAGGGGTTTGCAGAAGAGGTCTGTCTGGATGCAGATGTGCTGCCCATTCAAAGGAAATCCCAGTTTTCCATTAACAGGAATGAGAACGGAACACTTCACTTCCTGCCAGCTCTGTTTATCCACCAACAACTACTGCTGTCTTCAGAGACAAAGTGTCATTCGCACTTTGATCCGTGGACTTAAAAGGGGAACTCGGATGGCGGTTATAATCCCCGACACTCGGGGAACATGTCGGAGTCGGGACAGGGCGAGGTGCGGCCCTGTTGTTGTTCGCTGTGGTTCAACTCGTCTGGCAGCATGAAAGGCAGCAAATAGGCGTTCCTCTTTCATCCCAAACGAGTCTTGAGCCTAACGAGCCTTCTGGAGTCAGAAACCATCAATTAAACAGTCTGAGACAAAACTGACGGCCCAAATCCCAAATCTGTCATGTTAGCATGGAAATCAAAGGTTTAACTCCAGGATGAAGTGGAAGACCAGCCTGGTGTCTGTTATCTGGACCATTTGGGAAAACTATAAAGAGAATATGACTGATATTGTTTTATATCGGATAAAAAAGGAAGAAATGAGGCATCTGTAGCAGACATGAACCCACGGAGGATTTCCAGTCAGGCTCTCTTTGAGCTTTAACGCATCTCTGAGTTTATTGTTAAGCTGTTCAGCCTGACTTCACTGTTTCGACTAGACCACAAAAACGGAGTCTGTAGTGAGAACGGGGAAACATTCCCTCATCCAAATGTCTGTTGTTGTGGTTTTAACATTTACCTCAGACGACCCCGGTGAACATGACCTAGATTGATCCGAATGCTGCTGAGAGGATTTTTTTGGGGATTTTTCCAATTTTGCCTCAAAGCACCAATAAATAAATGTTTTAAAATAAAGCAGAAAAAGAATCTGGAAGTTGTCGTTGATTCGATGTGGGCTGTTGTGGGTGAAATGGGGACAATTTGATCACTAAGACGTCCTAAAAGAACTTTTATTCCAATAAGAAACTTATTTGAATCTGACATAAGGAACTTTGTTGTGGCTCAAAATGGCCCAGGAGCCCTGGCATTCATTCAAAGGATATTCCCAGTAAATCCGGGAACGTTACATGTGTGCTCAAACATTCTTCAATTGACGTGTTTCAACTATCAGAACTTCAGGGTAATTTTACCGTAACGTCCCCGCATGCACGCATCTCCACTTCACTGGGCCGGCCGAACGGGCCGTTTCCAGGAACTAACGGAGTATCTAAACAGAGGTAGGTACTCGGAAAGGCTCGGTAGAGTAGCTGAGTGGCACTTTTGGTTAACTCACGCTGATTGGTTGTAACTTAGTAGGAAATGACATCAGCAGACATCGCCCAACTACTAGCATTAGTAAAAATAATCGAGTTGCTGGTGAAGCAGAATAGAAGCAAAAGAAAATATGCAATGTTCACGCTGCTTTAAAATCGTGTTACTAAACTCCCAACACTGAAAAACGCAGTGTAATTCCCCCACGATGGCGTAATTCACGGGAATTTCTTGTCTCACAGAGCACGGTAAAAAACTGCACTTCTTCCGGTCATTGAACGCCACATTTTTCATCACAAAGCAGCTCTCCCGGTCCTCCGAATGGATTTTATTACAACGCACTTCAACAGAATAAAATTTGTGATGTCATTAATTACTGTGAATGCTTTTTGGCGCTTATCAGTGACATCACTCACTGCCAAAGCAGTCACAATATGTTGACGTTTGTGCAAAGTCCTGAATAGGACTGAATTTGTATGGAGACACAACAGATGAGGACCGGGCCATCGTTTCGCCCGGTCAAATTCCCCTCCCAGAATTTACCCTGAAGTTCCGACAATGGAAACACACCTAATGTTGTTTTTCTCTCATCCAACAAGGACATTAGCAGTAGCTCAGGTTAATGTTCTGCTGCAAGCATTAAGATTAAGATTAAAGCCATCAGTTGTCACACACACTGGTGTGTGGTGAAAATTGTCCTCCGTATTTGACCCATCACCGTGGGGAGCGGTGAGCTGCAGACACGGCCGCGCTCGGGAACCATTTGGTGGTTTAACCCCCAATCCAACCCCTTAGTGCTGAGTGTCAAGCGAGGAGGCATTGGGTCCCATTTTTTCAAAGTCTTTGGTATGACCCGACCGGGATTCGAACCCCGATCTCCCAGTCCCGGGGCAGACAGTCATACCACTAGGCTTGGGACGTGCTAATTTAGGGTGTGTGTCTATGTCGATGCTTTTCTCTGAACTAACTGTTTCTCAGCAGCCATTAATACATTACTAATATTAATGGGAAAAGCAGGTTGGAGATGGCACAGACTTTAAGGTATGTATATCTATCTAGGCTGTTGGTGTAGATTGACACTTTTTTCTTCAGAATATAAATAAACGTCTATTTTAGGCCCTTTTGTTTAGTACAAATAAAAAGAATCACCATGCATTTGTAAATTAATAATAAAATAAATCACATTTTGTGGCCCGTGGGGACTTTTAACTCAATGATTTTGGCCCTCGCCATAAAAATTTGACACCCCTGCTCTAAATTAAAGTCTATGAGTGGAAATAACCAGCATTGGGCATGCAAACCCTTTAAAAAATGAGTGAAATGCAGTTTGGTGCATCTCCAGCAGTGAGCTGTGCTGCACCAGTTGACTGCAGCAGTTGTGGTTACGATTCACTGTCTGTGATTAAAACTGGTGGTGGTGATTAAAACAAAACATACATAATTAACACAAAACTAATGAAGTGGTCTGCTCCCACGGCTAATTAGGAGATGAGAGACGGCGTGTGAAATCATCAAATCCAGGACATGAAGATGGCTTCGTATAAGTTCATGTTTCATTACCTGTAATAATTCAGCCTGCATGGCTGGGAGCTCTGATGAAAACCACAGAAGTTCTGCATTATTAAATAATTACGTTTAATGGGAGCTTTGGTTGAGACTGCCTGAAACAGCCTAGAGCTCTGCGCAGATGTGAGTCACAACTGTAGAACCTCTTCTTGTAATCCAACTACTAAAGCTCCATTATTCCATCGCCGGGTTTTAAACCCTCCACCCAGAATCTGACAAAAAAAACGTGATTTTCAGCTGTCACCACCAGATAACTGCTCATGACAGCCACCAGCAGCAGGAACATCAACAAAAGAGGAATTTCTTAATCTTTCAGCCTTGCAGGGCTGCAGGGTGCACGCTGGTTATGTTTCACTGCACACACACACTATTATCACTCCACCCATGGTTGTGCAAAACCCATCAATCCTGCAGCCTGCTGAATGCCTTTTATTGTAAACTCATGAAGAAGTTTGGGACCCTTCTGGTCTCTGCATTAATGATGCTGTGGGGGACATAAATGTATTAATACACCCATAGCATAAGTCATTAAATCTTAATATGGAGATGGTTTAAGGGAAGGGCACAGGGTTAAGGGAGTAGCTGCTGTGTTTTAGTGAAGAACATTAAAATATGTAGGATTCATTTATGAGAATAAAAGAAACTTGGCATCGCTTGTGGAATTTCATTCAAATTGGCATTCAGGAAATATTAAAGTTTCATTCATTTAAGCTTATATGTTGTGTTTTTTCCAACTCTTGAATCTGCAGCAGAAACCTAAACCACCAAAACCAGCAGCGTGCATCAGATACACGAAGCTTCCTGAACCACCAGGATGCCCTGACACCTAAATAATCACTTCTAAAACACACACATACATAACTCACCACCGCTTAAAGCGTCATTAAATCATTTATCCTCAAGAGTTTTAAGAGAACGTGACTCTTGAATAGGAAATAACTCGCCACGCAGACAATCGATGAGCCCTGAAAAGATGATTTCCTCGTGCTGACCACCACAAATGACACAAACGCTCATTTTAAAATGTTGTTTAACTCAATAAGAAATATAAATTGATCAAAAAGTGTTACAAAAAGCGGTAATAGCTGACAAATGTAGCGCCAACGGCACTTTGGGTAACAGGAGATGAGATACCTTCTCATTGAGTCGGATGATTTGATCCATTTTGTCGCCGTTTTGTAAAAGCTCGCGCAGCTCCGTCGTGCTCAGAGCTCTGTAGCCGTCGGGACAAGGGCTAGCCTCCTTCGGGTTGGACATTTTATCCGTGAGAACTGCGCCTGAAGACGGGGTTTGGAAGCGCGAAGTCCGCACAGCCCTCACATCTCGATCACGTTGGAATGCGATGCGATCTGCCGCTGCCAGTGCCCGCACTCAGCGTCAAACTGCCAACCGTCACACTTCCGCTCCGCGCCTTTCAAAATAAGACTTGCGTTTACAAGGCGACTTCCGCTCCGCGCTTTTCAAAATAAGACTTGTGTTTACGACGCGACTCAAATTTTATCCTCGTCAAGAAATCACTAAATGAGGCTAAAATTAATTGAATATTTAATCAATTGACTTTTAAACATTGACAATGCTTTTAATTTTAATTTAATTACATTTTTATTTTGAAATTTGAAAATAAAGTAATTATTTATTTGTTTGTTTGTTTAAATAGTTATCTATATTGATAGTTTTTAGTGAATACTCACCTGTAAGGAAACAGAAGGGGGTAAAGCTGAATAAGTGTATACTTCTATGCCTCCCTTTCAAACACATACCTATGTAAATATATACAATATGTATACTATTGATTGTGAATGTAAATGTTTGAAATAAACAAACAGTTAGTTAAGAGAAAACTTTCTTTTTTTTTAACTGATTAAAAAAGACTTAAAGAGGATCTAGAATGTAAACCAACATGTTCCTTGTTGTTGACTAAGACAGCTTGGGTGGTCAACAGTAGCATACCAAAAAGTCAAAGCCGTGTGTGATCTACTTTTTATGTAAATTAGAAAGTTGAAAAAGGCGAAAGAAAACCTCCTGTTCTGTGAAAGCCTTCCTTAACACGTCATAAGGGGGAGCCACGCCTCCTCAAACCTGCATGTGTCTGAGGCTTTCTGGGGAAACCAACCAATAAGCATGTCCTGGCCGAGTGGGAGGGGCTAACAGCTCTTTTCATTGAAGGCCTGAGTAAGGGGGTTTAGAATGGCCTGTATCAGGGCTCCTGGGACAGATAAAAGCCAAAAAAATAGTTCTTATGCTTTTTGGAGGCTCAAAGCTCTGTTTTAGATTGTTGATTAATTGCATTCTAGGACACCTTTAATTTCAAACTAAAACCACTTGTGCTTTGCAACATGTTTCACATTATTATTATTATAATATTTATCAATAATAGTTCAGCTAACGTTCTCACCCTTTTTTCTATGTATTTCTTTTAGTTTTTTATTGTTTGACACTAATCCACGAAGACCCTCTGGTGGACGCAGAATTGCCTGGAGGTGTGTATATTTTTTTGACCTGGGAACACACTGGGATGGATGGATGGATGGATGGATGGATGGATGGATGGATGGATGGATGGATGGATGGATGGATGGATGGATGGATGGATGGATGGATGGATGGATGGATGGATGGATGGATAAACCTGGCATAGAATTTATTACACAAATTCAAATTGTTTACAAAGACTCACTGACTAATGTGGTTAAAGTACTATAAATGTTTGGTTAGAACTCATTAAAATAAAATGAACACTGAAACATGACATCATCATGAGATTATGAAGTCATCAGAAAAAAGGAGACTCCCCAGGCCCCCTTAATTACCCCCTTCTTCTGTCTGTCTCCATGCATTATGTACATTATTAATCTAATGAGGACCATGGGACCCCAGGGGTGATGTGCTTTAATCTTATTAAACGCAGAATTAAAGTGGAATATGTATTGCTGCACATCTCTCTGGGTGTAATGTCCACATGACTCAAATCCAATGTGCTGCTTTAATTTTTAATAGTATTTAAAATGTTGTAATTTGAGATGGTCTAAAGCTTCATTATTGTGTGCTTTTGTATGTGTTCCTATTTATGTTTAAGCATGAAAGTGCATGCATTCATTTTAACTTAAAAAAATAAATATTTTTTTCATTTTTTTCCATTCACACATAAGTATGTTCATCGTCTGACTGGCATCTTCCCCCATCATCGAAGCCAACTCACCACCAGGTAGAGGTCAGTTACCAGCTCCGCCCCTCTCTTCACCCGAGTGTCCAAGACATGCGACCACAGATCAGATGAAAATCAATCATCGACCTGCAGCCTAAGGGATCCTGATGCCAAGAGCACATATGGACATCTTTATGCTTGAACATGGTGTTCGTTATGGACAATCCATGACAAGCACAGAACTCCAATAACACTGTCGTTGCCCACATGAGCATTGAAGTCCCCCAGATGCTGCTTAAATAATCTTCAAACGGTGTTCCAGCTCTGAAAACTGAACAGTTTCCAAAATTAACCAGACGAGAAGAAAAGTCAGTTAATGTGTCAAGAAAATAATTATGTAATGTGAAAAGTCATAATACGTTTGGGACATTATTAAATATAACAAAGATTTGCACATTTTTTTTATCAATATATTACAAATAAAAAGATGAATGTAGATCCTTTCATAATCATTCCTCTAATTTCCCAGCACTAAGAAGAATTTATTCCCCGAATGTAAAGCCTTAAATGTGTTTAAGTAAATAGAAAATGACTCATCACACAAAGAGGCATAAAATACATTTAATAGCCCTTTATGATGCTTTTAGTTTCACCATCTAATTCCTCATTTTTGCAAACATTTCTTCTACTTCCTCATCTTGTCTATAAACGTAAAACAGCTCAGAGTTTTATGAACGGGCCACACAAACCTGCTAGTGACATATTTAAACCAAATCAGCTGCAGGTGAGTCACATCAAGCATTGATAAAATAAATTATATTTACCTCAAAAGTTTAAACTTAAACAACGAGACTCGCTGATGATGTTGCATCATCCTGAGTAGTTTAGATGATGTATCATGAAATAAACTCATCTATTTACACCCTTTGGCCTTAAATCTGTTGGTTAGATCCAGGATTATGAGCTTCTATCCACCTCTAACCCTAATTATTTCAGATTAAACATCAGAAACACCGATTCATGAAATATTCAGCCTGTTTAAACGGAGCAGTTTTCCCAGTCTGTGGATGAAACGCTTGATCTGGAAGGTTTGACTTCAGAGCATTTAGGGATTTGGTAACTTCAGAGGATTCAGCTGACAAATGCTAAAAACTATATATGCATTATACACAGCAGCGCAGCTTATTTTAATGACTTCTAAAGCTTTCTTATGCACAGGCACGACATTTTCAAGAATCTTGCTTCACCTGATCCCAAAATTGCTGATTTATATGAAATAAAGAATAAAAGCATTTAAATGGTTCTTCAAAAGGAGATGAGGCACTTTGAGTTACATGACAGCAAGTTTTTAAACTCATCATGTAAGAAAATACACTGAAATATCGCAATATTTTGTGTTATGATACAGAATCAATATTTAAAAGCAAAGTATCCATTTTTTATTCAGAATTTACAAGCAAACATTTACTGTTATTTTTGTTGGGTGTAATTCAACTTTAAGTATCACAATATATCGTATCTTGTCGCCTGTATTGCGATATATATATCGTATCGTCAGATTGTTGCCAATACACACCCCTATTATCATGTAATTAATGGATCATATAAAACAAAATATTCTTGATAACAAGTTTACCCAAAAGGCCAAAATTACACATGATGAGCAAAAATCATAAAACATTATAAAAAATACTTTTAGTGATATTTACATTTTTATCTTTTTTATAGTTTTATTTTGAAAGTCGCCGACACAACAAATCTCTGCCCAGCAGGATTCAGAAGAGTAAAAGAAGCGCGTATCTTACACCACATCATCATAATCATCATCGTCGTCCCCTCCGATGTCATCGTAGTCCTCACTGGAGGCGTCTCCTGATTCTGGATCTGCTGAATGAGACAGAAGTGTCTTCTCGTCCTCCACCTTCATGTAGTCAGGCTGTAGGTCCGTGGTCTCCTCGTAGTCGTGATCGTCAGACAGGCTTTCATAGCTCTGACCCAAAGATAGATCAGATTTCCCAACTGGATGTGGAACATTGTATAGTGTAGGAGCAGGGAAATGATTAGCCTCATCGTCTGCCTGCACGTAGTCAGGCTGGTCCGTGCTCTCCTCATAGTTGTGATCCTCAGACAGGTTTCTGCAGATCTGACCCAACAGACCACCAGATTTTATATCTGGACCTGGACCAGACTCATCGTCCACCTCCTCATAGTCAGGCTGGTCCGTGCTCTCCTCGTAGTCGTGATCCTCAGCCAGGTTTTCATAGCTCTGACCCAGAGATAGATCAGATTTCCCAACTGGATGTGGAACATTGTAAAGTGGAGGAGGAGGGAGTTGATCAGCCTCATCGTCTGCCTGCACGTAGTCAGGCTGGTCCGTGCTCTCCTCGTAGTCATTCTCAGCCAGGTTTTCATAGCTCTGACCCAAAGAATCAGCTTTTATTTGTGGATTTGGATTATTGTAGAAAGAGGGAGAATGGAGGATGTCTGACTCGTTCTCCACCTTCACGTAATCCGGCTGGTGGTCTGTACTCTGCTCATATTCAGGAATCTGCTCATAGTCGGGTTCTTCAGCCAAGTTCTCGTAGCTTTGGGCTTCTGAAATAACAAACAGTGTTTAAAATTCATTTAAATAACCCTGTGTTCTGTAGTCACTGGGAATTTTAAATTAGAAGAAGTAAGGGGAAGTGTGAGTGGAAGGGAAATTCTGGGAATCAAGCCGATTCTTGCCTGCTGTGAGGAACTGGGCCCGAGACGGGAGAGGGGGAGTAGGACTCCTGCAGTCCACGTTTCTCTCCTGGTATTTGTTGCTCCTGAAACGTAGTCAAAGAAAACTCAGGTAAATTTGTGTTGTTCATGTTTTATCTCTAGAAAATGCTGTTTCTGAGAACATATGATGCAACCTGACGTGTGAACATATAATTAGCATACATCAGGTAGATTAAATCAAGATTATTAATATCATAAAATATCATTACAAATAAAAATGTTTTTTTACTTTATACTAGACAAAACGTGTCCAAACTTTAAGACGAAGGTTGATAGTCCTCGAAGGCCACAAAACGTGATTTTCTTCTTCAATTTGAAATGAATAAATACTTTTATATTGTTTTATATATTTGTACTTTTCAAAATAGGTTCAAAATAGGCATATTAGTAAAAATCCAAACATAAAAATGTTAGAAGCCTGATGTACAGACAAAATTTACAGTTGGGGGCCTAACAACATTTCTCTGAGGGCCGCACATGGGCCCCAGGCCGCACTTACCAGGTCTAGACCAAAGGGCAAACTCGGCCTGCCAAAAGTAAAACCAACACTCAAGTGACAAAAATTGCAGTTCCCCCATCATCCACTAGGGGCTGGTTTCAGAAAGGAGCAAGTTCCCATTGACTCCCATGTTAAAAGTGCCAACTTCACAGCAGAAATAAACATGTTTACTGCCTGGTTCAAAAACTATTTTAGGTTTAATAGGTCAAGCTTACAGTCATGACAGCTCTGACTGGGGAGAATTTTTTTGTAAATCTTCAGTTTAGTTGTAATTAAAGCTTGAAATAATGAATAATTAGGGGTGTGTCCTTTTGATTGACAGTTAGCAGATGAGCTGTCAGTGCTAGCAGTAGCGCCTTGCCCTCCTGCCTGCTCCAGGGAAGGCCTCAGCCTCAGCCTCTGTTAAGTGTTACAGCCTAGAAGGCAGAGGCTAGCACAGTTGCTCAACTATGGTTTTCTGGCTAAGAAGAAGAAGAAACTATCTTTTATATAGTGCCTCTCAAGATAAAAATCACGAGGTGCTTCACAAGAACAAAAAGTAAAAAAATAAATTTAAAAAATGATTAAAGATATCAAAAAAGGGAGAAGTAAAATTTGTGATTAAAAAAGGATGTGAAAAAAGGCGAAAGGTTTAGAAAACCACCCGCCAACCTCTGTTAGCTCAGTTAGCTCATAGCTACATCGGGTCAGAGTTTGTTGGGCATTAATCATCTGCCCCCGCCCTCACAGTCCCGCTCTGAGCTACATTTTTGTATGTTTTCAGGAGTGACGAGACGTGTGGCGCAGCCAAGATAGCGGAAGGAAACCGCTCACTGGGCTTTAGGCCCTGTCCTCACGTAGCCGGGTGTCGCCCAAAACGAAGATATTTTTCTACGAGTCGGCCTGTCATCCACACGAAAACGCAGATTTCCGCAACGAAAACAAATCTTTTTAAAAACTCTGGCCAAAGTGAAGATTTGCGTTTTCTCCATTTTCAGCGTTTCTGTGTGGACAGAAATAACCGGAGTGTTAGGTTTCACAACGTCACTGTCTGCGCCAAAAATGCTGACGGCCCATGTGCGACTTGTGTTTACGCTACAACATGGATGCCCTCAGAGCTGTGCTCGCGTTATCAATCGTCTTAGTGCTTTTTGACGCTTGTAGACTTTATCCTCCAAAACTACATTTAAGAGCAACTCTACCTCATTATCGGTCCACATTATCGGTGAGCTAGGCGCCATGTTTCACGTTTTGTTGAAGTTGAGCAGGAAGATGAAATGGAAAGGATTCGGGGGAACTACTGCCCCCTACAGGTCTGGCATGCCTATGAATGTGCTTAACAATACACTTATGCGGTTACGTGTGGATGGAGTTTTTTCTAAAAACAAGGTGGTGTGGATGCTATTTTTTAGGAGGGTGGATATTCGTTTTTTAAAAAAACCCGGCTACGTGTGAACAAGGCCTCAATTCCGCTCTTCAGAAACCTACGGGTGACGGAGCAGAGGGTTCGTCCATTATATAAATACACCTACGATACTTGAATTTAACCTTTTGTTCTGAATGAGCGGCTGATTTTGTTCCACTTTGTTTGCAGAGTCATGCTTTCGCGCTATTTTTTTGACATGTTAAGATGCAAATCTTTCCAAGTAACTCTGAAGGTCTTTCTTTAAATGCAGAACAGTTACAATTCCTAGAAAATCAACTTGTGAGTTTGCACATAAATACATTTGCTGTTAATATAAATGAATACATTACTGGGTATTGGAGGCATCTTTTCTCTGCAGCTGCTGAATTTTGTGTTTTCCTGCAAAACAAAGAACACAAAAGAAAAGCGTGAAATTATCCTGCAGGTAGAAAGAAATCAAACAGGAAACGATTCAAATAAAGTCCCCCAAGGACAAACAACAATATAAAACATGCTTATTAATTTAATTTACCATAAAATGGGTGAAAATGATGAAAAATGTGTTTACGTCTTTATTATGTGCAGCTTATTTTCTCCCTGTGTGCTGTTAGATTAGCGTTTGCATTGCATAATATTTTGTTCCCTTTCGTTGCTCTTTGTTCATTTATTTACCAACACCAGAACAAAACCGCTCTCTGTGCTGCCACCCAGTTTCCTCATAGGGATCATTAAAGTTTCATCTAAGCTAATCAAATCCAGAGGGTGCCCCTAATTATAGCAATTCATACAATTATAATAACATTTTCATGGGGGGGTTTCTGTAAAGCCCTCGGATACACGTTCAGTGATCTAACGTATAATATTGTTTGGGTTCTTTGCTTCCTGTTTAAGTTGAATTAAAAATGTGCAACTTCTCCTTTCTTTGAATTTTCTTTAGTAAGACTTCTAATTAATTTTTTAGCGACCGGGAAGCTTCTGTGCTGCTATGATACTAAATAAATGGCTAAAACAAGTATTTCTAAACTCACCGGCAACTTCGTTTAAAATCACAGCATCTAAATTTAAATTCTTAGAAGTACAAAAAGTCTGATTTGATTTGCAAATTAACTAAAAAACACCTTGAAATGATAACTGAAGAGGAAAATCTACAACATTAAAAGCAAAACCCAAATGCACTAATGCAGTGGTACTCACTCCTGGTCCTGGAGAGCCAGTATCCAGCATGTTTTAGCTTTAACTCTGCTTCAACACACCTGATTTCAATCAGCAGGTGATTAACAGGCTTCTGCAGAGCCTGATGAGCTGCTGCACAGGCGATTCAACTGAATTAGGTGTGTTGGAGTAGAGCAGGGGTAGCAATCCTGGTCCTCTAGTGCCGCCATCCAGCATGTTTTCATTGCAACACCCTGATTCAGTGGTTGAATCACCTGTTCAGCAGGTAATCAAGCTCGGCAGAAGCCTGTTAATCACCTGCTGATTAAAATCAGGTGTGTTGGAACTGGGAAATAGCTAAAACATGCAGGATAGTGGCACTCGAGGACCAGGATTGCCTACCCCTGGAGTAGAGGAACAACTAAACATGCTGGATACCGGCTCTCGAGGAGCAGGAGTGAGTACCACTGCACTAATGGAAGGATTTTATTTGGGAACTCTTCAGCTGCACTGAAAAAACTGATTTTTTGGAACGTTAAATATCAAAATCATCTAAATGTGACTAAATATATTAGTTAAGACTGAAGGAAAAATGATTTCATACTAACCGGATTACATATTTTAGTTAAGTAAACACCTAGAACCCAACTGTAATGATTAGAACTAGGGGTGGGACTCGATTAAAAAATCTAATTCATCTAATTAATTAGAGGCTTTTTAATTAATTAATCTTGATTAATCGCATTTTAATCGTTCAAGTAAATTTGCCCCAAAAAAGCAATTTTTTTAAATTAAAAATAATGAGACAGAGAATCAAACAATAGTCATTGACATTATTTTTGTAAACACAAGCTATTTTAATTTCTAAAAAATGCTTTTAAATTGTATTTCAATTCAAAACAGGAGAACAAAAAAATGTATATCACTGGCAAAAATAGGACAGACCTAAAAGTACAATACTATTTTAAGTACATTTTGATATTGGTATTGTCTTTAAAATAATAATAATAATGTAGCGACATGAAAGACTTTTACAAATATAATCTGAATGCATAAATCATACTGGTTGAATCATCATATAATAATAAGAATGATGGTTAAAATAAATGTTGTTCCTGTATTTCATATCTTTAATTACACATTTAGGTTTAATTTAAGTAATGCTAATCATCATCTGATAAATATCCACAAATAATAGTATTGTGTTTGAATATTTAATTCACACTCACATTAAGTTAATAAGTCACCCCACATTAAGCTGAGGCATCTTTAAGTGTTGATGAAACGGGTGTCTGAGGTAACTTGGTAACGCCTATACTCTAATGTGTCCAAATTTGATTTGCTCAAATTCATAAACAATTAGAATAATAAAACTCCCGTGTCGGCCAGAACACTTCAGTTCCTAAAGGAGTTCTGGCAAGTCCTGACTAGGTCACCTCCTCTCAAAGGGGTGAGCCTAAGACAACAAGCTATGCTTCTTTGGTTTGGCCGGCCGGGGAAAAGCAACGCTTAATAATTAATAATATAAGGAACCATCCTCTTCTTTTTGATCGAGATCAACTATTTTTGTGAACTGCCTCTAAGCTAAACCAACTCCACCAGACGACGCAGTCACCTGGAAGTCACCCAGACCATCGGTTCGTATCGGGGCCTGCTACAGCTCTTCATACCTCAGAGGCCTCCTCACTGACACTCGTCAGCCACGACCTCTACTGACCCTTGAGTCACCGGGAACTTCCACACAAGGTGAAGTAGCCCTGCACGCTGGTGTCAAATGGTCTTTATTAATTTGATAACTTGTTAAAACATCCAGATTTGATTGAACCCAGACATCATAGGATCTAAGACACTTAATGCTGATTAGGCAACCTCATCTAGCTTGCACTACATCACCTCATTAATTGTCTCAGTATCTTGTTTATAACCATCATTCATAGTAATTGTCCTGTGTCATCATTGATTGAGAAATATAGTATTAAATTTATTTTTATAACTATTTTCTTGACTCTGTCTGAATTATTCTGAAGTGTGTGGATTACTTACAGGTAAAGAACCTAGATTAATGTTAAATTAACATTCAAAGATCATTAAGATTAATAATTCATATTTATATGAATTATTACATTTTATTGATCCATCTTTAAATGTGTGGCAATAGCCCTCACGCTACAATAATAATAATAATAATTTGATTTGATTTAGCATCATTAGAGACAGAAATGAAGGCAAAAACACATGAAGAGGGATTTCTGATCACGCTTGATTGTAGTTCTAGTTGTGTTTGGAGCACATAAAAAAGGTTTACATGGTCTTGTAGCCAAGGTTCTGAGCTTTCTGTAGAGGTGCAGCTTGACTAGATTGATATTTAGGGCATGGATTTTGCTGCTAAACTTCAACATCCCCCAGTTTTAAAAGGTTAAATGCGTTACATTTTTTACACGTGTAATATTTTTCTAATTAATTAATCTTAATTAACGTGTTAAATTCCTACCCCTAACCAAAAATATTAGTTCAGAGCAGCTGGATTACCATTTTTATTTACTTAAATTGAACTCAATTGTACATGTTTTCCCAGAGTGTAATCAGATTACAGTTCGGTGCTGTACTGGCTTTAAAATTCATGTATTCCTGCATCTACAGTTAAAGAAGTGCTTAGCCTTTTAAGGGAAATATTTCAGCATGTCTAAATTCTTGTGCAACAGTGAATGCAAGTTCAGTTCAGCTTTTGTAAAACAGAAATATGCTATTTTTGTATCAATAAATGCTTATTCATACCAGCCTTGTACCAGGCACAAGTTTAGCTCATAATGGGTTGTTTAATTAGATATTACCTAATTCCCTTAATTATGTCTTAACTTTGAAAACATAAGGTACTGTTTACAAACATATATGGAATTTAAATTACCTAAGCAAATAGTGTGCAAATTGTTTCCTCAGTTTTATTGGGTTGTTTCTATAAGTTGCTTTTTATAGTGTGAAGATGGTTTAATCTTGGAAGGTTTAAAGGGACATTCCACCCCTAAGTGAAATTTGGTCTAATCCCCACAGCTACAACTTTCAGATAAGGAGCTTGAGTTTCATGAGGAATGAAAACATATCATGTCAGATCCTGCAGGTTTTTATTTTTTAGCCTAAAATGACCAAAACGGCATCATTTCTCAACAAAACGTTTGTGCAATCATGTTTTCAATCAGGCTTTTAGTCAGAGTTTTCTTTAGTAAATGAGGTAAAGATGATCGTGTAAAGATAAGAAAACAGGTCAGGAAGAACTTGTTTACACAAAATCGGCCCCAGTTCCAGCCACATGAGGCCACGTAGAAACATTTCTGCCCAAAAGGAGGTTTGATTTGACTGAGTCACTAACTTTAGTTTTTGACCACCACGCTTTCTTTTTTAAACCGACTTCTCCAAAAGAGTTCATCATGATGTCAAAGCAGTTTTACTCATGCAGCTGATAAATCCAAACTTACCTCATGTTGATGTCTTTACTCGTGACGGGGACATTTTTTTATTTTTACCTCTTTCAACATTTAATTCTCAGAAAAAAGTCATGAAATTTGTTCTGTTTAAAAGTCCCACTAGCTGTCACACATTCTGGCGTGTGACATTTGTTCTCTGCATCTGACCCGTCCCCTGGGGGAGCGGTGAGCTGCAGACACGGCCGCGCTCAGGAACCATTTGGTGGTTTAACCCACAGACATAAATACTTGGACGCCTCGTGGACTGGAGCTGCCAATTGGAGCCACCGTAGTGTCCGGCCGCCATCTTAAATGGGTCTCCAATCGCACCCAGTGCATTGATTTCTACTGAGGGAGGTGCTTACCCAGCTAGAAAACCCATTTTATCAAGCTTTTTCACTAATTCAGACACATGGTATGGCATGATAATTAAAATATAAACATAATTAAACAAAATAAATGAAAAAAAATTAAAATATAAAATCCCATCAGGTAGGCTATAAAAGTCAGCAGTAATCCCACGTGATCTGTTTTCAATAGTACGCTGGTTGTTGCAACTGTAGGCTGCACAAAAATGGGCATAGTTGCTCCCTCTATTTTGACTTTGGAGAATGAGGAGACCCATCCAATATGGCGGCGAAGCTGTTACGCTCTCCAGCGCCCGTGGCGTCTACATATTCAAGTCTATGGTTTAACCCCCCAATCCAACCCCTTAATACTGAGTGTCAGGCAGGAAGGCATTGGGTCCCATTTTTCCAAAGTCTTTGGTATGACCCAACCGGGATTTGAACTCCAGTCTCCCAGTGCCAGGGCGGACACTCATACCACTAGACCACTGAGCTGGTAAATGGTTTCCTGGTTTAAGGTTTTATTTAAAATGTTTAACTTTGCTTTTTATTCATAAAATTGTCAAATTAACCCATACTTGTTCAGACTAATAACACTTAATCTGGGGTTTTTCTAATGTTATTAACTCATATTGTCAAAGTCACTCATCGTGCAAGAAATTACTTTTGCAGTTTAGCCGTGAAATGACTTTCGTCCTGGTCATTTAAGGCTTTAACACGCTGGTCAACCATGTAGAGCAGATTTTTGTCCAAATATCTTACTAAAACATGACAAAACTAAAAAAGTAATAAATAAAAGCATACATTATATTAATATCATTGTTACCTTACATTAAACATTTTACTTATGGAGGAAATGATGCACCTACATCCTTCTTGTGGGCAGAGAATGAGGGCATCACACAAAAATCATAAATATAAGCATAGCTTATTTATATTTTAATGTAATTTGTGAAATCAATGTGATGAATTTGCATATAAGGGGAAAAAAATCACTTTTATTCAGGTATTTTTTTAATCTCCATAAAGAAGTGCTGTATTTATTTATATTCGTCACACTTTAATTTATAACTCACAGGAAATCCTGGTATGGGCGTTGTGGAATAAAAGAACAGATTTTGCTTTAGTATTTTTTCTGTTTCGTCTCAAATTTAGCATCATTCGTCATTTTTGAGCAGAGTTTTTGATTGTCCTGAAGATATTTGCAACACTTTTTGGCCTTGAATAAAAAAAACACACAAGTAAAAACCAGGAATCAAATTCCAAACCTTTTCTCTGGTTTTATCAAACATTTCTGCCTCCTTTGTCTATTTGATGCAACTTTCTAAAGAGATAATAAAACTTTCGAGAGTAACACCATGAGGTGTTAATAAATAACACGACTTCTTGTAGCACAAAGAGGTGTGGAAGGAAATAAAAATCAGGAACTGATCATTATTTAGAGGCGGACATGCAGATGTAACTCCTGTAAATGGAGACTCAACTCACCTGTTCTGAAGAGGCATTTGTTGATTAACAGGAAGATGAAGACGATCACCACGGATGAGAAGATCATTCCCAGGATCACGATCACCCAGATGTATTTGCGTGACAGAGACATGCTGGACATCTTGGACCAATAAGAGACAAAATAAATCCCATCCACCCTTTTTACGAGTCTTGATCTATTGCTTTTCAGTATGAGGGGCAGGATCGGAAAGAGAAGCACTCCTCACTTCCTCTTTCCGCGTGTTGACTAAGTCTTAAGTTTATTTTAGCTCCAGCAGCAGCGCTGAGAGCACCAAACTGGTGATCTCTAGGGACTCTCTGAGAGGAAGTCAGCTGCCTGCACTGCCGGCGTTATGACAGATAACTCTGCAGCCGCTGAGCTGAGGTGTCAGAGTTGGACAAGAACCAGAATAAAGGAGGCTGCTTTTAATTTAACTGTTTATTACAGCTGGAAAGATACGTTTCCATATTAATATCTCAATGAGCAGATGTCTTTCCATGTTTATCTTCTTGCACCACATCCTCTATATCTGCTACAGCTTCCTGAGAGAATTGTGCAGGCCCAGTCAAGTGTTATCAAATTAAAAGTGTCGTTTTATCACACAAGTTCCAGTTAGAATAAAAGAATTTGCCTTACCTATTCAGAAAACAGACGACGGCTCTGAGGGTGGGTTAAAGTTGGATGGTAAGTCTCAGGAAAATAAAGACAAATGTGGAAAACAGTCAGTTTGCAAAGCAGCTTCACATCTTCTTAGTTAAACCGAGAAACCCGGTGGCTGAGGCTGTACTCTCCCCACCCCCTGCCATGCCTCAGTGACCACAACATGTGGATGTGACGGTTACAGATATATTAAGTCTATACTGACCCATGAACATATTTCTTTCCCGTCTCTGTGATCATGAATATGTCAGCGCTAACATCTGATGCTTGTTTCTCTCTCAGTAAAACAAAAATCCAGAACAGATCGCAGCACGTCCATGTTTTCAGTTCCTTATAACAAATTGATGTTTCTCCATTTTAGTCTTAAGGGAGTAGCTGAAAGTGTATTTACTGTTTTTATGTGCATCTGCAATTATGTGATAAACTATTTTTAAACACCATGAGATTTTTAAAATTCTTTTTCTTTGCTTGAAATAAAATAAAACTTAAAACAATAGTTTTAATTTTAATAATCTTTGCAGGCTGCTTTTGTTTTGAAAAAGAACACCAGAAAAAGATAAGTGCATATTTGATTTCTCTCCATATATATATATATATATATATATATAGTTGTTATGGGTTTACACCCATCTGTTCTTTTACTCTTCTCTTTTAGCTTTTATGATTTGTGTATTTCTACATGTGTAGCCTCTTAATCAGTTTGTATTTTTGAGGTTTTTTAAGTGCTATCTTTTTCTGTAATTTCTATTTTTATGTGCTATGGTTTTATTTTTTATGTAATGTATTTTTTATGTAAAGCACTTTGGTCACCTTTTATGGTTGTGGAAAGCGCTATACAAATAAACTTGATTGATTGATAACTTGATTTTAAAAATTAATCTAATTAATTTGAAGCTTTGTAATTAATTAATATTGATTAATCGCATTTAAATCGTTCAAAAAAATTTGCCCCAAAGCAATTTTTAAAATTAAAAATACCATTATTATTCTAAACTCAAACTCTTAATTTAAAAAAAGATGCTTCTAAATTGCATTCAATTCAAAACGGGAAAAATACACATACACACACATACATGTATATATATATATATATATATATGTGTGTGTGTGTATATATATATATACATATATGTGTATATATATATACATATATATGTATATATATATATGTGTGTATATATATATATATATTTATATATATATATATATATATATATATATATATATATATATATATATATATATATATATATATATATATATATATATATATATATAACCAGCTCCGGTGGCCTAGTGGTAGAGTGTCCGCCCCCGGGACTGGGAGATCGGGGTTCGAATCCTGGTCGGGTCATACCAAAGACTTTGATAAAAATGGGACCCAATGCCTCCTCGCTTGACACTCAGCACTAAGGGGATGGATTGGGGGGTTAAACCACCAAATAGTTCCCAAGCGCAGCTGTGTCTGCAGCTCACCGCTCCCCACCATGGGGATGGGTCAAATGCGGAGGACAATTTTCACCACACACCAGTGTGTGTGACAAACTGATGGCTTTAATCTTTTATACATATATATTTACACTCACTGGCCACTTTATTGGGTACACTTGTCCAACTGCTCATTGACACAAATGACTAATCAGCCAATCACATGGTGGCAGCTCAATGCATTTAGACATGCTGACATGGTCAAGACGATCCGCTGCAGTTCAAACCGAGCTTCAGAACGGGGAAGAAAGGTGATTTAAGTGATTTTGAACGTGGCATGGTTGTTGATGCCAGACGGGCTGGTCTGAGTATTTCAGAAACTGCTGATCTTCTGGGATTGTTACACACAACCATCTCTAGGGTTTACAGAGAATGGGCCGGAAAAGGGAAAACATCCAGTGAGGTGAAAATGCCTTGTTGATGCCAGAGGTCAGAGAAGAATGGTCAGACTGGTTGGAGCTGATAGAAAGGCAACAGTAACTCAAATAACCACTTGGTACCAAAGCTAGCTCGGTTCTGGGCTGCCCGCTGGATACAGTTGAGGAGACGTGTGAAAGGAGGATGTTGGGGAAGATGACCTCCATCTTAAGAAACCCCTCCCAGCCACTGCACTCCACTGTGGAGATCATGGACAGCTCCTCCAGAGGTAGACTGAGACATCCCAGATGTAAAACTGAGCGCTATCGTAGATCTTTCATCCCCTCTGCTGTAAGAGTGTATAACTCCTCAGTTTAAGCTGTGCTGGTATCATCCTGGTACACAATAACACCAATGCAATATTCATGTGTTCTATACTTGTGCAATACCAGATTCTCATTGTTGTCTGTGTCTCTTACAGTATGCTGCATAGTGTTGGTACCAAGTCTGTTTTCATCTTTTATTTGTGTTTTTTTTTAGTGATCTAAGATTACAATACTAGATTACTGCCTATGTGTATATAGATGTACCCTTGTTTTTATCTTTCTTCTAATTACCCTTTGAGTGATGGTGCTGCTGTGACAAGTGAATTCCCCCACTGTGGGATCAATAAAGTCTATTCTATTCTACAACCAAGGTCTGCAGAAGAGCGTGTCTGAACCCGTGGAACCTTGAGGCAGATGGGCTCCAGCAGCAGAAGACCACACCTGGTGCCGCTCCTGTCAGCTAAGAACAGGAAACTGAGGCTACAATTCATGCAGGCTCAACAACACTGGACAATAGAAGATTGGAAAAATGTTGCCTGGTCTGATGAGTCTCGATTTCTGCTGCAACATTCGGATGGTAGGGTCAGAATTTGGTGTCCACAACATGAAAGCATGGATCCATCCTGCCTTGTATCAACGGTTCAGGCTGGTGGTGGTGTACTGGTGTGGGGGACATTTTCTTGGCACACTTTGGGCCCCTTAGTACTAATTGATCATCGTTGCAACGCCACAGCCTACCTGAGTATTGTTGCTGACCATGTCCATCCCTTTATGACCACAGTGGACCCATCTTCTGATGCTACTTCCAGCAGGATAATGCTCCATGTCATAAAGCTGGAATCATCTCAGACTGGTTTCTTGAACATGACAATGAGTTCACTGGACTCAAATAACCTCCACAGTCACCAGATCTCAATCCAATAGAGCACCTTTGGGATGTGGTGGAACGGGAGATTCATCATGGATGTGCAGCCGACAAATCTGCAGCAACAGCGTGATGCTATCATGTCAATATGGACCAGAATCTCTGAGGAATGTTTCCAGGAGCTTGTTGAATTTATGACACAAAGGATTAAGGCAGTTCTGAAGGCAAAAGAGGGTCCAACCCGGTACTAGCAAGGTGTTCCCAATAAAATGGCCAGTGAGTGTACATCACAGCAGTTTCATTAGATTATTTTACATTTTTAAACTCACATGTGAGAAGGACACTAAACTCTGCTGAGGATGGACCCAAATAAGAGAAACAGGTGATGAAATCTGCAGCAGGAAGAGGATCGCTGAGGACACCTAGTGCCCAGCAGGAAACCAACCAACACATGTTTTTACCGTTTCATGCCCACATTTATTCAAATAGGTGTTGCTTAACCAAGAAGTATCAGAGTTTAACTTCTCGCTGCCAGCTGAGTGAATAAAGTCAGAAAAACTCCAACTCAAAGAGGCTGTGATGTAACATTAGGAGGGCAGACGTGAATGTTTAAAGTCCAGGTATAAAAATAAAACACTTTTGTTTTGGGTTTATTTATTATTATTGTTTATTAACAATTTTACAACCCTAAAGGGAAATTTGGACCAATTTGAGCTTTTTAGATTGATAATATCAATAAATCATCATGCATATCGAGGGTTCGGAGGAGAAATGTGTGATCAAACAACAAAAACCTCCCAAATAAAAAAGTATTAATTATCCTCAGATTTTAAATTCTCCATTCTGACCACATTTGACAACCCAGCACACATTTCTAATTCAGTTTTTATTTATATATTTTCTTTAAACCCTTAAAAACCTTTTGATTCTGCACTTTTTCAAAGGTGTCGTGCTTCCTTAAGCCATATTTGCATGAAGTCAAAGTCGTGGCATTTTAAAACTAATTGCCACAATCTCCTTTATCCATCTCATCTTCAGCTGATTGCTTTCTGCCAATCTGGGCCTTAAACAGACCTTTTCATGAAAGGTGAAAGGCTTGTTTTTAGCACCCCCTAGTGTCTGTTAGTGGAACCAAAAGTGAAACTTATCTCCTTGCTGTGCGTTCGTCTTTTTAAAGCCATACTGTGCAACTTTTTTCATATTTTTAAATCATTTTCTTGAGCCAGTTTGTGCTAAATCGACCCTTTACAGGGTTAATGAAATGTCACTCAGACCCCCACCACCCTCTGTGGCTAGAATACCGCACTTGCAACTTCAGAGTGCCGGTCCGGTCCCTGTTGGCCTGTTGGAATGCCTGGTGCTGCAGTCTCCTTCCAGCATGTTTCCTGCATGTTTTAGATCACAAACACAGCTGATGTGTTTGATTTAGTGATGAACCGCTCCTGTAGACCCTAATGAAGGCTGAGGAGACGTTTCAGCAGTTAGATTAAGGTGTTAACAAGACAAACGTGGCCGTGGGTTTTAGTCAGCTGTATGTAAAATAAAATTAAAAGTTCAGACCTTCTCACGTAAGCTTCAGCTGCGTCTTCTCCTGATTTTGAGGCTGGCAGATTCCACTCGCCATGTTGCTCCGTTGAAGCGCTAACCTGTTGCGCAAGATAGTTTGTTATGCCGATCGCTTCAGCGCTGGGTAAATCCTCCAGGGTGTATGAAAGGTTTTTAACTATATGGGTCATAACCTAAAGGAAGATGTTTTTTTCGTGATATCACGCCTGTGCCAGCCCATTTAAAGCCTTAGTATACTCGCTTTCATTCGTGTTGTGTTTTTGTAATGGAGCAAAGCGCTTCATGTCCTCCATTTGAGTTTCGCGTGACTTCCGGGTCACGTGAGTGAAACCCAGCAATACATTTGTTTGTTAATCGTGCTCTTCCGTTTGAGCATTATCAGACAATATAATTTATAACCTAGTTTTAAACTTCAGTGGCTTATGAAGTAAATGTGAATTTTTGGGACTCTTATTGTGAAGGTTTAAAAAGTTCTGAGTTCCATTGTGGACGTTTCCTGCCACAGCATAGACATGTATGTCTATGTGCTACAGAAGTACTAATAAAATATCAATATTTATAGTTTATGCTGTTAAAACGCAGCCAGAACCCTCGGTTCAAATAATAATAAACAGAATAAATCATGTCTGCTTCAGAATAAGCACAGTAAGGGTATGAATTCATGACATGTTGTTGTTAATAATAATAATAATAATAATAATAATAATAATAATAATAATAATAATAAACATAGTCCAATCTCAGGACGTACTTTTATTTATTTTGTGTTTCTTAATTTGTTGCAAAGGACTAGGATGAAGCAGAAGTTTGCTTGTAGTTTATATAACTAATTAACTGACATTTTATGCTTCAGTGGGTGATGTCTGTGTGAGTTGGTTTCCTGTAGACGTCAATGCTGAGACTTCCATCCTGTTCAATTTGCACAGCACAGTCCGAGAAGGGCAGCTTGTTGTTGTGTGCATCCTCCCTGGTGAACTTTTGCACAAACTATTCTACTAAACAACTACACAAACGCATGGCACAACCAAAGACTGTATATATAAGACACAGCACAGGAGTGCCACTTCTTCAGGTCAAGACTATGCAGTCCACTTACACCTGAAGGACAAGGGAAACTCTTTTGAAGATGACAAAGTACACATTCTGGACGAAGAAGATAGATGGTTTGAGAAAGTAAAGGAAGTAATTTTTGTCAAACAGGAAAACCTACACTAAATAGAGAAGGAGGCCTCAGGTTTCACCTTTCCAGCACCTATAATGCAACTCTGGACCTAATTCCCAAACAGTTTCACTCTAGGTCACACCTTCCTGCATCTAATCAATACAACGCAATAGAGCCTAACGACTCCTCGGGGAGTAGGGAGGAGGGGTATTCATAGGCAGTTTCTGGGGGGGTACCAGCAACAATTTGGCGTGAAGGTCGCCACTCATGATGTAGCCCATATGGCAGGAAGGGCAAGTCCGGACCGTGTCGCTGGACATGACGAGTGAGACAGATTTCGCCATTGCCCAGTAGGCAGGTGTATATTAAAGCTCTTCACTGAGTGGCTAATCGAGAATCAACTACCAAGTAGCGAGGCTTAAAAGAACAAAGCCTATATGAAATTGAGCAAGGCCACAGTGGGAATGCTGTTTAGCAGCGTACAGAAAAGCAATTGTTACTCCAAATTAAATACTCAAATGTGTGTGTTACAAAAAGGAGATTTACATTTTATTTTTGTTAGGTGATGTTTTATGATTTTAAAAAGCAACCCCCCCCCTCCTAGGACCCTTGCATCTCTTATTGAGGACATTTGCTCAACGGATTTGATTCAGCTCCACTTAGACCTGTTTTTATTTTTAGAGTGAATTAATTATTTAAAATTATATGTCTTTTTAGTTATTTATTTTAAGTAATGTGTCTTTTAAAAATAAACTAGTAATTATCCAAGAATAATGCATGTTTTTTTAAGTTTATGAGATCCTACTAACCCAAATTAGTTAGTAGGGAAAAAACGCCAAAACAAAACAAAAACAATCCCCAAACAAAACCTCTGTGTCTCTTTTCAAGTTTGGTAAACTACTGTATTATGGTGGCTTTTATTTTGAAAGTTTGACCGGAAATATGTTTTCTCCCTTTGCTAGCTCGACAGTAGTTGTGATGTTAGCCTGTTTTCTTGGACACTCCTAGCTCTTTTTCTACCTGTCTGGTAATTCCCTGAACCCCCTCCTCTGGAAACCATGGCCGAGGAGGCCTCGGGATCTCCGCTGTCGTCCCATCATGACGGTAAATGTCTCGTGTTTGACGCCTTGGGAGTGTTGACGGTTGGCAGCCCCCCAAGGCAGCGGCCTCTGCATCCTTGACAACATTAGCTAGTTAGCATCATCAGGGCGACGTGTCACTGCTGTCAGTTGCTCTTACTGAACATTTATTTCCACGTATTCTGTGCATTTATGAACATATTTTGTATTAAAGTCACATTACCAAGGCTGTGCGTTTTTAAACACGAGTTGCGTTGCTTTATTTAGCAACAAAGTAGAGACAACGTTGTTTGTCTTCTTCGCTCGTAGTTTGAGCTACTAGTCTAATCCAGAAGTGGGTTTGGTCCGGACTGACAGCCTGTAACCCGGGTCATAAGGGTCATATAAGTTCTGCTGTGTGCTAGCTGTGTTGCCTAGAGAGGCTCGGTCCAATGACTGATTTACTTCCTTGTGTTTATTTAGCAGGTGATGCTAAAAAATGCAGAGATGTTTTGCAGACAAATCATGCAATAAATTTTAGCAAGCTCATGTTATTGTCCCTAAAATGTTTGTTGAAAACTTCTACTCAATAGTATCTCAAGACAAAACAAAAACGTACAAAATCGGAAGAGTTTGGGTCTGTTTAGACTAACTCCAACATGTTGGAATTTAAATGTTTGCAGGTTTTAGTTGGGAATGTTGTCCTTGCATCTGAGGAATCAGCTGGGCATCATAATAATTAAACATTTTAGTTATATTTTCAGTCTATTTTCATGTGCTTTTGTTATGATGGTAACAAATTTTCTAAATGAAAACACTAAATTCTTTCCATGAATTTATGTTGTTTTTTTTATTTGTATGAAAGCTCATTGAAATCAGCTGATTATGAAATTTTCGAGAAGGCGAACTACAGCTTTGAATGGATTTTGATGTTTAGAAATGAAACTCTTTTATTTGAACGGATCATCTCAGTTTATCCGGTTAGATTCCCAAACACACACACCTGAGAAATAGACTGGCTGTATTTGACAGCAGCTGAATGAATCATCTGTCATTATGTTTGTTTTTCTCTTTCAGCGTTGCCTATAATAAGCACTTGTGCTGCCCCGATTAAACAATATAGTATAATATTGACACAGCAATAAATGTAAGCAGCACAAGGCTGGCAGGGGTGGTTTTTACTACTAAAACCTATTTCTTAATAAAATGCATTATATTTAAAGCCTTATTTACATGGTTTTGTACACTTGGAAGCCTTTTCTTAATTACTTGTGTTACCACAAAGGCTTGGAACTAATATTCTTGGTCCACTTTCAGACTTTTTTCACTTGTTTGATTGCATGTTTCTGTGCAGGTGGAGATGGAGGTGATTCTGAATTTCATCCATGTTAAAAAATTAAATAAATTCCTTCTTAACTTGATTAATTATTTTTCCCAGCTGAGCAAACACTGGGCTAATGTCTGTTCACACCAAGTCAAAGTAACGTGCGCAACGGCTCCGAGGAGCCGAATGTCATAAACACAAAATGAATCGATGTGAATTTCCAGTGATGGAACGCCTCAGAGTTTGCTCAGACATCACATGACATTGACAGATCTGTGCTGAAGCGTCCTGCTGCTCGTGGCTCGTAAAAGTTTCCGTTCGTCCGTCTGCTTGTGAGAATCACAGCCACCGCCTCTCCTGGCTGTTCTGGTTTTAAATAACAGCATTTAAAGGTCAGGTTTGGTCACATTTGATCAAACAAACAAAGAGTCCGCTGCAGAACTAGAAGAGGAACTGATGATGAAGATATTCTTTTTTAAAGTCCTTAATTATATTTACTAGGTTTGTTTCACTGATTGGTTGCTAAATACATCATTTTTAAAATAAAAATGAAATTTCTGTCTCTATTAATTAAAATTCAGCAATAAATCAGATTTGGTGGAAAAGTTTAACGTTTGTTTTCTGACTCATGAATTTATTTTGGTGGTTGTTTATTGATATTCTGCCTTTGATTCAGCGTCACCCTAAGTATATACTCCATCACTGATTTTTTTTTTTCTTCATCATCTAAGAGGTGCTCCAGCAGCGAGTGTCAGCTCTGGAGCAGGAGAGGGCCGAGTTCATCAAGCTCAAGCAGCAGCTAGAGGCCGAGTTCAACCAGAAACGAGCCAAGTTCAAGGAGCTGTACCTGTCCAAGGAAGGTAGGTGTCGCAGTATCATGAAACAAGCAGAAATTCTGTTAAATCACCCACATAAATAGAGAACATGTGCATTTTTCTGCTTTTACTGAAGATAGAAATCTTGAAAAAAACTCAAAGTGCATATAAATAAGTTTTCAGTTCATCTCGTCTCCTTTCAGAGGAGCTGAAGAGGCAGACGGCGGCGCTGGAGAGCGCCCAGGCCGAGCTGAGCTCCGTTCAGACCCAAATGGCTCAGGCCCGGGCCGAGAATGAGACCATCAAAGCCGTGGCGACTGTGTCGGAAAACACTAAGCAGGAAGCCATCGACCAGGTCCGCAGCCAGTGGCAGGAGGAAGTGGCTTCTCTGCAGGCCATCATGAAAGGTAAATCCATGCATGTCTTCCTGTTTTAGCTGCAACATTATGGAGGAAAATAGGATTTCACATGAAAAGGTTGTTGGTTTTTAGATAACCGAGTTGCTCAGAGTGTTGATTTAGAGTCTGCTCTCTGGTGAAAGCAGTTGAGAACCGGTGGAGCCAAAAATGTCATAAATTTAGTTGTTTTACATCTTCATTTAAAAAAATACTTTGCCGTTACACATTCTTGGACTCCAATGTTTGAACTCCTCTCATGAATGTGTGTTTTTGCAGACACGGTGTGTGAATATGAAGTCCAGTTCCACCAGCGCCTGGAGCAGGAGCGAGCCCAGTGGAACCAGTACCGAGAGGCAGTGGAGAGAGAAATGGGCGAGCTGAGACGGCGTCTCACGGAGGGTCAGGAGGAGAACCTGGAGGATGAAATGAAGAAAGTTAGCATCTTTTGGTTTTTTTTATGTTTCTCTTTGTGTTTTCTGTGTTTACGTTCTACGTGTAAAAAGGTTTTATCCTGAGCTGAAGGACAGATCATCTGTGCTGATTTGGAGTTCTTCTGTTTTCCTTCAAGTTTCCTCTCCTAACTCAGAACCGATGGAACACCAGAGAACAGATCATAATGATGTTTGAGCCAGCTGGACTCATACAGCCTGTTGACCAATACTGAATTTTGCAGACAGATGAGAATCTTCAGACTAGAGTTTTTTTAAGTTAAAAGCTGTTTTTTTTTTTAGTTAAAAACTGTTAACACCTGTTATATTTATTTCCAGAATAATTATCCAAGCTAAAAGCAACCATCCTGATAAAATCTGTGTTCCTGAGTAAAACTAATATGAATCTGCTTTGATTAAAAGCCTGATTTGCCTCAAATCCTTCAGATTTCTCATAAAGAGCAGAGAGATGCAGAGCTGATTGTTGCCCTCCACCTACACCAGCTACACCACTGTCACCCACGTTGTTTTATGGAACTGTGGAGGACGGAGATGAGATTTATGGAAGCCAATTTCTGCCACTGTTAAAAAAACCTTGTATCTCATAATTATTACTTAACGCTCTTAGTTATCACATAATAATGAGCTCTTGGCACCAGGATACTTTAGGCTGCAGCTCGATGATTGACTTTGTTGTCGTCTCATCTGATCTGTGGCCGCATGTCTTGGACACTTCGGTAAAGAGAGGGGCGGAGCTGTCAACTGACCACTACCTGTGCGCTGCTAACACGGTTTATAGTGGGGACAGTGTGCTGTTGACCTCAATTCTAGACGTTGTGGATCGGTGGGCGGAGTTCTTCGAAGCCCTCCACAATCACACCGTCTTCCAGTGAGGAAGCAGAGTCTGGGGGCTTTGGGTTGGGCTCTCCAATCTCTGGAGCCGAGGTCACTGAGGTGGTCAAAAAGCTCCTTGGTGGCAAGGCTCCGGGGGTGGATGAGATCCGCCCGGAGTTCCTTAAGGCTCTGGATCTTGTAAGGCTGCATTGGCGGACGCGGCTCTGCAATATCGCGTGGACATCGGGGGCAGTTCCACTGGACTGGCAGACTGGGGTGTTGGTCCCCCTATTTAAAAATGGGGACCGCAGGGTGTGTTCCAACTACACACTCCTGAGCCTCCCTGGTAAGGTCTATTCAGGGGTTCTGTAGAGGAGGGTCTGTCGGATAGTTGAACCTTGGATCCAGGAGGAGAATGTGGTTTTTGTCCTGGCCGTGGAGCACTGGACCAGCTCTATACCCTTAGGGGGTCCTGGAGGGTGCGTGGGAGGTCGCCCAACCCACCTACATGTGTTTACATGTGGATTTGGAGAAGGCATTCAACCGCATCCCTCGGGGGCCCTGTGGGGTAAATGGGGTACCAGGCCCTTTGATACAGGCTGTTAGGTATCAGACCGGTATCAGAGCTTGGTCCGCATTGCCGGCAGTAAGTCGGGCTCGTTTCCGGTGAGAGTTGGACTCCGCCAAGGCTGCCCTTTGTCACCGATTCTGTTCATAACTTTTATGGACAGGATTTCTAGGAGCAGCCAAGGTGGTGAGGGGATCCGTTTTGGTGGCCTAAGGGTCAGGTCTCTGCTTTTTGCAGATGATGTGGTCCTGTTGGCTTCATCAGACAGTGATCTCCAGCTTTCGCTGGAGCAGTTTGCAGCCGAGTGTGAAGTCACATTGGTTCCATTTACTGTTGGCTTCAAGTCCTCCTCCTTTCCGGGTCTCACTGTGGCGTTATGTCTTCAGGCTCAGGAGGATGCAGAGAAGCTGCGCTCGGTGGTGATGCCCATGGAGCAGGAGATTACAGCCCTGAAGGCGAAGCTGGCCACCGCTGAGGAGAGGGTGAAGGAGCTGGAGGCCTCAAAAGTGAGTAAGACACACACCAGTTGGTTGTCTTACCTTTTTGTCCAGGAACGGTCGCTCCTACCTCCAGAGTGACGTTGAATAAAGGAAGCAGCATCGGCTCTTGAGCTTTATTTCAGAGAATCGGGGAACAAAAGTGTCAAAATGAAAAACACAGAGCTTGCGTTTTCTTCGGCAGGTGAAGGAACTGAACCACGTTTTGGAGGCTGAGAAGTCGTGTCGCACAGATCTGGAGATGTACGTGGCCGTTTTAAACACTCAGAAGACCGTGCTGCAGGAAGATGCTGAGAAACTACGGAAAGAGCTTCACGATGGTACACGCTGATGCTTCTTAAGTAAAAAATAAACACAAATATGAAATGTTTCCAACTGATTAGTGAGTAAAACACGGCTGGTAATAATGTCTACTTTTATGTGACTCACACACGAAAAGCATTTTAAAATTAGCTTAACTTTAAAGGTCATTAAACCTGTGAAAACTTCACATCTCTGCTGTTTTCAGTCTGCCACAAACTGGAGCTGGAGCGGCAGCAGCACAACCAGCTGAAACAGACGTGGCAGCGAGCCAACGACCAGTTCCTGGAGTCCCAGCGCCTCCTGATGAGGGACATGCAGAGGATAGAGAGCGTGTTGTCTTCAGAGCAGCTGCGCCAGGTGGAGGAGATGAAGAAGAAAGACCAGGTACGATACTCCTCCTGTTGGGACATTTGAGTCAGTCGGGGGGGATGATCGACTGCTGATCTACGGAGGAACACATCTAAGCCACTTTCAGGGTTCGTACGGTCATGAAAAACCTGGAAAAGTTATGGAATTTGATAATCAAATTTCCAGGTCCTTGAAAAGCTTTGGAATTTTGCTATATCTAGGGTGACCATACGTGGTATTTTCCCCGGACATGTCCACTTCACTCTCTGTCCGGTGCGTCCGGGGGAGGGGGCGGTTCCTATATTGGTGAAAGTGTCGGGTTTTCATCCAGGAGCAGGGTTCATATTAGAGGGGAGCTGGAAGCCCTCAACCCACTCGGAGAGCCCGAAAAAAGGTCGTGTTTCTACCAATATTACGTTATTTATATGGAGCCTAGTGGGGGTTCTTTTGAGCGGAGAGGCAGAGAGCGGCAGAGCGCTGATTGTTGCGCTCCGCAGGCAGCTGCGCACAGCCACAGTAACATTCTCAAAGTCCCGCCACCAAAAATATAATTAACACGCGATCGTTAATGTCCACTGATATTATGTGGAACTTTCTGTCTTTTATTTGGTCACATCTGTCAATAAGTAAAAGCTTTTGAAAGCCATTCTCTGAAGGTTTTCACCATTTCAAGAGACTTAATGAAAGAAGCATCCGAACAAACTTAATACGTTGTGATATGTAACATCACAACATATTACGGGCATTCACGCACGCTTGTGGGAAGGAGAAGTTAAAAGCAAATATTTTGCCTCTGAATTTCTTGAACATTCTGCTGCTACAGATTTAGTGGAAAAGATCTGCAAAACATTGTCTGAAGCTAGAATTACAATTAGAATTGCTCCAAAGCATGAATGTTAATAGCTGAGATATTGCATTTTCACTTAGGAGAATTACTATTTTTTGTTGATGGCCTGTTAAAAAAGATTTAACTGACTTTAAACAGTAACTGGAAAGGCTACAGGTAGAAGAATACAATAGAAATAGAATACAAAATCCCTTTGTTGTCCCTCAGTGGGGAAGGTTTGGTGTCACAGCAGCAATGATTCATTACAGGAGCAAAAAAAGGAGAGTAAATGTTGAGAATAAAGAGTAAACAACAAGAAAACAAAATAGAAATACTTAAAATTCAATAATGTTGAATATATATACACATTTTAAAGAATAAAAAGATTTTAAAAATTAGACAAAATAAGTAACCAATTCCACTGATGTGTTTTATTTCAAATTGACTCGTTGAGCTCGTCTAAATGATAGAAACATTTTCTACCTCAACATATTAATTATTTCAGCCCAGACAATCTAATCGAATCATGATTAGTTGATTCAAAGCCTTATGAATCGAAATCAAATCGATTTAGGAAATTGGCCGCAATACCCAGCACTAACACAGATGGCTTGAAAATGTCACAATATCTGATTGAGCATTAAAAACTTTAGTCTCACATATTGACAAGGGGAATGTGGTGGAGAAGGGTGATCTCCATGTGTGCAAGGCCTTTGAGGGCGTCACGACCAGTGTGTGTGTGCGTGCGTACGTGCAAATGCGTGTGAGAAGAGGGTAAAGTACTGCAAGTGAAAACATTTTTTTGTTTTGGTCATGGAAAATTGGTTAAAGGTTATGGAAAAGTATTGGAAAAGTCATGGAAAATCTTAACTGGAAATGTTTCCGAACCCTGCTCTTTTATAAAACAGTGCCGCCAATTTGCTGCAACGCTGATGCGACATCAGGGAGCGTTTGGTCGTTTATAAGTGGTCAGACCGTGGCGGTAATGTGGCGCAATCGTGTCCTTTTATAAAAGATTGCATGAAGGGGGTATGGGGGCGGACTCTGTGCTGCCGCGGACTTCCGTTTATCTTGGACATAACTTGCTTTGTATTGCGACTGAAGCAGCGCTTGTTAAGATTTTTTCACAAGCAGCTCCTACGGGTGTCTGTCCTCCACAGTCCCCGTCAACTGTCACATGATCTGAGCTCCAGCTCTAACGGAGAGAAGCTCCCGAAGCTCTGCATCACTCCAGTTTATCATCTCAGCTGATTCAGTTTATAAAAGCGAAGCTTATGCCCGTGTTTACTTTCATTTTCAATATAGTTGCCAGCCGGAGCTCGGCAGAAACTCCCCACGTGATCATGACACCACCCTCTGTTGCGCTAAGGAGTAATCTGCATTCACAAGTCCGGCGTTGCAGCAATATTACTACCAAGGTTGAGAAAATGAATGCCGCAAAATTCCCGCAATGCCATTCCGCCATGGCGTGTTCATAAAGCTTGGTTTATGCTTGATGCATGTACATTCTGCGCGGATGGAACGCGCGTCGGAACTTGCAGCATTTATGGTTCCTTCCTACCTTCTGCGGCTTGTCTCCGCTGTGAGCCAATATTCTCCCAGACTGTAGGGGGCGGCATGGGGCTCTACGGCATGCATCCATAGTAGAAGTAGAAATCACTGTTTTATATTTTTTTACTGCTTCCTCGTCTTTTCCGAGTGTGACAGCAATTTCTCTCCATGAATTAACAATATTTTGATCACAGTGATCTTTATGGGCTGAATCATAGAGATGTTTGTATTTACGAACCTCCGCCACTATGAGCTCTTGCCAGTCTGCCATGTTTTTTCGCACGGGACCGTCTGCGTAGTTATAAAATTTCCTAGGTGCGTGGTGCGGAAACTTTGGGCCGTGCAGAGGGGCGTGGTTGCTAAAATGACGTAAATTGGCTGCGCGGACCTCGCGGATGCGTCAAGCATAAACCAACCTTTAGGCACACTGTGGCGGCAAGATTACGCTGATTTTCCGGCACGGTGTGTCTTATAGAAAGAGCTCTAGAGATGCTCTGGATCTATTCCTGCCTCAGAGACTTAAATCAGTGGTGTCTAAACTGTTTAGGACTAAAATCACCTTGATGGACATATGCAGACCATGAAGATGACTTTTTAAAAATCAAAATATGTGAAAATAATTTATTTTACCTTCAGTAACACGTTTGAAATGAAAGATTTTACTATAAAGTATTTCTTTTGAAGGAAATAAACAATGAGTCTTTGTAGATACCTGTAATATTTATATGAAGTTAAAAGTTCTTTTATGTTATTGTTTTATTATTTTTATGCTGTTTAGACTGAAAATAAGATATTTTATTGCATTCGTGGCCATCTAATAAAGGTTCTAACTGCATCATGAGAATAATTTGGTTTTTATGCACTAGACCACACATGGTAATGTGCTTTTTCCTGTTATTTCACTGCTAAAATAAGATAAATATTGATGTTGTTGCATTTATTCAGTTACTAGATGCACCTTTATGTTTGCTTTTTGTTGCTAAAATCAAATATTTTATGAATTTTGCACCTAAAACAATCCCTGACCTGATTTCACTAATCTTCATAAAAGCAGAATTTGTGTCCGTCTGCTGATTGGATCAAATGAGATTTTACTGGATTTTCTGATTGAAAACCAGCTAAGTGTTTTAATCTAAGGGAATCGTTTAATTGGGGAGATTTTGTACAAATTAAACTTTTTTTTCTTCATTGGAGGAGGAGGATGAGAAGGAGAGGCTGAGCCTGGTGAAGGACCTGCAGGAGGAGGACGGAGGAGACAACACGGAGCCTCTGGAGGACTTCCTCGGGCTGAGCGTTGAGGAGGTTTGTGTTTCTGTAATCCGACGCTCCCCTCCGAGACGCATCGGCTCGCACTTTGCTTTACGTCACGTTCTATCCCCTGAGAGTAACGCGAGCTTCACCTTCATGCCTGCCTCTCTGTGTTCTTCATGTGTGACTCAGCTGGGCGGTAAACGTCGCTCAGGAGCCTGGGTTTTAGAAAAATACACAGAGGAGAAAAGTGAAGATTTAACTCGGATGTAGGATGATAGTTTTTCCGGTTAATGTCGTAACAATTCCTCGACGCTCTGCTGGGAAAACTAGCATCCTGACATTCACATAAACACGACCTTTTATGTAAATAAACATGTTTATCACATGCCTGCAAGACAATAGATGTTTTCAGACCACAGGAACCTTTTTACAGTTGGAAGGTCTTCTAGTGGCTCCTTTTCTTTTGGAACAGCAGGAAATGTTTTTTCTTAACATCAATTAAAAATGACTCGTTTGTTAAATTTTCCTCACAGCACGTGTTTTTTCCTCTTTCAGCCTAATGCCGACCACAGCGCCCATGGTTCAATGCACTCCTTAGACACCGAGGTGGTGGCAGGCGGCCCCGCGGACATGTACAAGGACAACCTGCGGAGAGTCCAGTCCACAGACAGCCTCGGGTCCACGCTGTCTGCTCAGCAGGGGCTCGGCGGTCACAACCACAAGGCCAAGTCTGCCAGCAACCTGGACGAGTCGGACTTTGGGCCCCTGGTGGGGGCCGACTGCGGCGTTGCAGACAGCAGTTTTGGCGAGACTTCCTCCATCAGCTCCATCAAGCTGACGGCGAGTCACTTCCTGCTGACTAAAGACCAGGAGAAGGCGATCAAAGCCATGACGCCCGAGCAGGAGGAGACGGCGTCGCTGCTGTCCAGCATCTCTCACGCTCCGGACACGGCTTACCTCCCGCCTGCCGGCTACCGGCTCGTCAGCGACAGCGAGTGGAACCTGCTGCAGCAAGAGGTGCACCGCAGTTTAATTAAATATACAAAACAATGATTTACTGTATTTTTTTCTAGTAATTTTAAATGATTGCTTCCTAGAGCTCAGCATATTGCTTCCAAGGATCACACCTTCAGGATCAGTGGTTCTCCAGACTTTCTGAAGGTCTTTCTAGATGTCTAATTAAAGACAGTGACTTATCTTCTTACTTTTTAGGCTGATTTGTTATTTAAAAGAAAATTTTCTTCAACACAGATGACAAAAACAGGGCTGGGCTCAGATTGGAGCTTTGAGGAACCCCATTTCTAAGCAACGGAGCAGATAAATGAAACATTTTGTGGACTTGAGAATTAATTCTGAATAATTCTTATCTGGTTGTGTTGCTGGTTTGTCATCAGGTGAAAAACGCCGGCAGGAAGCTCGGCCGACGCTGCGATATGTGCTCCAACTACGAGAAGCAGCTGCAGGCCATTCAGGGACAGGAGGCCGACACCCGAGACCAGGTAGGTCCACTGCTTCTGAACGCCTTGGGCGCGAGGTGACGAGCAGTTTGACTGAACGTGAGTGTTTGTGACCAGGTGAAGAAGCTGCAGGTGATGCTCCGTCAGGCTAACGATCAGCTGGAGAGAACGATGTCGGAGAAGCAGAGTCTGGAAGAATCGGTGAAATTAGGAAACGAGGAAACTGCTGCTAAGGTTTGTGCTTCGAGTCTGATCGTTTATCGTTTCAGTGGACACACATTTATATATTTATACAGATTTATTTACTTCAAAAACATGGTGATTCTTATTGAAGTTTATTTACAAAACTATTTTCTGGAAAAGCGTGAAGCTCACTGGAGCTCAGGAAAAACATGATTTGAACAGAGACAGGAAGCATCTGTTTTCATTTTTAGATGCATTAACTTCCTGTTTGATGAGGAAATAAACTATTTGCAGGTGAATGACTGAATCAGCAGATTATTCCTTTTAGAATAATCTAAACCGTAGAAGAGGCGGTGCAGAAGGAAAGGATGCTTAATGGTTCCCTGCTTTTGTTTTTTATTTTTGTTGGTTTAAATTAAATTAACCCTCTACATGTTTCCCTCTACCGCTCATGTGTTTTACCCCAGTGTCACTTTATCACATATAATAAATCCATGCATCACATTTGCACATTTAAATGGAACATGTTTCATATTGTCACTCAGAAGAATGACCTGAATTATTATTTTTACCGGCTGAAACCAAATATTCCTGTTTTTTTTTTATATGAAGAGGTTCCTTTTTGGGGGATTTCCACATCTACACCTGAAAACAACAAGTGTGTTTCACTTCTGCTGTTTCCAGTTTCAATGATGAGAAGTCTTCATTGTGCGTTACATCTGCTGGTTGCACAAATTAAATATAGACACATTTTACTAAGACGGTTAAATAATAACCAGACTCTCTGCCGGGGTATTTTAGCTCTGCAGCCTGTCGGCTTGTTTAAAGAGACGAACGTAAAACAACGGTTTAAAAAGTCAGTTTGTGCCATGCATCAGAGTCCATCACCATCAGTCATCTCTCCTGGCACAGCAATCTGCAGGTTACCGTGGCAACAGCAACATGACTCACATTTTCTAGCTGGTCAGTAGTGTAAGCGTGTGCCTAAAGCATCGTGTTTTGTTAATTACTCGTGTTTTCTCAACGCTGCGAGCGTCCTAACGCGGCGTTTAAAATGTACAGGTGGTTATTTTAGTCCCGATTCTGCTTTTTATCGTCTCAATCGGTGACGTTGTTGGTTTTATAAAACATCAGCTGGTTGTAAATAAACCTGGGTGTGGAGGCTGGTCTCTCTGCCCTGCATGGGTGTTGACTGACTCTGACTCACTCCAGCAGGATATGACTCTGTGATGAGAGTTCTTTATTTGCGCTAATAAAGACGGGTTAGGTAATCCCAGCGCATCAGAAGATGTAAATAATAAATGAGTCTCCCATCGTTGTGGAGATAAACCATTTGTTTTCATTTGTTTAGTTGAAATTGATTTTTCATCATTTTAAATGCTTTACTACCTTTTTTGATCTAGAAAATACCACCGTGTTTATTTTTCTACCTCAGATAACTGTAGGGATCACAGTGAGCTGATGTTGTCGCTCCTCGTTGCTTACAGCCCTAAAAACCACCAGCGTGATGGTTTGAGATAGTGGCTTTGTCTGATCCTGCCTGGGTCCCGTGTGAGTGCAACTCAGGGCTCCTGCTGAGTTTAACAGCTAAACTGTTCAGCTACGACGCTCTGCTGCAGGCGTAAGACGTGTCCGAGTCATAAAACTACAGCCAGGTTTGTGCTGATGTCGTCTCGTTGACGGGAATGAGGACGTGCGTAAGATAAGAAGCTGTAAAGGTTTCTGCAGCAGGGTGCGGCCTGTTAAAGCCGTTTTCACTGGACTGCAGCAAAATTGGGAGAAGCTTTTTTTAACGTTTATCTTTGGGGCCTTCCTCTAGTGTCGCTTTTATTTTAAACATATTTATAAACAAAGATCAGCTGATTTAAATCCTGTATGTGATGTTTGGGCTCATCATCTGCAGATGAAACTCACAGATATCTAAGAATTCATCTGAATACAATCATTTCCTGTTTTTTTGTGTGTGTGTTAAAGGTGTCCGCCCTCATGCAGAGAGTCCAGGAGTCAGAAACGCTGCTCAGCACGCTACAGCAGACCTTCAGCGAGGCTAAGAGGAGCACACAGGAACAGATGGTGAGCTGTTAGCGATGCAGTTCCTGCCACAGGTGGTCAGATCGATGTTGCTTCACATAAAACGTCAGAGTTGGAAAATGTTTCTGCACACATCAGTTGTATGGGATAACTCTCCGGCCTTTAATTAAGAGCGAATTTTGTGGATTCGCAAGCATTAATTGATGTTTTCATGCTCAGATCTTGTTCTGCTCTCTTTCAAAACACTCGTTTTCAAATATGAATCAATGTTTTACTTGCTCTCAAATTGACTCTCATGCCCTTAAATTCATCCCTCTCCATTTCAGCTCCTTCACTCTGTGCTCCTAACCCGGGTTTTCCTTCGGATGCGTAAGCAGCCGTCGTTATAGTCAAAGGGTCCCACCTTCTCTGAATTTACGCTTCCAGAACACATCAGGCTCAGCAGTTCAGATCGGGCCAGACAGGAAGTCAAACACGGGAGCAGATTAAAGCTAATTTCAAAATAAAAGATGTGCAGAGTTCCTGTCGCTGAAGTAGTCTTGAGAGTTTAATTGAAAACAACTGGACTTAAAGACGTTTCGCTTCTCGTCTCGTCCAAGAAGCTCCTTCAGTTCTAAAACTTGACTTGTGAGTAGGAAACAAAAAAAACATGCTGATGGGGCAATAAAGGTCACTAATGAGGTCATCAGTGTCACATAAGGCTCTGGCCCCGCCCTCTATTCAAATTCCTGTTTGTGTCGTCAGTGATATTGTTCCTAACAGGTCCCCAAGAAAGCCAACATGTGGACTATTTAGGACACCTAAACAGTCGATGACCTCATTAGTGACTCCTATCAGCATGAATAGATAGCCGCGTTTCCACTATAGGAATTCCAGAAAATTTCCAGGAGGGTGATTGGCAAAATCCGATGCCTCGATCCTCTCAGCCGTTGTGTCTCCATACAAAATCCTCCCTTTCAGGAATTTGCTAAGACGTCATCACGACTGCTTAGGCAGTGAGTAATGTGCCAAAAGGCTTCCACGGACATTAATAACATTATAAAAGTTTTATTCTGACAATAATTTAGTCCATTCAGGGGATGAGAGCGGCTGTGTGACGTAAAAAGCGGCACTTTTCTACAGCGCTCTGTGTGACCACAAATGACCATAAATGGAGTTGAATTTTCGTTGCATTATTTTGGTGTTAGGCATTCAGAATTGGCTATTTTAAAGCAGCATTAATGCTGCTTATTTCCATTTCTGAGTCCATACCTCAGTTCAAGTATATGAGCTCATTGATCAACATCCTATCTGGCTTCCTATTGGCTGGGCGACTTTTGGCAGGATCGCATCGCTTCAATCCAAGAGCACAGGAAACGATTCACGAGAGCAGGTTTGAGGAGCGCTGAGGAAAGTAGCCCAAACCCCAGAGAGGAACATTTGGATGAATTTAAGAGCAGAAGAGTAAATTTGAGAGCAAGATAGAACTTTTTGAGTGTTTTAAGAGAGAGCGGAACAAGATCTGAGCATGAAAACAACAATTCATGCTCTGGAATCCCACAGGATCGTCGCTCTCCTGCAGCTGGGTAAGTGACAGCTTGTTTCTCAGGTGTTGTGATCTTCACGACACCTTCTCCGCAAGAAACGAGATGTTTGTGACGGGTATTTGTTTCTCATGTTGTCTCAATGTCGGTCGATCAAGTTTACACCTTTTAGAATATTATCATCCAGCTGCGGGTTTGTTTCAGAGCGGGTCAAAGTGAGGTGGAGTGATTGATTTTGTTTGTTCTAGGCGGTGCTGCTGAAGTCGAGGGAGCAGGTGGCGGATGAGCTCAGCAGACTACAGAGAGACAACGAGAGCCTGCAGGGGAAACACCGGCTGCACGTAGAGCTGCAGCAGCAGGAGGACTTTCACATGCCCAGCACTGTGCAGGTGTGTGAGCACTTCAAACTTAAAAACTGAGCTGCTGTTAGGTGTGTAGAGCATGCCTTAAAAGGCAGGTCAGATTTATAGCTGAGCTTGTTTCTGAATTTATGTTTCACTGCTGATCAAATGTTTAGGATTTACAAAAGATGGCTTTAAAAGAAAAGAAACGTGTGCAAAGAGGTCAGTAAATCAGAATTTCATGTCACGTTTCCTCCTGACGTCCTGCGTCATGACATCATTGCTAGAGGTGCTCGAGATCCTTGGAAACGCTGCAGATTTTGCATCTTCTGAGGGGTTTGAAAGTTCTTGAATCTGTAACTTAAATTGGGTCCTAAGCACAATAATGTTTTGTTTTAGGAGACGAGAAAGTGAAATAATAATGTCCAGTTATGAAGAAATGATCATCTTGATTTTTTAAAGTTTTTAGAATTTTTATTTGTACTAATCAGAAATATCTCGGGGGAAATAAAAAACAAAACAGACAAAAGCTCAGGAGGATTTGATGACATCTGCTGCTCTTGATTTAATCCCAGCCATTTGACCCCCTGACCATGAGCCACGTTTCCATGGTGACCATCAATTATTTTAAAACTCTCACCGCTCGAGCAGTGTCCCCTTTAATAAGAAACTAGTTGGTTTATAGAGAAACGGCTAAACGACTCATTTTTCAGGATGAAAATATCTTTTTACATCTTTTAAAATTTGTTCAAATTTGAAGAAATACAAGAAAATAAATTAAAGCTTGAACCTAAATTAAACAAAATCACTTCTTGCATCAAAAGCAGCCCTGTTTTGCTGCTTGTAAACAAATAAATGAGTGTATTTTTTTATTTGCGTTATGTGATCGCCCCCCAGGAGCTGCAGGGCCTGGTGCTGCAGCTGCGCGACGACATGGTGGCGTTGAGGACGTCGGCCGACCACATGGAGGAGAAGCTGAAGGCTGAGATCCTGTTCCTGAAGGAGCAGATCCAGGCCGAGCAGTGTCTGAAGGAGAACCTGGAGGACACTCTGCAGCTGGAGATCGAGGGCTGTAAGGAGGAGATCGGTGAGACTCCGCCGTCTTCTCAGATCCTCAAACGTTTTTCTTGGACGTTCTGTTAAATCCTCTGTTTCTGCTTTTGTTTTACCTCTACTGATCACTGTCTTACAGACATCTTGGAAGGTATGAACACAGCTCATTTTAACTGCCTGTATTTGCACATTAATGGCATCAATATCAGACTAATGACTGCGGAGAGAATAAAAGCAGCTTGTTTTCCCCTCACGTGGTCCGTAACTGTCTTTGGCAGCTGTTTGAACGTTTCTCTCTGATGGACAGCTGCGGTTCCACTTCGTCTCATTTAATGTGACCGATGACCCGATTGAGTCGTTTCTCTGGGTCTTGTGTTGGTTTTAAACGCTGGATGAGTTCACTTTTTAAGCTTGTTGCTGTTCCTACTCACTGATTGTTTAACTCCAGCCGAGCACACGATGTTCACCAGCAGCTTTGTTGCAGCATTTGTGATTTCCAAGTAACGATTCCCGAAGATAACTCGAGTTTTTAACATCCAGGTGAGCTGTGTGACCTTCTAACAACGTCTCGTTTTTTATTTATTCATTTTCTCTGCAGCATCTTTCTCCAGTTTGAAGACGGAGCTGGAGAGGATAAAAGCAGAGAATGAACTGGTACGTGCACAATATTATGTTATTCTACTTCCCAGCATCCATCACTCACACTCTGCTTGTCTGTAATACATTTGGCCAATCAGACGGACCCTTGCTGCCTTTAATACCTGCACCTGAAGTGAATAAATATATTTATGTTAAATTTAAACTTTTTTGTTCCATTTTGAAACGTATTTATGAATCTTGTGCTGCGGCAGAGGGAATTGATAGATAGATGACCAACGATAGAAAAGAAAATGGTTGTTTTTATTTTTAAAGTAATCATTTAAAGCTTTACAAATATGTGAAACTGAACACAATAAGTCATAAAATTGTTGCTTCTGCAGCTAAAACAAAGTGTGTGCGTGTGTGTGTGTGTGTGTGTGCGTGTGTGTGTGTGTGTGTGTGTGTGCGTGTGTGTGTGTGCGTGCGTGCATGTGTGTGTGTGTAGCTGCAGAGCAGTTTAGCTGAGAAGACGGAGACCCTGAGGAGCATCCAGAGCCTGAAGATGAGCCTGGAGCAGCAGCTAAAAGAGCTCACCAGTGCAAAGGTCAGAGTTCAGCGTGCATCCTAACAATCTGGGAAAGACGTACCTACTTAGAGACCTTTTCACCTGTTCTGCAGCATCTAGTCTACCAATATGACAGCATATTTCAGTCTGAAGTTGCCATGACAACCCTTGTAGTCAAAAAGCACAAAACCTGTTTTGGTGAAATTATTTTTGTGCGTTTGTCCACCGTAGGGCGCGTTAGAGAGCCAGGTCCTCGATGAGCGAGACAAAGCCCAGCGGCTGCAGACTGAGCTGGACGTCAGTGAGCAGGTTCAGAAGGACTTTGTCAAACTCTCTCAGACACTTCAGGTGAGCGGGGTTCTTGTTATTTACCTTCTACTGCCTTGATTAGGAGTTTACAAAAAAGGGAAATGTTGGAGAATTTTTAACGGAGAAGGATTTAACTTAGTTTAAGCTGCAGCTTTCCAGCTCTGGGTTTTTGATTTATTTCTTCAAATCCACGCAGATTTTAGGAGTTGCTTTTATTTAGAACCAGCTGCTACAGGTGAGCTCAGATTTCTCCAAACGGATGAGCAGCAGCACACGCTAAAAGCCAAGTTTGGCCTCTTAATGATTCGTTATATTAATAGACGTGTTTCCACTAGCGGACCCTGGCATGCGCGTGTCTCCACTTCACCGGGCCGGGCGAACGTCTGTTTTCAGGAACTTTCGGAGTACCTGATCATGGGTAGGTACTCTTCTGGTGCTGATCTGTAACTGGCAACATCCATGAAACTCACGGAACGGGAGTAAGAGAGTAATATTTGTACTTAAAAAATGGACTGCAGTAACCACATTTGACAGCAGGATGCTACTTTAACAAACTGCACCATTAAATAAATGTTAAAGTATTCTAACTCAATTTAGGATAATTGAGTTTAAAAAATCCCATCTGGGAGTTCAGAATTCAGAACTTCAGCTTTATTTGAAGGTATTTTCTGGAGGCTGCAGGTGTTCCGTAGGCCTGTTCCCACTATAAAAACCTCCGGGTGATTTTACTGAACCTTCCTGGCGTGTACGTGTCTCCATTTTTACCGGCTGGCCGAAAGACCTCATTTCAGGTCATTTCAGGAACCAACGGAGTATCTGATCTGGGGTATGTACTCGGAAAAGGGCTGGTAGAGTCACTGGGCGGGACTTGTAGTTAACTCATGCTGATTGGTTGTAACTCAGTAGGAAATATTGCCAGATGTCACCAAATAACCAGCATTTGTAAAATTGGAAGAGTTGCATTATGAGCAGCATTATGCGCTGCTTATTTTTAAAATCACCGTTTCTAAACTCCCAACGCTGACAAATGCGCACACACACACGCACACATACACACACACACACACACACACACACACATACACAGCACCATAAATCACAGTGCTTTGTGGTCTCTAACGGAGCGCCATAAAAAACAGTGCTTCTTCTGGTCATTGAACGCCACCTTTTACGTGACACAGCCGTTCTCCCCGTCTCCTGAATGGATGAAATTACGATGAACTTTGACGGAATAAAAATTTTAAATGTTATTAATATCTGTGGACGCCTTTTGGAGCTGATCCGGCTCCCGCCAGAGAATACTGTTGTTGTGTCCTTAAGCAAGGCACTTCCACCTTGCCTGCTGGTGGTGGTCGGAGGGACCGGTGGCGCCAGCGTACGGCAGCCTCGCCTCTGTCAGTGCGCCCCAGGGCAGCTGTAGCTACATTGTAGCTCATCCCCACCAGCGTGTGAATGTGTGTGTGAATGGATGAATGACTGATTGTGTTGTGAAGCACCTTGGGGGGTTGTAGAACCATAAGAAGGCGCTATACAAATACAGACCATTTACCGTGATCAGTCGCTGCTGAAACGGCTGTGATATGCTGACTTTGTAGTCCTGAGAGGGTCGAGCCAGCGTATTTTCCCTGCAGCCCCCCCCCCCCGAAATTTCCTGAAACCTCTCTAGTGGAAACACGGTTTACATGTTTGTTTCACCGGTGCTTTAAAAACACAGACAGGATAATGTTTGTGACGTCTACACCCTGTTGGATCAGTCTGAACCAGTGTACTCACCTCTTAGCCAGACCCTTTATAAAACCCAGATGAATGAACCGACCCGTGCTTGTTTACGCCCTCAGGTCCAGCTGGAGCGAATACGCCAGGCAGAATCTCTGGATCGAATCAAAGTCATCCTCAATGACACCAACTTGACTGACATCAACCAGCTTCCAGAGACATGATGAGCTGTGAGTGAAGACTGGCTTCAGGTTCGCTCCTTCCTGGTTCTCCTCCACCGCTCCAGTAACATTCCCCGACCCCCCCCCTCCTCCTCCCTGTAACCACTTTGGAAGCGTTCAGCGGGACGAGGACTGGCGTGACACGAGGAGCTTGTTTTTTCTCTACATTTCAAGTCTCTGAACACATCGTGGATAGAATAATGAAGAACACTACTAAAATAAAAATGTAAATAACCAAACGTGACTGTGGCTGGGGGGTGGAGCCCCTCTCCCCGTGGGTTTACGCCTGTGTCTTGTTTCTACTGTAGATATGACCGTCTGTGTTAGCTTTACCAAAAAATGTTTGTCACTTTTCATCTGCAAACTCATCTCCTCCCAGGAAAACGGAGAGCTCCTCCCTTTTGTGCTTGAAAAGGTTGGTAATGGCTTCTTCAGTCCTCCTGCTTGTTCTTCTCTTCCCTTTTTTTGTGTATTTTTTTCCACCCGGTTGTTTTACCTTGTGACAAACACGATGAAGGATGGAAAACACTTGCACATAATTTAACCGGGATGAAAAAGGAACAGAACACAAAGCGAGCAACAGCTTCCATTTCTCCAACACTCTAAACAGCGTTTGGTTTTGTTTTCTGCTTATAGCGTCTAACGGAACCCTTTTGTTGTTGAGGATGTGCAAATTCAGGATTTTGTTTTTCCCCGATTGTCAGAAATAAACAGCAACAATAGTTTATTTCAGGTAAAGGAGAGTTAAAAATGGATTTTAATTACCTTCTGTTATGATTTCCTTTCCAAATTGGCCTTGAGCTGACGATCTTTGTGAATTTCTGGGGATTTTTAATCTTACTGGGCAGCTTTTAAATTCTAAATGGAAGAAAATTCAAAAGAAGTGGATTCTTTGCAAGCTTTTTCCTCTCTGACTGCTGTCTGGAATGGGTCTGCTCATCACTACAAGGACTTGTGTCATCTGTGAATTCATTTGAATTAAATGACCTCAAAGATTCTGGATTCTTGTGTTTGACGTGGTTAGACGAGACCAGGTGAGAGATGGGTGATGCTGCGTCGAAATGTCAAATTAAAGTCGCTCTCATCTCTTCAGAGCCGTTATCAAAACTTCCTGAGCTGAGTCAGACAGGTGAGAACATTCTTTTTGAGATGCTGCTGTTTTCCATCAGATCAAGTCTGAGGCTCCTCCCAGGAAAACGTCTGCATTATTTCACTTTGAAGGGTTTAAAGAGGAAAAACTGTTATTCAGGGGAGACTTTTAAATCAATAATTACATAACTAATCTTTTATTCTTACAGAACAGCCATGAAACCTTCTAATCCTAGACTGACAAATTTGTGTGAACGCTGCTGACATTCATCTGATGTTTGGTTGGTTGATTAAAACGCCATTAAAACCTCAGTAGACACGATTCATACTGGTTTCTGCTCGTTACTGGAGAGAACACACTCTTGTCTTTGGGAACATAATGAATCAAAAACAATCAGATTCTGATTCATTAGACATATTTCACCCACTTCAGATTATTATCAGTGTTGCAACACTTTTAAAATAAGAACATAAACCCTGAATCTGCATGTAAGCTGTTTAATTGCATAAATGATCGTGGACTCATTTTTGTTATTCTTGATTGGAGATGAATTGTTTTAATGCATTTACTGATCATTTTAAAGACTAAAAAGTCAAATGTTTTCAGACATTTAAAGTTAGGAATCATTTTCTTATCCGTCTAAACATCTAAAGTGTAAATTGTTTTTACTTTGAAAATGCAGAAGGTGTTTTATGATTATGACTTTTATGTTATTTGTACTCCACAAAATACATTAAGATATATAGGCATATTAGTAAATATGTGAAAATAGAAAGTGTCATTTTACAGCTACAGCTTACAGGAGAGGTCAAATTTACCATTCTAGAAATGTAATTCAGGGCCACACAAATTCACCTTAGGGCCGTAAATGGCCCCTGGTCCACACTTTGGACATGCCAGGTCTAAATCCTACAGGTGGTTAATTATTTTCCTCTTAAAAATAGTTTTATTGAGATGATCTAATGCAGGTGTTTCACTGATAATCTGTTTGCATTAATTCAATATCAAGACACTGGAAGGCACATTTGGAGAATAACAGCCATGTTGTTTGGTTTAAAGACATGATGTTGGTCGTAGTTAGTTAATTTTCATTTTTATTTTTATTTGAACATATGACAAATATTAAAAAACAACCATTTGAACATAAGAAATTAAAAAAACAATCAATGTAATAATAAACATACTAAAAAAAATACCAAAACAAAAGAAAGAAAAGTCTGTCCAAAGGGGGTGGGAAGAAGCTAATGCTTATTCAACCCCACCCCTTAACCACATTACAACAAGCTCAACTATATAATGTACTTATAAGATATCCATCAAGGAATATTTACGTCTGTTGTTGATCCAATAATCACAGTATTCAATGTATTATTACTAATAAGACAAAGTATATGTCTACATTATATCATGACAATAATAATAGTAATAATAATAATATCACACTCTCATCATTCCTTTCCAAATAACAAATTATCCCCCCAAAATTGTATTCGACTTCTAATTAATGAAAACAAGCACAAGAAGAATAAAAAAAGCAAAATTATAACAATAAATGGCAACATTTCCATCTCTTGAACGCCTAATAAACAAATCATCATTAATCTAGACGAGATGACGGACATTTCTGACTCAAAAGAGCAAAGTCTAAGGTCTAAATGCATTTGGAGTGGTTGGCTGCACTAGTGGGTGGAGATTAGCTGCAGTTATCAGGTCGGCCTGCGGGGGGCAGTAGCCGCTCCACAAAACAGCGCATGTGCGCCTTCGAAGAAGTGGAGCAGAGACTGGGACGGTAAAGGTAGAGAAAAAAATCATAGGAACAACTCCTGTTTACAACAACGTTATGGAGCCCAGATGGCTAAATAAGTCGCTCGGGGGTATTTTATGGACTGGACTCGTGTTATATGTCGTATTCGGTGAGTATTAAAAACAAAAAAATGAGCGAAATCTTGATCATTCGAGGCTTGAATTGAAGGTAATGCTTTTTATGTGGGAGATCAGGTTCGCCAACACATCGATGTTCACGTTTACACCCCCATCCTCAATCTCACGGATTAAACGCCTTTGTTTGGCCCCTGCGGGTTAAAATGGTGATAGAAACACTCGGAAATAATCTTGTTTTATCGGTGGAAGCTAGTCGCTTTTTACACACGCGCTGCTGAATCGTTAGAAATCACAGAAGTTAAATTTAGGAAAATCTGAATGGAGTTTGGTTGGAGCAGTAGCTGCCGCCCTTCGGTGGGCTTCCTCTGGAAGATGGAAGAAAGAAAACTGACCGTTTCTTTTTTATTTGGCTTATAAAAGAAATTTGCTCGTTGGATAGTTATAAAAACTATTTTTAAAAATCACATTTAACGCTGGAAACGCATCCACGATCAAGGCTCTTATTACAGTACATATGTGTTGTTTTGTTAGCCGAACGTCTACGTGTCACCCAGGGAGGATTTTCCTTCAGTTTATCAACATTTACACCCCAATACTGTTACTAGTTACAGTGTTCAGGGATCACGGTGTGTTATATTTGCAGGTATTTGTTGATACTAGCACCAAGGCGATCAGCTGCGTTGCTAATGTTTGGACCAGCCTCCAAAACCAAGAGATAGCATCTGATTTCCTCGTTCCTCTCTCTTCCTGGAGCAAACAGCAGCAGCATTTATTATCAGATGTTTTCATCCATTTAGCAGCACGAATAGCTCAGCTGCAGGCCCGAGATTTCACAATAAATCATATCTGTCACTGTAAAGCATCAGATGCTGAGATTTAAACAGCAGATATAGAAAACAGTTCACCTGCTTATTTGAGCAAATCTCATTTCAAAGTCAAGTTTTATTCAGTTTTACTGATGATGCAAAAACACGAACAGGATCCATCTGCTGGGTGTTGATTTAAAGCTTTGCTTATACTTTTTGGAAATCTGAAAAGAAAACAACACCTAAAAACTACCTAAAATGTCCCCATGTGTAGTAAAAACTGGTGTTTGAAACCCCTTAATAAGTGCATAAAGTCCAAATAAAAACGTGGCTGTCTGAAAAATCTTGAATTTAGAAGAATTTGTCTTTCAGCTCAGGAAACGTAAACAAAAGCTGTTGGGCTGACCCATTGTTTAAAAACTATTTTTTACATTATGAATCTTTTACAGTCTCACACACATACTGAACTGAATAATCTTGTTCTAACTGAAGCTAATCTGCTCTAAAGACGTGTGTTTATGGTGGTTTTGCTATAAATCTTAGACTGATATCATGTGACTGAGTGGGAAATGGATCACCAGCACTTCCTTCTGTTTGTCTGATATTCAAGCTGCTTTTGCCTCTGATGCACTGAATTCCCCCGAGTCTGAATCTCTGTCCCTGTTTATTAGACAAACTTGAGTCTAAATGCTGCAGACAGCAAAGACGTTCTCTCTTCCTTTAACATTTAGATGCAACTTTTAGAGTTTTTGATAGTAATGAAGCTGTCAAGATGCCGTGAAGGTGAACATGCAGTAAGCCCAGAAGAGCTAGTTATTAATCAGTAACCTGTTCGGTTATGTGTTTGACATTATCACCTTTGTTCTGCAGGCAGGAAATTCATTTATTTATCTTTATATATTGCTACTAAACAATAAAATAAATCTAAAATCTGTTGCATTTGTCAAAAGCAAAACACTGATTTAGTATTTTTTGCAAAAATGAAGGATCCATTCTCCTAAAATCAAAATATTGGCACAAAATCAGCTAAACTGTGACCTTTATTCAGTTGTGGAGACTTTTTTGATCAGTTGTTTTATTCACAAATCAAAATGAAACAGAAATTGGTTTAAAATGAAACTAAGGGTGAATTAAAACTTTCCAGGCAGCAGATACAGACTCGGATTTAACGTCCCAGAAAAGCCTGAATGCTTACTGCTAAAACAACATGGAGAGATTAAAAGCAACTCTTTTATTTCCTTACTGTCTAAATAACTGGTTGCACTTTAATTTATAAGACAGGCATGTTAATAATTCAGCTAGATTAATTATTTATCAGCACCAACAGATTTTACTCCATTCTTTTTTTAATTATTATTATTGGATGGGTTTGCCTGCTGATAATAACCATAATAAGAGCTTTTAGGTTAAAAGGTTAGAAAATGAGCAGTTTTTAGTATTTAAATATATTTTTAGATGCCTTATTTATACAGCCAGAGGAGGTATTTCTGCTTGAGTAACTAGCTGCAGTTTTGTGTCACAGAGATTAAATAAAAACCACAATATCAACTGTTGCTCAACTTCCTTTGCTTATTCAACAGCTGAGCCTGAAAGCAAATGTTTCTGATACAACTCCTTCATGACTCACCAGTAATTTCACTTCTTTTCTTGTAACAATTGTTTCGATTAAAGATTAAAATCTTGCGGCGGCGGTAACCCGCCAGAACTGCAGGTTTTGTTTATTGGAACAAATTTAAAGTCATTCATCAAACTTTAACTCCTTTTTTGTCCATTTTCTTCACACAAGGGGCCTCGAGTAAATCAGGAACCCGTGAAAATTGTGAAACACAGCAGTTAAGTTACATATGCACACGGTTTCTCAGTCATGTAGACGCTTCAGTTTAAAATACTTTTGCACAGTTCCACTTTTTCTCTCAAAGGTTAAGAGCCGTTTGGAAAATGTCTGCACACAAACGGAGCCTCATCAGCAGATAAACGTTCATGTTGCAGCTTGAACCACATTTCATTGTCTCACCAGAGGCCTCCTGCGTGTGGAGGACTCTTCCTGCTAAAATAGATGGTAAACAAATAAATAAATGTGGGAAAAATAGAAACGTAACAAGGAAATAAAAGGGAGTTTTCCTTCCCACTGTCGCTAAATGCTTGCTTAGTATGAGGATTGTACCAACACAATGACACTAGTCAGTGTCTTGATGCAATCTGCTGGGTCCCTTATATAGGAAACTTTTTTACTGATTGGCTTATGAACTGAACTGTATTGAAATGTTTACTTTGTGAAGTGCCTTGAGACGACTCTTGTCGTGATTTGGCGCTATATAAATAAACTGAATTGAATTGAATTGAAATTGAATTGAATTGAATTGAATTGAATTGAATTGAATTAAATAAAGATATGTTGCAATGATTAATTTCCACGTTTATTTTTTTGTTTACATTTTTACTTCCTTGTTTATTTATTTAGCTTTGGCAGGAAGGGTCTTCCATACCTGCGGAGCTCTTTGTTGTTTTAATGCAGGACAGGTTTCCGTTTGCACCCCCGCCGCCGACATAAACAGAGTATTTTTGTTCTTCATCAGAAACCTTTTTATTTATTTGTTTTTTAAGTGACAGAACCTGGGCGTGCGGTCGACGTCTACACCGATGCTGAGGTGATCGTGCAGAACGGCACCACGGGGGTCCTACGATGCACCTTCAAGACCAATCAAGTGGTCAGCAGCTTGACCTCGCTGACCTGGACCTTCCAGTCGAGTGAGCCCGATTCTCGTTTCTACAAAGCTCCGACTCCGGTGAGACCCCGCTGCTCGTATCCGCTCTGGGACGGTTTCCCACAGTCTCAGCGTGTTTTCCTGGGGTTGTTTTATCTGCCCTGAGTCACAGAGAAAAGCTGCAGCTGTTTCCTTCTGCTGATTTGGTGCCACCAGTGACCCAGCTTTTGCTTTTCAGTGTTTTCCTTTTCTCGTTTCTGTTGCTGCTGCCCAATTTGCATACAGTGTTTTTATTTGGGTCATCTATGCACAGCAAACAAATTAATTCAGCCCTGTGACTACCGCTGAGCTGCTTCAAAGCACACAATGTTTAATTGAACACTATATTTTCTTGTTTGGACTAACGGGGCTTAAAATGCTGCTTTAGCAGAAACAGAAAAGTCACTTTTCTAGTGCAGCTGAAAGTTTGAGGAGAGCTCGGATCATTTTAAGATCTCTGTTTACAGACCCGTCGGACTGGGCGGGGGCCTCCCTGTACATGTAATGACATGACCTGAGGGGCTTTAATTTGCAGCGCAGTCATGCCAGAACAGATGTAAGCAGAGGGTGTTGCACAATGAGCCGGAGCGTTAGTCCTCTCTGAAGTTTCAGCCGTGTGCTTTAGGGATGTTTTATCTTACAAACGTTATTGTTTGCATAACGGGGACGGAGGTTTGTCTGCATACATGTCTGGAGATCCTCACACAGGGTTTTTGTTTTGCTCCAGTGTGAAAATCAGATCAGATTTAATATTTTTTGTGTTTTTTAATTAAAAAGCTTCTGTGAGCTGATAAATTGTCAAAGTTTCTGTCGTTTTTGGTTACAAGAAAACCACACGTTTCACTTTCAGTGGTAACGTTGCTGCAGGCTTTCTAGTCTCATTAATCAGCAAACAGGAGCTTCGCTGATGGTTTTAAGGAATATTACATCTGTTAAGAGCTGATGACAACCTGCAGCCTGGCGGACGCTCTTGTTTTTTCCTGTCTGTGTGAAAATCAGTAGCTGCTAATATTTTTAATGCTTTTTTTTTCTTGCAGCAGCAGGAGAAGCCCGATAATTCCCCAACAATCGTCTAAATCTGGATCTTTTCCTTCTTTCCTAGATATTCTATTTTCTCAACGGGAAGGGCTTTCCGGGACCAGACGAGTTCAAAGACAGAGTTCAGTTCATCGGAGACATCAACAAGAAGGACGTCTCGATTCAGCTGAACCCGACTCAGTTCAACGATAACGGGACCTTCTTCTGCGACGTGAAGAACCCACCGGACATAATGGGAACGCAGGGTCAGACCAAGCTCAGGGTGGTTCTGAAAGGTGACGATCTGATTCGAAACCTTTAAACGATGCTGCAAATCCCCAGTAAACACACCTGGATTACCTGGAAATCTCCTTTTAAGTCTCACTTTACTCACCTAAACCTTCTCAACACCTTCAAAATAAAGCAAAACCGCACCGCCGGAGAAACCTGCAGATCTCCAGCATCAGGGATAAAGATAGTTTTAACGTGTGATCTCTCACAAGTAATTTATTTTACTTTTATTCTTACTGTCACCTTAACACACAGTAAAAGAGTGAAGCCCTTTAGTGTGATGGAGTAAATGTTTGTAGAAACTGCTGTGGAACAGAAACCCAGCAGGTTTGCGCTTGTTTTTTTATTTGCTTGAAGTCAGCGAGTTCGTGTGATGACTCGTTATCCTTTGGTTGAGCGGCGTTCACGCCCCCTCCCAGGTGGGAGTTTGCTCTCTTTCTCTGTGTCGAGGGGAAAAAACAGTGCAAATATAGAACATGTGTGCTCCAGTCAAACATGGCTGACCTAACGGATATTTTTATTTTAGCACTTAGTAGAGCAGGTTCGTGTCATTCACCGCTTACGAAGTCCCTCCTCACTGTTTTTTCAGAAATAAGCTGATGTCAGTGTGTAAGACCCCGCCCCCCACTAAAAGCTGTCTTATGATTTGTTCTTTTTGAAATACAATTTGTCACTCTGAGGTGCACATGCATGCTGAACATGAAAATGTTCTCCAACCCCATCGCCTGCATTAGCCCCAAAAAGAAAATAGATGGGAAAACGATCAGGTCAGAAAAAGCCGGTCTCTCATACGTCACAGGACAAATTAACATTCATGGCCCCGCCCACCTCAGATTGGGACCGCCCACGGGAAGGAGAGAGCACTGCGCGTCTCGGCTAGTAGAAGCTAAACTTTAGCACTTCCACAACACGGAGCACGTTCAGGCTGGTGTTATTTATGGAGAAAAAACATCAGTGTTGCATTTTTTACCGAAGGTAGGCGACCGAACGAAGGCAGCAGAAGAGTTTGCCAATCAGGGGTGAGATGTTTGCATAATAGTAATCCTGTCGTCGCCCCCTCAATCCTTCGACTAACTTCAACCCCCTGAAACGAGAGCGTCAGAGCTTTTTCCCGCAGAAAATGACTCACGAAGTATTCATTCATGCTAGAGACCACTGCAGGTTTATTGAGAAAACAAGTGACTGATTAAACGATCAAGAGAGATCCAAAATGACAAACGGTCCTTTTCTGTCCAACCGTTTTTGGTTTGCTCTGCTTTTGAGGCATCGGCACCGTCTGCTACAGGGTCAGAGGTTTTGCAGACTCCGCCAGGGGTGGGATGGGTTTCCCTGAATCCCGCTGAGACACCTGGAGCTGGCCGTGAGGGGCAGCCGATGACGCGCTGAGCTGGGTGGGTTAATCACCATCTGCAGGTTTTTCCTGGCAGCAGCCCAACAGCTGGCATAGCGTGGAGTTGGACCTCTGGGTGGTGGAGCGGACAGAGGACACCTGCTGCTTTTCCTCCAGATCTGTTGCTCCACCCTCCATGCGTAGTCACCATGTTTGTAGAGTAGAGCTCCACCAGCACCTCCTTTTATTCTGCTGGTGTTTTTGTCATTTCCCCGCTCCAATACACCCGATTCAGTGTCCGAATGACCCAGGATGGTGGTCAAGTGTCTCGTCCTGGAGCTCACGGCCTCAGCCTGGTGTCTAGGTAAAAGTGTGTCTGACTTTAGCTTGATGCAGAAGTTTCCGCAGGAGTCGGTTTCTCCAGGGTTTATTTAGTTTAGCACAGCTGTCACAGATACTCATAGATGTTATTGAAGTTCCCTGGATATTGTCTTTTTTTCCAGAATCCCTCCCCCAGAACAACACTACCATCATAATTCTAGCCGTTTGCGGTGCTTTGTTTGTGCTGGTCATCATCGCTGTAGCTGCCTGCTTAACCATGAGGGTGCTCCACAACCGGCACGATTACGAAGGGTGAGTGACCGTCGGGAATCGCTTTTCTCCTCGGTGCTGTTTACCTGATTTGTGTCTGAGAATGTGGGAATGTTTTCTGGTAGTACTCTGAGTGCTAAAGCAGAGGTTATGACTCTGCTGCTCTTGATCCTGAGTCTTTTAACGGTGAATAATAATCTCTGCATGTTAACTCTTGTGGGACGCATCAAAAATCTTTAAAGGGACAAAGTTTTGATGATTCTGTCTCTGCATGGGAGCCGGGCGACTTCCTTCACCTGAGCTGAATCTTTTCTCTAACGACGACACTAATTATTAACGTGGTTTGTTTAAAAACGAGTCAGAAACCAGACGTAGCTCGTTTCAGTTTGTTTCAGCACGTCCAGCATGAACTTCATTTAATTGAGAGCTTTTAACCTCTCGAGCTTGACGACTGTCAAACCACCCGACCTCCTTCCTGTGGGTTCAACCTGAGATCTTTGGGGTTGCTCTTTGCTCTGGTGTCGGCCATTTTCCTCCCCATCTCTGTGTCCTAACAACTAACATTCTCTGTCCACGTCTGCAGAGGCATTTACATGTAATCTGATTACTTCCATGTCTTTTAACCATAATCCAAAGAGGATTAAGCCAGTGTCTCGTTGTTCTGTGACTCTTTGAGGAGAGATTTTGCAAGAAAATTTCAAAACGTCTTCAAATGTTCACAAGGGTTCTCAGTTTCACTGGAAGACATCACCATTTTCCTCACTATATTATCTAAAGGATCCGACCATGACGGGTGATGATCCACTATTATTTATCTGTTGGGTTTACTGTGGCTTCGCTGTTTACTTCTGATGAGCGTACATTTGGTTTTCTTAACATTTTATATCATATAGTCATCGTTAACCCTTTTAGTGAGTAAATCCATTTCCTTTTCAAGAACTCTCGATGTTTCACCGACTCTTGAACCAGATTAATCATAGTGGAGTCATGTAGGCATGAGGTTAGATTGAAAATAAAATTAGGCGAAATTGCAATGAGAAAATGTGCCATTCTGTTAGCAATCGCGTTGTAAGTCTCGTCTAATCCTAGCCTGGCAAGCCATCCTATATATGTGAATATATAGTCTGGCCATGAACCATTGACGGCTCTCAGTCGTGAGGCGGGATCTACGGTTGTCTTTCAAAATGTCAGCACGCAATTGGATAGCGCTAGGACCAATCAGAGTAACGAACAACGTGACGTAATCACAGCGACGGAAAAGAGGGAGGCAGCAATGGCGTCTAACATCAATGATTTCTGTCGTTTTTGTATAAAAAACATGTGAATATCAGGTGTACTGGGACATTGCACTACTTTGTTTGATAAAAATAAGAAGCCGCTAAGTATAGCCGACAGACTTACGCACGTTGGAGTCTAAATAATCCAATGTTGATGACAAAGCCGTTTCAAACAAACGTGTTTTCCGAGTTGCCGCCATATTGCTTGGGTTCGCGGCCGCAGCGCTGACGTCATCGGCTACTCCCGCTCTGTGATTGGCCCATGATATAGAGCGCTGTGATTGGCCCAACCAAAACTATAGCGAGTTGTGATTGGATAGACACAGCAGTGGTTTGGGCTGTGAGGGTTCCAATGAAGCGTGCCTAGACCAAACTCTGCAAAGCAAGAATTGGTCTAGTTCACTAGGCTAGTCTAATCCAGCAATATGTAGAAATTTGTGATTCCAAGTGAAAATCGGCATAAGGGCTACACCATCCATCCATTTTCATCTGCTTATCCGGAGTTGGGTCATGGGGGCAGCAGCCTAAGCAGAGAAACCCAGACTTCCCTCTCCCCAGCCACTTGGACCAGCTCCTCCGGGGGAATCCCAAGGCGTTCCCTGGCCAAATGAGAGACATAGTCCCTCCAGCGTGTCCTGGGTCTTCCTTTAGGTCTCCTCCTGGTTGGACGTGCCTAGAAAACCTCACCAGGGAGGCGTCCAGGAGGCATCCTAACCAGATAAAAAAATGCAGAAATTTTCAACAGATGACTTCAACAACACTACGTTTCCCTGCACTCCTGCCCTCTGGTTGACGGTTAACCTGCAGGTGTTTTATGAACTGCGTACGGGAAATTTAATTTTTCTAGTTAAATTAGCATTTTTACTACATGATGCAATCATAACTGTAGACACAGTCAAACCATCTACAACCCCCCAAGGCGCTTCACAACACAATCAGTCATCCACCCATTCACACGCTGGTGGGGATGAGCTACAATGTAGCTGACAGAGGCGAGGCCTGCCGTACACTGGCGCCACCGGTCCCTCCGACCACCACCAGCAGGCAAGGCGGGTTAAGTGTCTTTCTCAAGGACACAACAGCAGCGTTCTATGGGGGGAGCCGGGATCGAACCTGCAACCTTCCGATTACTGAACAACCCGCTCTACCTCCTGAGCTACTGCTGCCCCAAATAATGTCCAAATCACTGTTCAAAGCCTTGTGTTATTATCAGAACAGAGCCATCTTCAGCAAAAATGGTCTTTTTACACCCACATGGGTCCAATTAATGTCCTCCAATAAGAGTTAGTCCAAAACACGTCTTACATCTTCAATCCAACATTGCATAAATCTGGAAACCTTCGAAATGTCCTTCAGATGCATCTTTTTCGCAAATTTTCACCATAACTTCCGTTAGCATCGTCGTCTTACCTTCAAACTCTCCTAAATCCCTGCTAGTCACAGCCCACTGAGAAACTGGCTTCAGGAAAATCTAGTTCCTCCACTAGAATGTTGGAATCCATTTTTAAAACTGTATCTGTAGCAAGACCAAAACCTAAAATCAGATCAGGCTGATTTGTTTTAATAAAAGTGTTTTAAACTGGGCTGCATGCATCCCTCACAGCGAGAAGACCGAAGGATGTCAAATTTGATCAATTAGCTCTGAGCTAGCGCTAAGTAAGAGGAGATGGTTCAAGGTTTCCCACAGTAATCAGATTACTTCATGTAAATGTTTAACACCAACTAACCACAGTTTTCCTCTAAGCTACACTTCCATCGTCCTCCATCTTTCATCACTGATCATCTTTTAGTTTTACTACCAGTGTTCAGGAGGTGTGAGACGATTCTGATCGTTTATGTTGAGTTTTATCGTCACATACAGATTATTTCTAATTATTTTCATCCAAATCCGTTTATTTTTTAATATGGTGACATCATGAATAAGACGTAAATGTTCCTCGTGACGTCCTTTTGATGGTTTTTAATCTAAAATATTTTTAGTAAAAGATGGTTTAAATGATTAATCATGATTAACCTAAACAGTGAATTATTTATCTCCAGAATTAATATTTGATGTTTTTCTGCTGTGTTATTAATCAGCCAGATGTTATGATTTTAGGCCTTTTTACCTCATAAATCATTAAATGATCCAAAGACTTTCATTAGAAAACATTTTTTTAATCAACAGTTTCTTAAGAACATTTTAATTTAGCAATAACAACATAAAATGTTAAATGAATTCATGTTTTTAACTCAACGCTGACACCTACTGGTTGCTAATATTGACAGATCAATATTAGCAGAAGTTAAATAAAAGAAAATTTGTGTTTTTTATTGTCCATATTCATTTTAAAGGCAGTTTATTATTATTTTATCCATCCTAGAGTTTCATATCATTTTATTCCCAGTTGTGACCTTTTAGAAGCTCCTCTCTGCCCTCAGCTTGTCTGTTTTCTTCATAGCTGCATTATTCCATGTGCTCATCTCTCACTGCTTTATTTTTTATCCCGTGTCTCATGCACCATGTGTCCCAATGCCCGCTCGACACCACGGCAAATCGTAACTCTTATCTAGATGCACAACCTTGGAGAGCACGAGCTCTCAGTCTCTGCGGCCGCAAAAGAAGGCGGAGTCCAACCGAGAGGCTTCCAGGTGTTCCAGCCCCTCAGGTCCACTACAGGTACAAAGAAATTCACTGGAAGCCACAGCTTGACTAGTTCCAGCTCACACGAGCGGTTCTGGGTTGCACATGCTGACAGAGCATCATTTTGTTTAGCGTCCATGCTCAAATTTTAGCTCAATACCTGCAGAATTGACTAGGGATGCACCAATCCGATCTTAATATCTGTATCGGTACAGATATAGAAGAAAATTCTAGTATCGGAGACTATGGGCTCGATCCATAAGAATTGATCTATTCAGTATATTTCTATGTGCTGTGAGTGACGACGTCATGCGCTACAGTCCCACGCTGTGCAGAAGCTCACATTGATTTCAAAATGGAGCGAGCAAAAGGATCGACAATTTGGAACTTTTGGGCCCCCGTACAAAAGGATGATCCCAGTCTTTTTCATGTAGTAACAAATAGTTCATTATGTAATACAGTTTAATGCTGGTTTTCCAAATCGGTATCGGATCGATATCGACCGATGCTAAACTTCTGATATCAGTATCGAATGTGAAAAAAGTGGATCGGTGCATCCCTAGAACTGACCGAGTTATAGACATGTTTGTGTTTGCTGTTGTCCCCGTCTTGAATCGGGTTGTAGATGTGTGGAATTGTTGCTGTTTGGAGGTTTTAGTAAAATCTTTTCAGTGGTCTGAGATACTAAAAGTGTAAGAAGATGTAGTAAAAAGATGCCCAAAGCTAAAGATTACAATCTGGATTGAAGTGTTTGTGATCACTAATTCAAACTAAACTAGCTTAACAGAACAAAAGGCTGTCGTTGGCTCCTGTTTTATGGTTTAGTTCATCTGGGTTGACTCTGCTTCTCTTGTGCTCCAGGGCCCGGTGATATACGCCCAGCTGGATCATTCAGGAAGTAAAAACTCCTTCCATAAGATCGAGCCGGTGGTCTACGCTGACATTTGTAAAAACTGAAGACGGGGACCAAAAGAAACCAAGAAAACACTCTAAACAGTCTGAGACCTCCGTTAGCTGCTCACAGGGAGGGTGGGAACCGCTCAACAGGGACAAAACTGGTGCCGTTTTCTCTTTTTCTCCGTATTTTGTCCTCTGAACGCATGATGCTGTTACATGATAATGTCTAAACGTACTTTGTTGTTCAGGCTAAAGAAAAGAAAACACTCCATCGTGTCAGCCTTTAAAAGGAAAAAGAGTTCTCCAGTACAGGGATCAAAATGAGAATATCATTCCAACTGTAAAAATATTTAATTTTGTTAACTTTTTTTAATCCCCTCTCACACTGAGATACAGACTGTTGCACCGACGCCACGAAGATACGAGAATAAAACCGCTTCCATAAGTCAACATCACATCAGCTGCTGTTTGTTTAGCTATTTTTATAATTTAATGCACATTTTTGCAATAATTTGCTGCTTTATTCTTATTAAAATATACATTTATATATATATTTTAAATGCGCTCCGTTAATTCGTGGTCACCTCAGCCTCCGATATCCTGTTTGGTGTTTATCAAGCTTTAGTTTTATTATAAAAACCTCACCTGATGTGTCTGTTTACGCCGTTTTAATTCTCACTCTTTGATGGGTCTAAAGAAATCAGATTTGACCTTTCTAACGTCTCTTTGACCCTTCATGAGTAGGTGATCAAATTCGAGACGTCACCAACTGGCATCAAGTTCTTCTGTTAAGATTTATGCCGAGTGTTTCTAAAGTTCTGATTTCTGCCTTAAATAGCTGCTAGAGAAACGTCTCTTTTTATTTTCTTACCAAACTAGACATTAAAACGGGTTTTGTAACCCTTCCTTTGAAGTGTGCACCTCATTAACAAAGGAAATGGGACCCGTCTTAAGTTTGGTGAAAAGGGTCTCTGGTTGTAAAATTGATGCTGCCTAAAATAACAATAACAGATAAAACTGTGTTTTCTTCTGAGGTGCTAATAAACAACAAACAAGCCACGGGTCCTCAAGAACCGGAGAGTCTTGAAAATGAGAAAAATGCATATTTATTTTTGTTGGCATGAATATAAGTTTTATTCATGCAAATATATAATTTTTTGATCTTCATCTTTCGATCCTCTAATGTTTGACGTTTTTTTTTTTTTTTACTGATCTGCGTCGATCAGATGCTTAAAGTTTAAATTACCTTCAGAGCTTTTTGGGTTTAGAGACAGAATAATTTAAATTAATTCTAAACTTTAGAAACAAAACGAAAAGCTGCAATGAACAGTCCCATCCTTGGAATTATTTTCTCCCTAATCAGAGTATAGAACTTCATAAATAAATCTGTGATGAAGGAACGCCAGATATGTACGAAACCTCTGAGCGTACAAGGTGATTATTGTTAAAATAAAGCAAGTTTTCCTGTTGAACTGTTTGTTTTTAGTGTAAAACCGAACAGAATTAACAGAAGTGACTGAAAAAACCCGAAGATGAAGACAAGTTAATACCGAGTGAAATTTACAAAAATCAGATTAAATTAAGGTTAGTTTTAAACATGAAAGGTTTTATTCATAACGTACACGCGGTCGGTGCAACAGTGTGCTTTATCTCCATCGTGGGTGCGTTTCCATAGTGATCTTGTTTCGTAGAGGCGTTTAACGTAGACTTAGCTCGGACATCGCTCTTGGTAACGTTGCATGCAGTTCTTCTAACATCCGTGAAGTGAAGTTGGTACTTTTACTCAGCTAGGAGAAGCCGTCCCACGTCGTGTTACTGTGAATGCTTCCAGCTCGCCGTCAAAAAACCCCCGGCATGTTGTTGTGGTACCTTTTTTTACTCCCGTTGGATTTTCACCTCAGTGGAACAAAAAGCATCTTTAATTCATGATTTTATTCAATGATTTTATTTTTTAAAAATCAAACGAACTTGCAGGAAATTCCACCCACCGTTTTCCCCACGTCTTTTTGTTCTTCTTCACTTCCCTCTGAGGTTGTGACTTTAAAATTAATATATTCAGTATTTTTAATTCATTTTTGATACGTGCATGTAAAAAAGTAATCGATGTTCAATTGAGGTGAATTTTCTCCTTTTCTAAAACCTGGGAGGTTTTGCTTAACGAAACGACTTCTAAACACACTGTTTGCATGTACTTTACTAATACAACAAACACTATACAAATGTTATTTTTTAATCTACATATTATGTAAATCTTTGTTTTATTTTCCCCACTTATGGGCCAAATAGCCGATTTATTTTCCAGATACTGTCGAGCTTTAAATGCATTCCAGGTTTCTTTTTTATTTCCTTTTGTCTTAAAGCATTAAAAGCCAAATTCTGTGTTTGTTTCCATCGCCTATGAGGATGATTTGTTTTGCAGCTCGTGACTCAGAATGCAGTAACTTTCCACGCGGACCCGTGTTTGTATTTAAGTTGATTTTGTGCTGTTTACTGTAACTCATTCCAGTGTGGTTCGGCTGTGGACGTCCTTCCAGAGGACGCTTGTTTTGCTGTAGAGGTCAAGAAAGTTGTTTTATTTGTATTTTTTTTGTAAAATCAAACACAAACATGTGCAGTGCCTGCAGGAAGAGTTGAACGGATTCAAAATGAGCTGAATTAGATTTTCTTTTTAATTAAAAGTTTCTATTATGTTGCAAATTAGAGCGTCTTTAAAGGGATATTCCACCCAAAATTGAAATTTTGTCTGTTGACATATTTCCCAGAGTTAGATAAGTAGGAAAAAGCATTTTGTAACTAGCGCAGTAATTCTCCTGATCTGGCAGCAGTTTGTCTGCTTTAGTTTAGCTTTAGCTTAGCATAAACAATGGAAGTGAAAGGCAAGTACTAGCATGCTAGTACCTGCCATTCACTTCCATTGTTTATGCTAAGCTAAAGCAGACGGACTGCTGCCAGATCAGGAGAATTACTGCGCTAGTTACAAAATGCTTTTTCCTACTTTTCTAACTCTGGGAAATATGTCAACACACAAAATTTCAATTTTGGGTGGAATATCCCTTTAAGGGACAAAAACATCTTGCAACAAACAAAACCATTTTTCAGCATTCCCAAGAGTTTTCCAAATGTTCTCTAATTTCTCATGTGAGTCGAGATCAAATTTCCTCTCATAATTGTCTCAGAGAGCATCTGGAGCTCCTCTCAAACCCTTCTCAGTTGAGTCAAAAAGTGCTTTGGGAAGGTTTGGAGAACTATGAAACTAAACCGAGACCAAAAAAAGAAGGATCTGACATTCCAAACGCAACAAATCTGCAATTGAAACAAAAAAATTCGATAAAAATTTCAAGTGAATCGACACTTTGTGGCTAAACTGCATCAAAAAATATTTGCAAAAACAAAAAAATTGTCATAACATTCCAAATCTGTGCATATTCTCTGTTGTTTTCTACATTTGCAATGTGATCCCGTCTTTTGGACGTTAGCAAGACTTTTTTTATCTTAAACTGGATTTTTCATCCTCAGAAATTTCCTTTCTGATCCGCGCTGGACCAGATTTGACTTTGACCAGTTAAAGAACAAAAATTTACTTCTAAAAATGTGATTCTGCTTATTTCTGGATCTTTAATCAGGTTTCGAGAACATTTTTTAGTGTAAATGTGTTAGAAAAGTTCTAGATTAAAGGGAGGAGATCAAATCTGGAGAAACTTTCGGTAAAGTCATCATTTTGTAACATTTAAAAACCTAAATGTAAAACTATAAAAGTATATTATCGCATCCAAGTGTAATTTCTAGAAATTTGAAAAGGTGACAATAATTTACAATAAGCCACTAAAATAAGAATAACTTGTTTTTCTTCAGTAAAGTTGATTGTATCGTTGGGAATTTCACCAAAAACTGTATAAACATTGCCTTTTTCTGCCAGGTTTTAATGGTTTTGTAAAAACATTAAAATTACTGCCTTAAGAGCCGTGATGCTCATAAAAACCTTAAATAATTTAGCTCCAGTAACTTGATCGGATGTAATTTCTGGAGCTGAAACAGTTTAGATGCATTTATTCTCAGTAAACGTTGTCATAAATGCATCTTAGTAGTTTTCATTGAACTTATATTAGAATAAATCTTTTCTGAGCCTTTTTCTGACTAAAGAATCTTATTTCAGCTCATTTTGACTCCACCTGATGCAGACTCTGTGCCGTCTTCCTTTTTTTTCTGTTTTCTTCTTGACTCTTATTTTTTTGTTGCCACTCAGCAGCATGTACCTCGACCAAACTGAAAGAAAGACCAACCATGTATGATACCAACAAACCACAAACTGCTGGTTGCTTTTCTCCTGATCGTGACTTCCTGCAGTGTTTAGTGCTGTTGTGAAAATTGTGACGTAACCCTTAAACTATGAGAAATGTCCCCTGATTATTCCACGGCGCTTTTTTGGGGGTTTGAGCGAACGCAGGTTGAACTGCTCGCTCACGAGTGTGTGCTCGGTGTTTATTTGATGGTAAATAGTTGTTTAATTGTTTGATGTGTTCTGTAAAACCTGCACTATGTCTTGCATTATGAAGACAACCAATTCCCTGTGATTTTGTTGTTTTTATTTCTCTCTGAACGATCATGGCCTCTGTTCTTTAAAACTGGAATGTTGTACATTTAGTGCCTTTTTACATTTCATCTGCTAACTTGAACATCTGCTCGAAATAGAAGAGATAAGATTCATTTATTTTCTTTTGATTGTATTTTTTTATAAGCATATCGCCTCTGTATCCACTGTCTCAAATTTTATATAAAACCTACTTCTGGCCATATCCATAAGTTTGCTCTGATTATTATTTTTTCCATTTCAAAAACAAAACCAGTGATCTAAATGTATTTTTAAGCTGCACTTTCTGCACTTACAAAACAGGAACGTCCAGAAGGGGGCGCCACACTGCAGGGAGAAGGGGTTAATTGGTTCAATTAGAAAAAGATGTAGCATTAAGTTTGAATCACTTAGAAATTTGTAAAGGGTTAACAAGAAGGCAGTTTGAAACAAACCAAATATTTCATATTGCTTCATATAAAATAAAAAACATGTTTTATTTCTTTAAAAATCATATGCATTGTGAGCCTCTGACCCAGCTTAAAACGTTTTAGCAAATAATCAGATACTGGTAATAAAATTACTTATTAAAGTTTCTTTTAAAAAAATCAGTTTTAGTCTAAAAAGCAAAGAAATTAAAGTTTGTAAAACTACTTAATTTTATTTGTGAATAATCTCTTATTTAAGCCTTATAACACGCAGGACCGTTTTAAAGTGCTTTTATTTCTAAAAGTCGGAGCTTTTAAAGAGTTTTAAACTGAAATTATTTTACGTACGTCAAAACTCTACGTAATGCGTGATCTCGCGAGATTTGGAAACTCGTTTTAGCTAGTACCACGATAAAAATGTAGCTTAAATCTATAGCATCGATTGCGTTTAAGCTATTTTTGTGTTTTATAAAGCTAGTTAGCTTTGGTGACCAGGTAATCAAGTTTAGACAACTGTTTAATGGTTACTTTCTGAACGTTTTGTTCAAATACGTCCAGTGGTTCTCGAGATAAATGAGAAAAACGCAGCGTCTGAATTTGACCAGCAGAGGGAAGCGTTGGCCTAACGTACAAGGTAAAAAGCAACGAGTCATTGTTATTCCACGATTTCACCATGAAATTACTGGTTCCTAAAGCAAATACTCCACTGAGCTCATTGTGTTTCTCAAGGTTTATATAACAGGTGGGAGTAGCGTTAAACGTCCAGCAGTCGTCGCTTGTTTGTGTTGTCTAATAGAGAAACAAAAAGTCTGGGAATCCCGGGAAATAAGGGAACAACCCCGGGGCTGCTGATTTGTAACACGAGCCAGGCTATTTGAATGCAAAACGACACCGCACATAAAAGATGAAGAATGAAAGGATGGCGAATTTAAAACCCGACCTACGACTGCAGCAGACTAAACACCAGGTAAGAGTCCTGCTTTATACACGGTCATTACATAGTTCACTTTTGTGTGTTAGTGACGGTACATTAACTCTTCCTGCACAATATTTAAGATAAAAACAGACGCTTTTGCTTCTGGTTTAACATATTTAATATAATTCTTGTTGTTTAGATGTGTTTTGTGACTGGTTTTAGAAACAAGTTGACACATTTTGTAAACTTTTCTACTTTATTTTGCTTCCTTTATAAAAAAGATTGTGTACAAGTTGGTCCGCACCTTTTATCCTCCGGCTTACTTCGTTCCGCTACCTTGGCTGCTTATTTTGTTATAATAGCGCAAATAATTGTGAATCGATAGATGTTTTTTTATATTTAGTTTTCTGTATATATTTTTTATTTTGCATTAAACATTGGAAAACATTGTCCATTTAAATGCTCGTCTTCTCTCGTCGCTCACTTTTCTAGACGCGTCACACACCGGTCAGATTAAAAGGAGCAGACCTTTATTCACCTGCTGCACTTTTTAGTCTTATTTTGAAAATCCAAAACCAAACTTTTCTTCTCATTCCTTGGATTTAATCATAAAACAGTTATTACATTGTAATAAAGCTTTTAGCCATATTCGAGATCATATTTAGTAAATGTTGACACGAGTGAGTGAGTAAAGTTTATTTATCACAGAAAGAAAAATCACAAAGTGCTTCACAAAGATCAACAAAACAAATCATAAAGTCATAACATGATCATAAAAACAAAACAACAAAAATTAAGATTAAAATCAGAAAACACAAAACATTCACATCAATAGTAATAATATAATTTTTAAAACGAATTGAAACAATTTACTGCACCACCATGCAACCTTATCGCTGCTTTCTAATTAACAGCAATAATAATATGTTATAAGTAAATTTTAACTCTTGGTATAACATTAATTTGTGTTTTAAATATCAATGTGGCTTGTTGCAATTCATAAAAATATTAATAATAAAACACTTAACATAGCTGAAGGTTTTAATATTGTAAAGTTAAAAACAAATCAAAATAATCCAGCTGCATTTTGTGTGAATCGATGCTCTGGAGTTCGATTTGAATGTGCTTTCATTTATAATTTTGCTTTTGTGGAAGATAGTTTTAAATGTGTCAGTGTTTTTTAATCTTCCCGTATGTTTCCCTCGGGAGAACAAATTAATTTATTAAATAAAAATCCATGTGCTGCCCTCATGTGGCAAAAAATGCATAATTTCTATGGAATAAATAAAACAAGTTGTAATTTTCAGTAATTAATTGTAAAATGTAATTAATTTCAGCATACAGTTAAAAAATAAAGTGAAACGGTAATCCTGACAGATTGTTTGTTAGAGATAAATAAAAATTAAAATATGTGGACTTGAGTCACGACAGACAGAAACGGCTTCAGCGACTAAAACCTAGATTACAATAAAACTTGGTGTGGTTTAGAGCTTTAGATCAAGAGTTTAATGTAAAACGAAAACCAAAAATAAAGAGATTTTAACTTGTGAAATACAGAATTAGAAAGGTTTAAATGGGTGTCTGAATCCGTCTCGCTGGTTTTATAAATCTGACCAAAGTCACAGTTCTTCAGTGATTCAGTCGGTCTGAATGTCTTTTTGTTTCTTTAAATAATCCCAGATCTTCCTCCTAGTTGAATCAGTTTTACTCAGACTACGTCTGGAGTTGATTTAGGTTGCAGGAACAGTTTGAAAGCCAGCATCTGCCTCTTTGATGTCATTCCTTATTATAAACTAGGAGCCACATGTTCTCCACAGCGAAAATATTAACTTGTGGTTTTAAGAAGTCGAGCCACAAAACTGTAATCTTTCATATTTTTGCTAATTTCAGACTAAATCAGGAGATTAAATCTTCTAGATGCTATCTGCATTTTTCTCAAGTTTTTCCATCCAGACACTCGTACAGTAATTTCACGTTTTGTCTGCTCGTCCTGTTACTCATCATCATCGTTACGGTGATGTGTGTTTACAGTCTGATCAAAGCCACATGACAGAAGCACTTTTCTCCCACAGCTGTGAGAGGGACGTGTGATTTATTCCTCCTCACACCCACTCAAAATTAGCAAATCTATCAATAACTTCTGCTTAAGTCTCGTCTCAGACGTCCCCAAATAAGGCTGTTTTTAGAAAAGAGGCAAAAAGGCGGGATAAAATACAAATAAATCGCCCCAAATTCCAAGTTGAAGTCGGTGTGTGAGAGGAAATCATCCAGCTTAGATTGTGGGTCGTCTCCTTGGACTTCCCAGCCCCCTTATATGGCGTTCCCCCACGAGCAGTGGGAGGAGGAAGAGGCAGAGCGATGTCGGATATTTTCACAGGATGTGATGGCTGGACAGCAGCCGGAGTCGGACCGATGTGGAAGCAGGATTCAGACGAGCTTCTCGGTTTGCGGGCGTCGGTGTCAATCTGCGAGTGAGCGTCTGAGGATGTGAAATCATGGTCAGGAGGTGCTGCAGAGAAGATTAGTCCCCCGCGGAGGTAAACGTGGAGCTTGTTTCTCACATAGAGGAGCTGTTTTAGTCTTGTGATGTGGATTTAGTGAAGGAAAAACGTTTCATAAAAGGAGGCAAGAACTAGACCGCAAAAGATTTAAATGTGTTTGTTTTAAATTATCTGAGAACATTTCACTTAATACAATAATGTCAGATGTTAGGAGGCTGAGAGACAATTTTTATTTAAACAGGAAATTGTAAAATTGGTTTAGGTTGTGGTTTTACCAAAATAAAAGTCTCCTGCTTCACTTTTACAGCCGTTAATAAACCAGTTTAAATACGACTTCCTGCAGAGTTAAAGTGATGAAGTGTATTAAAAAATCAGTCTCTTTAGTGTTTTTCTAAAGAACACGACGCCTCTGGCTTCATTTAATTTATATGACAGATTATTTTACTGCAAAAAGATAGATAATCTAAACTTTAATCTCGTGTTTTGGATTGCATGTGCTGAAGCAGAACCCTGAGTGGATTTATCAGATAGAGACAGATTATTAGAGATTAGTTTCATTTGCTTCACGTCTTTTAACATTCCCTGTTTTTTATTTATTCCAAAAACAAACTGTAAGCAGTCTCAGGCTGGATACACGTAACAAAGCTGAAAAAACAGAACATCCGACCTTTAAGATACAGAAATATCTTTTCTGTAACTTTATACTTTGGTTTTCATCGTTTTAAATAAAGCATCTGAGAGCTATTCGACTCAAAAGGTAAATATGTCTGAGCCAATATAGATTAATTTGATAGATAATTTGATCATCACACCGTTTTAGGGTCTCAAACATTCACAGTAGCAAGAATAAATGTATGACTTCCATTTTGAAATGAGAGAATTATTGCTATAAAAGAGGGAAACGCTCTAATGTTTTATCAGATTGTGAAACCATGTCTGCTTTAAAGGAGGAGAGATTAAAGCAGCGCCGAATCAAAGATGTTTCTGTTCTCGTCTCGGACACACGGCCGCTTTGATTAATCAAATCTGCACAGAATCAGACAAAAATTTGCCTTTTCTTTTGTTTCTGAGCCTTGAAAACTTTTTTGTTTCTGTGAAATTACCACATGCATCCCGTCCTCACTGGTACTTACCATTACTTCATTACTAATGACTCCCACATAGTCTGCTCGGCTCCGCTGCCTTGTTTTGTTCTGTTCAGAAGTTAAACCATCGGGAAACGATGGTTTTCAGCTGTAGAAACGATGAGTCACTGAAGTCAGACAAAACAGAGTCTCCCCCTCGTCGTCTTTCAAAACAACAATAACTTACAGAGAAACTACTGAGCAGGGATGGAAACCCACTGGTTTTCTGAGTCACTCCTCCATAGGTACCAGTTTAATGTAAACGTGAGATCAGTCACAGGTCAGAGTGGGCAGCCAGGGCGCACTTCCTTCCCTTTCTCACTCGTATCACCTCCAACACGCTTCCTGCATTCATGAGTTTCTGATCTGTGATCTGGACTCTCTATCTGTGCAGCAGCGCCATGGCCGTCCTCCAGCTGCTCTTCCTGCTGGTGATCAGCTGCGCCGCCGCGCTCGCGCGTCCACGCCGACACCTCCCTCCGTGCCAAGTTGTAAGTACTCATTTTTGTTTAAATGTTACTGCATTTCCCCCCGTTTTTGTTTCTAATTAGAATAAACAAAAAAAAAACCTTAATTATTTTTAGGGTAATTTTGCTTTAGAGGTTTTTGATTTAAAATGTTAGATAGCTTCCTGAATGGGCTCAGTTTGGAGAAATAGAGAGGACTGATGAGCTAATATTCCAAATTTCATGTGGAATGTTTTTTGTATATCCTTAAAGGACATGTTCACCGAGAAACCATTTTTTACTTATTATTTTTGAAAATGATCGGTCACTCTTAGTGTTTCATGCAGGCTGAACATGAGAATAGTCTCCTCCACCTACCTCCTGCATTAGCTTCTGATAGAAAACAGACTCTAGGTGAAACTCTAGGATTAGAAAATCCTGACAGATCTACGTCACACTGTCACTGAACATTCATGGACTCACCCATCTTGACTCACGACGGGGAAGGCTGTTGTTGGTTTAGCGTCCAGGAAACAGCAGAGAACGTCTGGGCTAGTAGAAGCTAACCGTTAGCATTAGCAACTCCACCACACAGCAGAACTCCTCCAGGCTTGTGTTATTGGTGGAGATAAAACATCAACGTTGCAGAGCAGACAGAGTCAGTGGTAGAGTCGTGCTGCTGTTAGCCAATCAGAGGAGAGATGTCCACATATCAGGAAGTTAGACTCCAGATCCTGTCGTCTGAAGCTACTTTGTCTTCCGGCTGATTTCTATGTCCTCAAACAAGAGCACCAGAGCCTTTTCCCTTAGAGAACGACTTAAAAGGAATTTATTCCTGCTAGAGACCACTGCAGATGTACTAACAATGAGCAAAGTTGACCTTTAAAATCACCAGTTTCACATTATTTTGTCAATTCAGCAGGAATTTAGAGAATTTCCTGCATGGTTTGATCCCCAGATACACAGGATTCTCTACAGTTTGCTTCTGCTGCTCATATAATGTGACATAGATTATTTATTTATTACTTATACACAAAAACACGAGTCATACCGATATAAAATGATATAAAAAAATCCCGTTAAAATTTGGTCATTTAGATGATTTTTGACTTATCCATCATTCTCAGATGATAACCTTTAATTTGTGTCTTTACTTGGAAGACGTCTGGTCCTAATTATGCAATAACAGCCTCATCTAACCCTTAGTATTACTGATTTCTAAGAAAAACGAGAAGTTTCCAGTCATGCTCTCAGAGATCCACAGAAACTAAAGCTGTGGAAGTGAATTAAAAGCAAGAGCATCAACCTGAGACGAGCTTGTTTCATGTCACCTTTTCTTAAAATAGACTCACTGAAAGTAAAAGTGACCGTGTTTCTAAATATAGCATAAAATCACATCAGGTTTTCCTGCTGAGATCAGCATCAATAAAAGTTCAGTATCTTCCTGAACGTCTCTTCAATTTCCTTCAGCTTTAATCCCATTTATTCCTATAAATCCTATTTTTAAAAAGGGAGAGAATGGTTATTATCCCACAGCAGATCACGGCTCGGGGCTTTTGGAAATGTTATTCAAATATCAGGAAACACTGGGAGTTTTTTTTTTTCCAGCCAGACAGGACAGGTGAATGCTGTCATAAATCAAAATAAACAATAGTTTGTGTGTGAAAGTGGTGACGGAGGAGTGAAACGTAGATGTAAGATGATATATTTCCTGAGTAGCAGGGTATTTTTAATGAGGAAAAAGGAAAGAAAAGGGGGAATAACGTCATTCTATTTTTAAATCTCTTGTGTTTGTGTCTGAAAATGAGAGAAAGGGTCAAAAATATGAAGAATCAAATACCCATCATGCATTTGGGCCAGGAAGACCGTCGACATTCCCAGCTTCTGTCCGGTTTGGTGTCACTTCCCGTCTCCTTTTCCTGTTGTTTCTGTTGCCATCTAACAGAGCTGCAAACTCAGGCTAAACAGCTGCTCCAGAAAGCAAATAAAATAGTAAATTCATTCTTCAGTGATTTATTTTCTCTGAAATTGTCATAAAAGTTATAATTTATCATAATTAGCACAACAAAATTTTTAGTTTTCATTGTATCCTTGGCTCTTTTTTTTTTTAGCAATATTTTCTCTTTTTTAAAGCTGAGAAGTTCAAGAACCATTGGTCCAAAATCACATTTGTGCTTTTATTTTTGTGGATATTTACTGATCAGTCATACAGACACAAACAGAGATAGAAGTGGTTTGTAACAGAACCATTAAAGAATTGGTCCAGCAGCCCAGAAACCACAAGTTTATACTGATGTTCTTGGTTTTCTTGTGAAAAAGGTTAAAATTATAAAAAATACAAATGTTTTTCCTGTTCTATAAAAGTCTGTTAAATGATCTATCCTGATTTGTTTATGTTAATAATAAAATATAAATGAAACGGGGAAGCAGTCAGTCTTTGTCACTTGTGTAAAAGGCATCAGCGGTTGGACCTCGATCTTTTAAAAACCCTGCCGTGAACGCTCAGAACCAAAACCAACCATTATCGCTGCTAGAGACCTTAAAGCTCCGAACATCCTCAAAGGAACCATAAAAATCAGGTTAAATGTTTTTAAAACGAGTCAAATTTGACATTTGTGAAACATTTATGTCATCTTTGCAGAATAAAAACTAGCACGTCAAAAAAAGGAAATGAAGACTTTCAGGTCCAAGAGCCAAAACTGAAACATGAAAGCTATTTTTAATCATTGGTTTATATTTAAAGACAAAAAGAGAAGTTCAAACATGAACTTGTGTGTTTTTCAGGAGTGATCTGACTACATCCGCCTTAAACCACCTCAAACATTCAGATTTGAACTCATTTTGACTCAGATTATGAGTAATCAGCTGTTTTCTATGTAGGCTGTGGAGATATCTCTGATAACACGCATTTATCACTGAGAAAAGTTTCTGCTTTCAGTGATATTGTAAAACAAATGTTCTTTATTTGTTCCTCCTCTCCTGATAACAGATTGGTGGTGAAGAGATCCATGTTTTTGTTTACGGCTTTTGCCCGTTGCACAACTCCTTAAATATGCCCAGAAGTGAAATGTGCCGTGCTTCGGATAGAAAATGGAGGAGGAGGTCTTTTTATGAGCTGTTTTTGGACACAGGATCTCGTGAACATGTGGTTTCTATTATAAACTAGGCTTAATAACTTAAATATCTCAGTTTATTAGGGTGAAAAGAGGATGGAAGATGTGGAGAGGTAGTAATAAGTGTGAGGGGTGTTTCTTAGATTTGTTCTTTTTGTTTAGAGAGAAAGAATCTGATTACCTCCCTTTTTTAATCCTCTGAATACCTTTTTGTTGCCAGAACCCTGACTCATGAACCGATCCTGTGTTTGAACGTTTGTTCAGTGTCTGGCGGAGTGCCGACATAATCAGACCTGTGTGTTTGCCTCTGCCCGTAGGTCCAGATGGATGTGCTCTGCAGCGATCTGAGCCTCAGAGGCGCACCGGCCAACCTTCCTCAGGATGTCCAAATGCTGGACCTTTCTCGGAACCAGGTTCAAAACCTCACACAGGAAACTTTAGGCTTCCACACCAACTTCCATCGGCTGAACCTTCATTCCAACAGGATTCACTTCATCCAGCCGGGTCTCTTCAAAGATATGAAGGATCTGAGGGTTTTGGACCTCTCCAAGAATCATTTAAATGTTTTTGCACAGTCCAAAATGAACGTTGGACCTCTTACAGCCGTGGAGTCGCTGGACCTTTCAAGCAACGGGCTGTACACGGGCATGTCGGACTACTTCTTGGCTGAATCTCCATCCCTGGCAAACCTTTCTTTGAACAGCAACAGCATCACAAAAATAGAGCAGAGCACCTTCAGCAGAGCTTTGTCCTTGAGGAAAATCAGCCTCCACAATAACATCATCATGGAGATCGAAGACGGGGCGTTTGACTCTTTAGATCAGCTGACTGAGCTCGATTTGTCCAAGAATTCAATCACATGCATCATCGACTTCAATCTTTACAACTTGGAAGTTCTGAATTTCAGCAAGAACAGCATTGAGTTCTTCCAAAGTGCACAGACAAACAATTCATTTAAACTTCGCTCTCTTGATCTGAGTGAAAACCAAATGCTTTACTTCCCTCTTCTCCCAGAAAACAATGTTCTTGAGTTTTTGGACATGTCCCGGAACAACCTTCACACGGTCAACACCACGGGAAGTGCAGAGATCCAAAGAGACTTAGTCTTTCATTGTTTGAGATCCCTGGACATGAGTTATAACAAACTCACAAATTTACCAGAGAGTTTTTTCAACCAGATGATATCACTCGAGGTCTTGAATGTGAGTAATAACTGCATCAGCTCGTTTTCTGTCACCTCCACAGACGTTTTACAGAGAGTGAAGGTTATCAACCTCAGCCATAACTCACTGCAGAGTCTGACGTTTGGAGAGAACGCTCTTCCATCGCTTAAAAAGCTCCTCTTGCAAGGAAATTACCTCACAAATCTGGATCAGCAAATATTCCAAAGGCTATCAAACATCAGATACCTGCAGCTCCAACAAAATAATGTGAAGATCTGCGGCTCTCGGCAAAACCAGCATGAACCAGAGGACCAAAACAAGGAATCTCCTGGTTGTGTTTCCTTTTCTTCTGTTCCCAACCTGCACTTCCTGTTTCTCTCTGAAAATAATCTGAGGGCCCTTCCCGCACATGCGTTTGTGAACACTCCCCTAAAGTTACTAGATTTGTCTCTAAATGCAGGATTAGACATCGATAAAGACTCTCTCTCTGGTCTGGAACACTCCCTGGTCCACCTCCTCCTAAGGGAAAATGACATTTCAAGCCTGAACACTGACTTATCCTCGCTCAAAAGTCTCAAACACGTTGACCTGTCCACCAACCAGTTGACGACTCTACCAACGTGGAACAAAGAGTCCTCCATTGAGTCTTTGAACCTGCAAAACAACAACCTGGTAACCCTGGACCACTCCACCATCCTCGCCCTGGAACGCTCATTAAAGACCCTCTACATGGGCTCCAACCCGCTGAGCTGCTGTGACAACCTGGGCTTCCTCCACATGGTGCAGAACTCCGCGGTCATTGTTCCCGACATCGAGAGAGTGACTTGTGTCAACGGGAATCGTCCAGAGCCGGTCAACATTGAGAAGGTGACCAAGGAAATGTGCCACCAGCCGGACGTCCCCAACTACACGGTGGTTGTCCTGGTGTTGTCTTTAGTTCTGGTCGTTTTGTTGGGAATCCTGGTTAGATGTTACTGTGTAAGGAAAAGAAAACGCAACAGAAGCTTTCATGCTTAAAGCGAAGGAAAACTACAAATTTCAGTCCAAGGGGACCAGTTGAAGGATGTGAATGTGCTGTCTGGTGCCACTCAACGGACCGCTTGGAGCTCTGATCTTGGGTTACCACTACAACGAGATCGGCAGGGACGTGTCAGCAACGTTTATGGATAACAAGTCAAAAACTAACAAAACCAGCAGTTTTTGTTGAACATAAACGATATCCTCAATATAGAAGTGTGGACTTTTTGACTGGACTTTTCCGTGTCACTTTCATTCAACATTTGAAAGCCTAATTTAGGGAAATGCAGCTTTCAATCCTCACAGCGTCCTGAAACAATACACGGTGGATTTGAAAGGAAGTTTTACTTTTTTGTTGTGTGCTTTTCCCAAGCTCTCGTGACCTTCAGAGACCCAAAGAAAAGGACAAACCTGTGATTGTCACCTGGCCCACAAACTGCAAAGACGTGTGACAGAAGTGTGCTTGAGTGAAGGGAAACCAAAAGCTTCATGCTTGAACCAGCAGTGTTAAACGTGTCCCTGACACCAGTTTATTGAATGTACAAAGAACCAACACTAAAATGCTTTCTGCAGATGGTAGCATCAACTATTCTGTAGGCAGAAACCGATACCAGTCAAACTGCTTAAGTTGCAGTATCAATATCCGGCATCTAAAGGTTAGCATAAAGACTGAAAACAACAAAATAAACATGTTAAGTAGGAAACCTTTGAAGGTGCTGGTTGATTAACCAGTTAGGTCAACATTCTTACTTCATAATACATGGAAAATAATTCCTACAACTCAAATATTCAGTAATTGTTTTAGATTATTCCCAAAATTCCAAGTGCTGAAGCCCCAAATTTATTAACGCTTCAGATCCAAGGATACCATTTTTTCCAAGCCCTGTGTTTCCAGTACAAATGTTCCCCAAGATCCAAAAATGTGAGATTGTTGAATGCCAAAAAACCATTACACATCTTTTACCAGGATGGTTCGTTTGTCCCAGAATGTTATTTTCCTTGAATCCAAGTTCGGTTGGTCCCATATCCAAGGATTCTGACTGCAAATTTGTATTGTCCTTAAATACGACCCTTTTAAAAGTTACTTATTTTCTTAAAAAAGCAATAAAACATAACATAAATAATTTTTTTATGCAACAACATGGGAATCTGGAAACACACGGCCTTGGGAGAGGAAAGATCTAGTGTAGAAGATCATGAAATCCCAGAACCCAGCCCCTATTTAAACATAAATCAGACCGGTATCAGAGAGTTTCAGTAATAAAACAAATTTACAGTTTAGGGTTGAGTTGTTGAAACAAGATAAACAGACTCAAGGAACTTGGACGTGTTTATAATGAAAAAATTATATTTTAAGCTGAAAATGAAGACAACACTAATAAAGTTTGTGAAGGAAAATGCTCTATTTATAAAATATGGTCAAGTGAAGTTGTTTATTCAATTTATTATTTGCACTTTAAACTCGTGTTTGTGTAGTTTTGTGACTGTTGACACTAATATTTTTAGTATTCCATGCAGAAGATATCATGTAAATGTAATTTATTTTGTTCCTGTTTATCCCAGACCTGAGGTGCTGTTGCATTAGCTCTAACATACATAACTGTGATATTGTGTAAGTCATGCATACTGAATATATTTTAATAAACGCAAATAAACAAAATAAATACAGCTTTGTCTTCTTTTCTTTTTTAGAAAATTCCTAAATATGTAGCATTTTGAACACATCTGCAGGTTTGCTATGAGAAAAATATTTTTCTAAATAAATAAGGAGGAATCAGTGGTCAATATGTTAAATAATGTATTTTATATTGATTGAATCTGAAATATTATCAAATATTACATGTTTTCTAATTCTTAGAGGATGAATGTGAAGGAACAGCTTACTGTTTTGGCTCTACAAGCAGTTTTGACTCCTAAATCTGGCAGTTGAGCGCCAATTTAATAGTTAATAAAACAAAAACGTTAGAAATCTGTCTGGTTGCTACAAATCTATGTATAGTCTCTGTGTGAGCTTTGCAAATTTAACTGTTCATTACCTTACATAGTTTTAAAATTATAATTCCTCTGTCCAGGCTCTGTTATTTAAAATGATTTTAATATAACAAAAACAAAAGAGAGGTACTTTCTTGCTTTTGTTTATTTTTGGCTGCACGTGGTGCATTGAGTGACCTGTGTGCTCGCTAAACGGTGTGGATTCCCTTTGTAGGAGTCATATCTGTCAACTCTAGATGACAAACATGATAAATGATGAATAAATAAACACCCTGAGCAGAAAGGTGTGAAGACTACTTTTACTTTCATATTGTAGCTTCATAAAATAATAATCAGTGACCATTTTCATAATTTGAAGATACAAAAATTTACTTTATGCGCTTTGGATTTTAATTCCTTTCATTCCAGGTGCTTTTGTTATGGATTTAAAGGGATGGGCCAACATTGCTGCTAACATTAGACACTTTTAACATCATTTTGCCAAAAAAAGCCTTTGCGGCAAACTTTGATCTCACTGGTCTGCACTGACGACCAGTTTGAGACACAAAAGCTGCAAGAAAATATGCAAAATTTTATATGAATCAATGAATTGGTAAAACTAGTTTGCATTTATTAAAAATCACATTTCTTCTGATGCCATTTTTTTCTTTGTGTAAATGGACAAAATGATTTAAGGGTTTTAGTTGCATTAAGACCCAAAAATGAAATAAAAACAAAAAGTAAAAGTTATGTTATCGATCTTGCGTGAGATCGATAGGCGGATTGGTGCTGCATCTGCAGCGATGCGGGCGTTGTACCGGTCTGTTGTGGTGAAGAGAGAGCTGAGCCGGAAGGAGAAGCTCTCGATGTACCTCTCGATCTACGTTCCTACCCTCACCTATGGTCACGAGCTTTGGGTAGTGACCGAAAGAACGAGATCACGGATACAAGCGGCCGAAATGAGTTTTCTCCACAGGGTGTCTGGGCTCTCCCTTAGAGATAGGGTGAGAAAGTCCCATTAGTCATCATGACACACTGGTGAAATTACATCTCCACATTTGACCCATCCCCGTGGTGGGGAGCGGTGAGCTGCAGCGGTGAGCTGCAGCAGTGGCTGCGCTTGGGAACTATTTGGTGGTTTAACCCCCCCAATCCAACCCCTTAAAGCTGAGTGTCAAGCAGGGAGGCATTGGGTCCCATTTTTTAAGTCTTTTGTATGACCTGACCGAGGATTTGAACCCACGACTTTCCAGTCTCAGGGCGGACACTTAAAGGAGCTAGGGGCAGGAAAAAAGAAACGATGCTTACGAGCGACGCGCCCGGCTCTGCGAGTAACTGCAGCCCAGCACGGGAGCGTGCACATACGGCTATGTTACACAAACACAAAAATACCATTACCTGACCCTCTTCACACGCTCTCACGCCACACCTCCAATATCTCACGCTGAAAAGGCAACTCCCCGCCGCTCTCACGGACAATATTGCGGCGAAGCAATCCACGCTGCAGCCCTGATCACAGCTAATGCTACTACTGTAGCATGATCACAGCTAATGCTACTGCACGCTAGCTCTCTCTGAGTCATCGTGAGGTCAGATCATTGTCATATCATCTCTAAACACAACCTATAATGTTTCTTACCTGCTCACTAGGAAATGAGCCATGGCAGCATCCTTTTTGAGTCCCAGATATAGTTGAAGCAGCCTCCATTCGTCAATCACGTATCCGATATAGATTCGGGTCCCTGCCTGTCTTTTACCATATTTGGTTTTTGACTCACGAGATGCCGCTGAATAAACTTCCTTTGTGCCACGCTTGGTCGTTTGCTGGTTGCAGTAGAATCCATTCCCACAGTTCTTCTTTAGGAGTTTGGCGGTTGGCAAGCAACTTACGGTGCAATAGCGCCACCTACCGATCTGCAGTGTCGAACACATTTTCTTTCTGTTTTGAAGCTGTCGTGAACGCGCAAGCAGTGTCAATTGACGCCACATCCGTAGGGCAGCGCGGGAAATTCGTGACCGAACTGCAGCGCATTTTGCAGCAAACAGCCTGTTCAAGAAAATGGAACGATACATGGGTGGCCTCATTCTTTTAGGTTTATAACGCTTCATCACCCATTAGCTTTGAAAAAATGAACATACATGTTTAATTTTTTACAGATTTTTTAAAGATCCTGCCCCATGTTCCTTTAAGTTTGGTTTATGCTTGACGAGGTCCGCATGGCTCCACGCGGCCAAATTACGTCATTTTAGCAACCACGCCCCTCCACCTGGCCTCCAAGCAGCCCAAATTTTCGGCACCACGCACATAGGAAATTTTCTAACTAAGCGTGGAAAAACATGGCGGATTGGCAAGAGCTCGTAGTGGCGGAGGTTCGTAAATACAAACATCTCTATGATTCGACCCATAAAGATCACCGTGATATATCAAAATGTTAATAATTCATGGAGAGAAATTACTGTCACACTCGGAAAAGACGAGGAAGCAGTAAAAAAATATAAAACATCAGTGATTTCTACTTCTACTATGGATGCATGCCGTAGAGCCCCATGCTGCTCCCTACAGTCTGGGAGAATATTGGCTCACAGCGGAGGCAAGCCGCAGAAGGTAGGAAGGAACCATAAACGCTGCAATTTCCAACGCACGTTCCATCTGCGCAGAATGTACATGCGTCAAGCATAAACCAAGCTTTATACCACCTCATACCACCAGGAGCTCGGTCATCTGGAAGGGGCTCGGAGTAGATCCGCTGCTCCTCCACATCGAGAGGAGCCAGTTGAGGTGGCTCGGGCATCTGATTAGGATGACTCCTGGACGCAGCCCTGGTGTAGTTTTTCAGGCACGTCCAACCGGGAGGAGACCCAAAGGAAGACCCAGGACACGCTGGAGGGGCTATGTCTCTCATCTGGCCAGGGAACGCCTTGGGATTCCCATGGAAGAGCTGGCCCAAGTGGGAGAGGGAAATCTGGGCCTCTCTGCTTAGGCTACTGCCCCCGCGACCCGACCTCGGATAAGAGGAGGAAAATGGATGGATGGATAAAAGTTACGTTATTTATTATTTTCCTGAGGCTTGTAACTCCAGTTTTACTTAATTCTAGTTCTTTTAAGTGGACGTTTAGTTCTCCTGTTCAATACCAAGCAACACATTTATTCTGTCAGAAACTGTATGATGTAATTCTCAGGTTGATGGTCTAAATGTCAGAAAATTTAAACAATGTGACACCTTTGTACTCTACCACAGCACGCTCTGCTTCACTGCTTTTTTTGTCTTTAAATTCCCGTTTTGAAGCTTCGTGCAAGATTTCTGCCTCTTCTCAGCACCTCAACAACAGCTCTGTTAAGCAACAGCAGCTTTATCTGAGCTGTCAAACCAAAAAGCTTTTAACAGCGTGTGATTCAGACCCTCCGCCCGCTCCCCGTCCCAGGAGAGACTTACTCGACCTAATTTACTGTCCAGGGTGGTACAGGAAGTTGTCCGTGGGCCATCCTGTTTTACGTCAAAGCGTGGAAAGCCTCTTTATCACTGTCAAGACAGAATGTAGCTTGGCAAAATATTTAGTTGGAAACGGGCCTTTGTGTTAGTAAAGCAGCTTCTTGTTAGTTTATCATTTGGCTCGCTGCTGGGATTATTTGGGGTTTAATTCATTCTCTTATTCTCTTCTGTAGCGCTGCAGGAAGTCCCAGCTGTAATCTTGTTTTATCTGGAAACTGGAACCATCTAGACGGTGTTTATACGAGTGGAAATGATCCCTCGTAATTGCTTTAATTACCACAACGTTTTGATATTTTACAGAACAGTTTGATCTGTTTCTGTTGTTTGTATCAGTTTCAGTTATTTTCATCAGCTAGGGCGATCTGTGTTTTATATTCTCTTGTGTGTAAAGAAACCATTTTGTCCTGAAAGTTCAAAATGGAAAGAGTTCATCCTCAGAGGACCTGAAAGTTCGTGGTAGTCTGACTTTTTAGATTTCCTTTGTGTTTTAGTGATAAAATCTTACAGAAGCTGCAGCTTTCAGGCAGTTTTTAGTCTTTTGTTTTAGCACAAAAGCTTTTAAAAAATCACATCGTGCTGATGGTAGAGCTTAAAGGTACAATATGTAAGAATTTTACAGTGAAAAAAGTCTGTCTGAATCATGTTGGAAGGAAGGTTATACTGAAATAGATTTCCTTCTCAGTCGGCTGGGGGGTTGTCAGTTTTTCTCCTTTTAAAAAAGCCAAAGAGGGACGTAGTCATTGTTTACAGTCTGTGAGCCCACAGGGATGCAGAGACTTTTCGAGCTAACGCTGCATCGTTGGCATTTGTAATTCAGCCCCAGCCCGTCTCTTGCACCTCCTGCCCCCCACTAATTGAGAACTACTTCCGCTAAGGCCATGTTACAGTATAACAATTTAATATGCTAGCTAATAGCTAGCTTGGCTCTGGCATCATTTCCTGTTCAACTGTGTTGAGCCCAGAAGTTGTGATTCATGCACATAGAGAAGGGATGCCCAATCCTGGTACTTGAGGGCTAGTATCCAGCATGTTTTAGTTGTTTCTCTGCTCCGACACCCTTGATTCAGTGGCGGAATCATCTGTGCAGAAGCTCATCAAGCCCTGCAGAAGCCTGTAGATCACCTGCTGATTGAAATTAGGGGGGGGAAGACGGTCAGAGGGCAGTTTGATGGATGGATGGATCAGGATCCAATCATTAGGAACGGGACGTTCAAAATGATTGGATGAGGTTTTTCCAGGATTGAGCCATTCAGACGTTATTGTAATTATTTATTTTTTGACCAAACATTTAATGTATTTGTTGCTATCAGTATGTGAAAAACAATTCAAGTAAATTAAAACATATAGGTCTCTCACAATACTCGTTAAAATTGTTTTGAGCATCAAGTGCTGCCAGGTGTGTTCCAGTCGCAGGTGTGTGACCGGGTGTGTGACTGGACCCTGTTTGGCAGCTCTTGGGCCCAATCTCAATACTCGCACTTGCGCCCTTCAATTGCGCGTTTCCCGGCAAGGGGTGCAAGTGCATCGGGTGTCCCGATTCTCAGGTGCGGAAGGTGACCACGCCCCTTTTGCACCCTTAATTCGCACTTTGCCCAAGGCTGCATCGATGTGGACTTTGGGCAAGGGTATTACCCACAATGCTGTGTGTGGTAGTTTGAGAAGAAGGCTCAAGTTCCTTGTCTGAAAACATGTATTTTCAAATGAAATAAGTTAATTTTAAGACGATTAATGATATTTATTAATGCTCTGAATGTTTTAGGCTAAGATTTAATGTAGACAGCAATGAATGTAAGTTTTGTTTGTTTGAAAGTTGTTAATAAAGATTTTTTTTAAAGTAACACAAACAGCGACCCAGCATGCATCGCGGTCGATGACGAAATGCTTCCTGTCCCAATCGGCACACTTGTGTGCTACGCACTCGAAGCCTTACTGCTCACCTCCTCTAAGTGCACTTAACAGAAGGGCGTAGGGCGCAGTGCAAGTATTGGGATTGGGCCTTGGACATGCAGCTAAAACAGGAATCACCATCTCTGGTCCTTCAGGGAACCATCTTCCAAGTTTTACAGAGTTTCCCACCTCAACACAGCTGAATCAAATGATTTAATCACCTGTTCTGAGTTGGTGACCCCTATGCTAGAGGGACCAGACACGTAGTGTAATGAAATACTTTATTGAAGGTATTTTATTGTCAAGTTTCTTTACTTCCTGTTTACTACTGAAATTAATTCCTTAGAATTTGCCTTTTGGGGTTTGTTATTTTTGTTCCATGCTTCCCCATTTACCTGTAGTGTTTTAAATCTTTAGATCTAGATTAATAAAAAATAGTTACTCTAAAATCCCTCTGAGATCTGCAACGTTAAATTTATATCTTACCAGACATCAACAGGACTTCTGAATTACATCACAAAGAATTGCACCCCAGTAACTGCATGGCCGAATGGATCACCGAAAGCTGATTACATCTGAGTAAACTGCTGAAACTTTCCCTCACAGGCACAGTTCCACATAAGTGAACTTCTGGGAGATCAGATGAGAGTTCTGCTCTGCAGCTGTTTATTTTTCTAGCAGCCCCTCCGGGGCAAAGTGAAAAAATAGACAATAATAGAAGCCTTTTTTCCTCCGGGAGAACCGTGCTCATGATCCACTAAAAGGGAACTACTTTCCTCTCAAATCAAGTCTACTGTGGATCCACCAGATTGGAACTTCATTAACCCACCACACAAAGACAAAACAAAGTCATGGAGGAGCTTTCACAGCTGCACCGACCCCACCGAAAGGCACCATTTCCTTCCAAAGAGTTTTCCTGTTTCCCGATTCCAAAATTCCTCCACCTTTCTGCATTTATTGTTCATGAGCACGGATAGAGTCAGAGGAAGCGTGTGGAAAATATTTGTGTTTCCTAAATTGGAAACAGACCTTCAGTCCTTTCTTCCTCTCCTGTGTGACCAGGCTCTGGCTCATAATTAAACCTGCACTCATGGTTTGGTCACGCTGAGATCAGAAGAACTTGTTCTGGAAGACGAGACTCGATAAAAGCGCAGGTATCTGAGTCACACATGAGCAACTGGAGTGGAAAGTGAGAAAGGAAAACAAGCCTGACCGCCTGCTGCAAACACGCAAAATAACCCCTTTATCCTCCTTTTATTGAAAATGACCTGAATATCGTCACTTTTACCCCCCAAAAATGAAAAAAGACAGTCCACTATTATGCTGCGTTTGAGACAGTGATATGATTTCTGAAAATGACAGAATGGTGGCCCGGGAGGACCAGGGTTGGACACCAGGACTGTGTCCAAATTCAGGGGCTACATTCTTCCAAGGCTACATTTTAAGGCCGAATGTGTCTCAGCAAAGTAACAAAGCTTTTCTACTTAGGAAGCTCCTCAAAATGCATCCTCATTTTACACGATTTTCAAGGATGGGTCTGGTGTAGCCGAACTGGTCCACCATATCCCAGGAGTCATGACGAGTAGTAATTGGTCACACCTGGGAGCATTCATCTAATCACGCACTGCTGCTCCTCGACACCTTCAGATTCAAACTTTAAGGTGTGTTATCATCATCTGCTAGAGCCGCTGCCCCCGTTGACCCGGACCTGGATGAGCAGCTAAATATGTGGTATTTAACTCTCTAATGTAAATACAGCGTGTACGTAATTCAGTCTGTTTCGTGTCAGGAATTCATCTTAGGGAATGTTGCAACTTTGATGTAGCAGTTGACTGCCTTGCTCCATGATCTCCTGCCTCACATACAAATTGGAAGCAGAAAGCATCTTATTATTCATTTGTAGTAATCCCATTACTCCCACATAGCATCCACTGTCCATTCTTATCAGACATGGGAAAGGTCAGAGGTGACATTCTTCCCTGCAGTGACACGAATGTGATAAAGATTTTTGTTGTTGTTATGTCCTGACTTGTGTTGAAACATCGTGGAGGGCGGCGGGTGAAAAGCAAACACTTAGGACAATGGTATCATGCTTCTGGAATCTGCTGTTTCTGCAACAATAAATTAAACAAGACGTATTTACTTAACTCGACTTTGAATGTTTTCCAGGAACATTCTGTTTAGACCGATTCTGTTGGGCTGATTTATTTTCATGAGCAGGACATCAATAAGCAAATGGGCCTTTGAGAGTTAAATATGCCAGCTTTAAAAATATCATTAGGGTTTTATTAACTAAGAGATTTTTCCCCAATAAAATAATTGGGATCTGTATTGTATTTTAAATATGTGATTTTAAATTTTACATGTTTTTATCAGATATTTTTTAATTTGTCTATAGCTGGGAAAAGAGCCACTCTGGCGCCATAAAGCATACGTGTGCTGCATCAGTAAATATATTTAGCATCGAACCACTATGAGACTTCAGTGGAATGAAGGACTAATCCTGTACTCAGCATGACTAAAAGGCAAAAAGACTTTAAATCAAGTAAACTAAAACTGGAGGAATGCTGCCCAGCCCTCCCTGTGATAAACGACAGGCATGTTGGAGGAAACTCCTACTGGATTCTGTACAAACTATAAACCTTCCAACAGACGTTAACATCCACCACACACGCGTCTACTGTTACTTTATGTTTGAGACATCTCATTCAGGTCAGGAATCACATGTAAAACCAGCATGTTCTTAATGCTAGTTTAATTTAGCTAGTATGTTGCTAACATGCTACATGTTTTAATGTTTAATGTTCCAGTTCTCTGGGAGGAAAATACAGTATAGCACATCATTTATAAGAAATGAAAACAAAGTAATCAGTTGTCTAAAAATTTAATAAAAAGTTAAAAAAAGTAAAGTAAAAGAGTTGGTAACAAAGGAGTAGCCTATGGAAAACCTTCCACCATTAGAATGACGTAGGTAGCTAGCATTAGCAACATGCTAGGAGTCATGTTAGTTAAAGTTAAAGTCCCAAGTCATCATCACACACTGGTGAAATTACATCTCCACATCTGACCCATCCCCATGGTGGGGAGCGGTGTGCTCCAGCTGTGGCTGCGCTCGGGAACTATTTGGTGGTTTAACCCCCCCGATCCAACCCCTTAATGCTGAGTGTCAAGCGAGGAGGCATTGGGTCCCATTTTTTCAAAGCCTTTGGTATGACCCGACCGGGATTTGAACCCCGATCTCCCAGTCCCGGGGCGGCCACACAGACCACTAGGCCACCGGAGCTAGAGAAAACAAATATAAGATACTCACACATTATTCATAAGGAAAAAAGAAATTTAGAAAATTATTAAAAAGAAATATGTAACGGGTTAGGGCTAGGGAAATGACACGCAGCTCCAACCCGATGGTTGCAAGGCTACATGCGAGAGCGGCAATAGTATCCGAACAATTTTCCAGTATCAATCTCTGCACGAAACGAGAACGTAGAAAAGAAACGAGCACTGTTGGGTTTATATAGATTACTACTACGTCAGCCAGGTCACGTCCAGTGGCGTGACTTTGTTGGTATATTTTCTCGACCTCTGTGCTGCGCACACGTAGATCTCCAGGTGCTCTGCACCGCCGTCTGGAGGTTAGGAGGAATGAAATAGAATCTTCCAGAGTGATGGGTGCACCCATCATGCCTAGTGCCTACTGTACAAGCCTGTGGGGGCGGGGCTATGATCTGGGGTTGCTGCAGTTGGTCAGGTCTAGGTCCAGCAACAGGATGTGCTCCAAGAATGAGGTCAGCTGACTACCTGAATCTACTGAATGACCAGGTTATTCCATCTTCCCTGATGGCACGGCCATATTCCAAGATGACAATGCCAGGATTCATCGGGCTCAAATGGTGAAAGAGTGGTTCAGGGAGCATGAGACATCATTTTCACACATGGATTGGCCACCACAGAGTCCAGACCTGAACCCCATTGAGAATCTTTGGGATGTGCTGGAGAAGGCTTTGTGCAGCGGTCAGACTCTACCATCATCAATGCAAGATCTTGGTGACACATTAATGCAACACTGGATGAAAATACATCTGGTGACATTGCAGAAACATATCGAAACAATGCTACAGTGAATCAAAGCTACAGGCGGTCCAATGAAATATTAGATTGTGTGACCTTTTTTTTGGCTGGGCAAAGAATAGAAGCCTAAATATTATCCTAATTATTCCAAATATCAAATCCAGTAAATGAACCCTTCTGTATAACACACCTTCACTCTTCAAAACACTTTTAATTCAATTCAATTCAGTTTATTTCTATAGCGCCAAATCACGACAAGAGTCGTCTCAAGGCACTTCACAAAGTAAACATTCCAATACAGTTCAGTTCATTAAGCCAATCAGTAAAAGGTTTCCTATATAAGGAACCCAGCAGAGTGCATCAAGACACTGACTAGTGTCAGTGTGTTTTCTGCAATCCTCATACTAAGCAAGCATGTAGCGACAGTGGGAAGGAAAACTCACTTTTAACAGGAGGAAACCTCCAGAGGATCCCGGCTCAGTATGAGCAGCCATCCGCTACGACTCACTGGGGATTGAGAAGACAGATAAGGCACACGCAGAGCCTTTATTTTAATAATAAACTATTTTGTCTCCCCAGACTGTAAAAGGAGGTCCATTTAAACCATATCCAACAAAATTATCGTTCATTGGTTAATTTAGTTCATGGGAACTCAAAAAAGTCAAGTTGATACTTATGTTTTAAGGAAAAATGTATTCTTAAAGGCAGTTATAAAGACTGAGTGAAGGTCCTTTTCATAATTATTCTAGAAAAGCCTCAAATTTAATCAAAAATCCTGGAAATTATTTAACTTTTTTGCTGAATGCTCCACGTGTCGCTATCAGGTGAGTCAGCAGACCAGGAAACTGAGAGTCTGGCCCCATCATCCATGGGGGGCTTCTAAACAAAGCCACATGTCTTCAGGTTGGAGATCGACCAATCAGAGTTCACAGGCTGGATCTGAGCCCCGGGGAAGCGGATCGCTTTCAACATGAGAAGGAAAAATGCCAACATGGAGTGTGCAGTACGACTTTTACAACAGAAAACACGAAACCCAACTCTGCTGCTACTAAACACGTTTTATAGGAGCCAGACGGAGTCTTTTACTCTGAAACCTGTTTTTTAGGCTCCCTGAGCAGCTTTTAGATTTATGATGGTTACTGGTGGAGAAAAGCTTCCTAGATACTTCACTTTTACTGCATAAATTAGACTGAAAACAATTTATTCAATGTTTAAACACAAGAAAGAATTCATTTAAGTCTGAATTTGTGTTTCAGCGCTTTGAAACTGGATTAAAATGTTTATATATTTTCTAATATTAATAATTTTATCACTAATTCTGACCAAACCCATAAATATTATTCATGTCATTTTTCTAGATTTTTTTTTAGGAAAATAGCCTAGATAGGTTTGTAAACCCTAAATTAAATTGGAATATTTTTAAAAGATGCTACATTTTCAACATCTTTGCATGTCATGCAACAGAAAACATTGTGGACTTACTCAAAACTTTAAGTTTTTACTTTTTAAAAAATATTTAATAAAAAAAAACACTGAAACTGATGAAAAGACAAAATGAAATGTTTGATTCGGCTCATTTATTATACAGATTAAATGTTTTTTTTTACAACTAGCCATCTAGTTTGAAAAAAGTAGAAAAGAAATGCTCAGTTTTATTATTCTATGCAAAGACAAACCTGTGGAAATTTAAGAAGACATTTCCTAACAAAGGCGACAGCTTTTTAACTTTAACGACACCAACAGCAACACGTCAATCGGTCCTTCGGGTCTCCTTCCTGCTGCTGCTTCGTGTTTCTAACAGAAAATGAAACATGTTCCAGCGTCGTTTTCTCTCCTGAAACCTTAAATCACACGTGTTCGAGAGTCGGTCTAAAGATGACGAGAGAAGTCGTCCTTCAACACAAATGGAGTCTGAAATGCTGAAGTGGACCCAAATATTCCACTTTTATGAGTAAAAGTCCTGCGAGTGATGGGAACGTCGTGTGTTTGGAGCAGAAACCATCTTTCAGACGTAGAGAAGAAAAATAACAAAAACTAATATTTTACACAAAGTCCTTCACGGTCAGACGTAGAGATGGAGTCTGGTCCTACGGCCGCTGGGGGGGGCTTGCGGCTGCAGCCTCGTCGTTGCTGCTGTCCACCTCCTGCTCCATGGGGCTGTCCTCCTCCAGCTGCTGACTGGTGTAGTTGGTGATCTCCAGGAAGCCGCTGGGCTCCACCACCACGTTGGACTGGCTGGAGTCCGGCAGGATGGAGTACTGAGGAATCACCTGTGTGGATCGGATTACAGCTTCAGTTAAGTTTGTCTCTCGGTCAGAAATGTGACCGCAAATCTGCACGACTGTCATAATTTGTTTCGTGATCCCAGCATAATCCAGCCAGCATCATACAAACCAGTTCGGTGTGATTTCAACTGAAAATCTGCAGATTTACTCACAGTTTCGTGTTTTCGACCAGTTTAAAGTGACTCAAACCAGAGCGGTTCTCAGACTAGACCAGCTCTGACCGGATCAACCCGGATCGGTCTACCTGAGGGTGTTTTGGAACATATTTCCAATGATTCTGCAAGTTTACACAAACAGCCACCTGTATTTTATTCCTGCTCTTCCTGTAAAACCCGACTCATCTGCACACTGCCATCTTAGTCAGCGTTTTTCCCCGAGTGGCTGTTCTAGATTACGTCTGACCGAGGACATGACAGACGCTCCGACAGGTTCAGACCGGGTGATTTAGAATTAGAAACGTACCTCTATGACTTCCAGGTCTTCTTTGCTCCTCTGTGCCGTGAGGCCCTGAACGCAGCTGAACTGCCGGGGCTTGGTGTGTGAGTGGTGCACGCCGGACCCCGAGCTGCTGATGAACTGGCCCGAGTTCAGCGTTCCCGACACAGCCTGGACCTCCAGGGCTTTCCCCAGTGGGCTGCAGTCGCTGGAAGAATCCACGATCATGGCCTCCGTGCTCGGATCGATTTCCGCCTCCATCATGGAGATCTTCAGGATGTCCGACACAGACGGCTTGGCACCAGAAGCGCCTGAGCTGGACTCTGGGATCAGCTTGGCGGCTGCCTCCCCGCTGCTGAAGACCGGCGATGTGTGGTGGGCACCGCCAAAGGTGATCTTAGTGATGGTGGCGCTCTGCGTGATGATAGGCTGCTGCGTGGAAGACATGCAAAAGGAAAGATTATGGTTCAGAAAGGAGGGAAATCCCCAATGTGTGACTACTATCCGAGACGAGAATCTCAGCTGCTTCTAGGAATTCACGATTACAAGCAGGAAAAAAAATCATAACCTCACCTGGCTGGAGGCGTTTTTCTCCGTGCTGACTGGGTGGTGTGCCTGCAGGGGAGGGGGGTGGGACATGGCTGTGTGCAGAGGCCTGTGGAGGGAGGTGGGGGCGTGCTGGAGCTTTGGGAGCTGTGGCGTTAGCTGGGGCTTGGTTGGTGTGCTCGAGGTTGTGACCTTTGTCACGGCCGGAGCAGGTGCTGTCGGAGCAGGTCTGTCTTTGGGGCTCTGTGTTAAGGTCTGAGGTTTGGGCGGAGTCTGATCTCGTGGTTTCACGATTTTCTTAGTCAAAAGAGGAGTGGAGGAGGAAGATGAAGGCTGGCTGAGCTGAGGTTTGCTCTGCAGCTGTGGGGGCGGGGCCTGCTGAGTGGTGGCGTAGCTGTGCCGACTTGGATCGGCCTCGCTGGGCGGAGGCGGCTGAGCGGCTGCAGACTGGATGGTGTGTTTGACCGTATCTGGAGCTGCTTGGTTGGAGCGGTAGAACAGACCCGTCTGAGGGTCCAACGTGTCGCCCTCCAGCTCGGCAACCTCTAGCGCCGTCTCGGTTTTACCCCGACTGTCTGCGGACTGAAACCAAACACAGGTTACTAAAGGTCACAAACACAAAACAAATCAAATCTGTAATTTTATGGCACTGAAGTGAAACAATGAGCCCCTTTTCAGTGTTTTCCTCCTCAGAAAGAACACAGCCATGAATAAAGAATGGTATCGAAACATCCTCCCAGAGGAACTCCTCCACCCATCCAACGACCGTTTGGGGAACTAAGTCTTTTCCAGCATGACGAAGCACGGGGCCACATAGATGAAATCAGAACTAAGTGACTTCAGGAACAAAACACAGAAATTTTGGGTCCAAGCCCGTGAAACTTCCCTGACCTTAACACCACTGAGAACTTGGTTCTGGGTTTGGCCCAGAAGCTGGTCAACAGCATGTCAGGGTGAACTACAGAGGTCTTCAAAAAGAAGGACCAACACTGCAAATATTGTCACTCTGCATAAACTCAAAGTAATTATCAATAAATTCTTTAACACTCATGAAATGCTCACATTTCCACTTCGGTAACCATAGAAACGTCTGGAAAGACTCAACCTTAAACACTGGAGCAGCAGAGATCAAAAAACCTGATTTGTGGCATTCCTCAAAACTTTTTGACTAAATTTTTTGGAAAACCTCACCAGGTGTGACGCCGTGGCCGCCGCGGAGGCTGCAGCTGGTTTGGTTACCACGGTAACCTGGCTGCTGCTCTTCCCCAGAAGCTGGCTGGAGACGACCGCGTCGTCTTCCTCGGAGGGCTCTCCCACTCGGCTGGTTTTACCTGTGGTGAATTCAGTCAGGCGGTCAGGTGATGAAATGAAACGCATGACACTCACATGCACTCACACATGTTAGTATCCCAGGTGCGTCACACAACACGGAACAACCAAAACAGGAAGTACAGGTGTGTGGCAAGCCTGAGGTTTTATTCTGAAGCTTCGCTGGTTCCACTGAAAACTTTGGTGGGTAAAACATAACAGGAAGTGGGCGGAGGAGTGGAGGATATTTTTAGAAGTACCTGCTGGAACGTGTTCAGCGCCCGGCTCGGCCTCGGAGGTCGACGGCCTTGGCGAGTCGGGACTTGGCTTCTCCTGCGGGAGCTGGATGGGAACAGCCATCTGACTCAGGTCGATGGTGTGCTGCTTGGGTTTGGACTCGCCTTTCTCCTTTACTGGTGATGAAAACAAACGCTTTAGCTTTCAGGAGATGATTTTTAATGATGAGTTAGTTTGATGGACTTGCTAAGATCATGATGATTTCTGGTCTGGTAGCGACTTACTCAGCCGCCGTGCATGAAGGAAAAGGTTGACGTGAGAGAAAAGTTCTGATCATAACTCCCTCACACCCAGCAGAAGCATGACTCAGTTACACTGGATGTTCTGTTGTACCAGAAGCAGAAATAATAACTTCCAGTGGTCGGTCACAGACCTGGTTAAGAACTAGATCTTTAATCCTGAGGTTTTATAGAACTGGTGCAATCCTGCCAACTGACCAAGCTACAGAAACTAGCTGCAACAAGAGAACTGAAAGCAGGCTTTTGGCTCGGCGCCGTAAAGGTCTCAGTAATTTCACAAAACAACCTCAAGCAGATCCTCAGTCAACAGCTGGCAGACAGCTGCTTTATTTTGTGGTCTGTGGTTTTTTAGGACATCATTGAGACAAGTGTGACTCAACCATAATCTTCAGACTTCACAGCCTCAAAAATCTCACAATCAAGACGTTAACAAACTGGGAATACCCCCGACCCTACGCACCCTGATACGCAGTCAGCTCTTTCAGTTTGTTTACAAATATTAAAACCCACGTGGAAATTAAGCAAAAAAAGAATTTTCAAAGTGAAACTAGAACAGAAATAAACCGGTTAGAAAAGTAAAACTGTTGTTGAAATGAGTAAAGTCTGGATTTTTATAATACAATCTGATTATAATTGATTCATGTTCAACCTACAGAACAATCCAGCCCTGTCGCTGAATTATTAACCGTTAATCGTCCGAGCTGGTCCTTGTTCCAGCTGAGGACTAGTTGCAATAACAATGTTCTCTGGTTGAAACCGGAACGTGCTGTAAAACTCGTTCAGGCAACAAGAAATTCCTTTTTGGGGGATTTTTACATCACTGAAAACTCAGGTGTGAAACATATTTCCTGACTACTAACAACCTGGTTCTGCTGGTTTTTGTTCAATGAGCTTATTGTTTACTGGTGTCAGTGACTCTTGGTTGAAGACTTGGTTTTAAATAAAGTTTAAAATTCAAAGAGAAGGAAAAAATGGTTAATGGGACAAACCACGTCTCACCTGATGTCTGCTGCAGCTCCACCAAAGCTTTGATGGTGGAAGTAGCTGACTGGGCTTCCCCACCAGTAACCTCCTGGTATATAATGGCAGGGCTTGACTCCACGGCTACTTCCTGTTCGGTCCAGTCCTGCTCTCTGGAAGACACCACGTGGACTACCGGCTCTGAGGAGGGACCAGAAAAGAACTGGGACCATTAAAAACAGAACAGGGTCTGATTGGCTTTAATGGAAGATCATTCAGGATTTAAACAAAGTGATTGTTTAATTAAACTTTAACTTAACTTTTAAAATTAAATTAATACTGGGATTAGTAGCTTTTGTTGCTGCACGGCTTTAGAGATAACTAACGACTACCAGGCACAATAACACGCTACCACTGTAACTCCCTCCTATGTCACAGGGGAAAATGGCACTCATGGCCTTGGCCATCTTGGCATGTGACCACCACAGAAGGCTGTTGTTGGTTTAGCGTCCAGGAGAGAGTAGAGGACATCTCAGATAGTAGAAGCTAACCACTAGCATTAGCAACTCCACAATATGGTGGAAGACATTCAGGTTTTTGTGGAGCTAAAACATCAACGTTGCAGAGCGAGCGAAGGCAGCGGAAGAGTCATTGCGGTTAGCCAATCGGAGAAGAGACGTTTGCATATCATGAATATTAAAGAGTAAGACTCCAAATCCTGACGATTTCTGCCCCCCCACTCCTCCAGTTAACCTCTGAAACAGGAGTGCCAGAGCTTTTTTCCACAGACAACTCATTCATTTAAACTTGAGGCCACAGCAGGTTTATGGAAAGAACAAGTGAGAGCTTCAACATCTGAGCCTCTCTTGTATTACGCTGCTGTGCTAAATTTAACATTAAACCAGTGGCTAAAGGTGGATTTTATACTGAAACTCTGCAGCATCAGATTCAGGCCGTCTCCTGCAGCCATTTAAACATTTCGCACCACGTCCAGACCTTTCACTGGAAACATCTGCTGATGTTTTTATTGGATTCCAGTCATTAAAGCAGAACTTTAACCACTTTTATCATAGCGATAAATATAAATCAGAAATGTAGAAAGGTCAGGATAGAAATGACATTTAGCTTCGTCAACATCAGTGTTTTTTTCTTTTGCATAAAATGTGAAGCATCATCAAGAGATGGTATTAAGTCTGGTTGGCTCTGTGTCAAAGAACCGACAGACTGATGACATCACCCGTAGACCGTGGGGTCGATGAGTGACGCGTACCTTGAGATGTGCTCTGAGTGGCCTCGCCCATTAGGCTGCTGATCTCCGCGACGCCAGCGTCCTCCTTTACAGACCCGTCTTGTCCCGAGGCATGACCTTGACCGACCTCGGCGGAGCGGCTCACCTGCTGCAGCGTCTCCGTGACCAGCTGCCGGGTCTGCTCACTCACCACCGCCGTCTGGAAAACCGGTTTAGGCTTGATGAGAACCTGGATGAAAATTAAGAAATAATTTTGAGTTACAATCTTTCTAAATGACATATTTTAGTTTAATTTCTGGACAATAAAAGTAAAAGTAAAGTTTATATACACTGCTCAAAATATTAGGAGAACACTTAAACAACACAATAACTTCGAGTCAATCACACTTCTGTCAAATCAAACTCTCCACTCAGGAAGCAACACTGACTGACAATTCCACCTGCTGTTGTGCAAATGGAATAGACAACAGGTGGAAATTATAGGCAATTAGCAGGACATCCCCAATAAAGGAGTGGTTTTGCAGATGGTGACCACAGACCACTTCTCAGTTCCTGCTTTCTGGCTGATGTTTTGGTCACTTTTGAATGCTGGCGGTGCTTTCACTCTAGTGGTAGCATGAGACGGAGTCTACAACCCACACAAGTGGCTCAAGTAGTGCAGCTCATTCAGGATGGCACATCAATGCGAGCTGTAGCAAGAAGGTTTGCTGTGTCTGTCAGCGTAGTGTCCAGAGCATGGAGGCGCTACCAGGAGACAGGTCAGTACATCAGGAGACGTGGAGGAGGCCGTAGGAGGGTAACAACCCAGCAGCAGGACCACTACCTCTGCCTTTGTGCAAGGAGGAACAGGAGGAGCACTGCCAGAGCCCTGTAACATGACCTCCAGTGGACCACAAATGTGCATGTGTCTGCTCAAACGGTCAGAAACAGACTCCATGAGGTTGGTATGAGGGCCCGATGTCCACAGGTGGGGGTTGTGCTTACAGCCCAACACCGTGCAGGACGTTTGGCATTTGCCAGAAAACACCAAGATTGGCAAATTCACCACTGGTGCCCTGTGCTCTTCACAGACAAAAGCAGGTTCACACTGAGCACATGACAGACGTGACAGAGTCTGGAGACGCCGTGGAGAACGTTCTGCTGCCTGCAACATCCTCCAGCATGACCAGTTTGGAGAGGGTCAGTGATGGTGTGGGGTGGCATTTCTTTGGGGGGCCGCACAGCCCTCCATGTGCTCACCAGTGGTACCCTGGGTTAGAGTTAGAGATCCTCAGAGCCCTTGTGAGACCATCTGCTGGTGCGGTTGGCCCTGGGTTCCTCCTAATGCAAGACAATGCTAGACCTCATGTGGCTAGAGTGTGTCAGCAGTTCCTGCAAGATGAAGGCACAGACCTGAATCCAACTGAGCACATCTGGGACATCATGTCTCCTCCATCCACCAACGCCACGCTGCACCACAGACTGTCCAGGAGTTGGTGGATGCTTTAGTTCAGGTCTGGGAGGAGATCCCTCAGGAGACCATCCACCACCTCATCAGGAGCATGCCCTGGCGTTGTAGGGTGGTCATACAGACACGTGGAGGCCACACCCACTACTGAGCCTCTTTGACTTGTTTTAAGGACATTACATCAAAGTTTTGTTGTCAGCACATTCAACTATGTAAAGAACAAAATATTTAATAAGAATATTTCATTCTTTCAGATCTAGGATGTCTTATTTTTGTGTTCCCTTTATTTTTTTGAGCAGTGTGCAATAAGAGAACACCAGCCATAACCTGCATCACAAGGTTAATTTATTGTAAAGTTTGTGACCTTTTAAAGCTAATTTTATTTTCTGATTTGTAACAGGAACTATAAAATAAAGCCTTAATTTGCAGAAAGGAGTTTGAATGATGACGATTATAAAGACCGAAGTCTAGTCATTCCCCAAAAGCCACCAGTCATATGTCTGTGCTGCTAAATGTCACATCATGGATCTTAATCAGCCAAAACAATCGATGTGAGAAACCGCTTTAATATCACAGAAACTCAACTCTGGTGCCGCTTTCGTCACTGGAAAGTGGGTTTTTGGTGCAGACGGTGACAAAATAACTCAAAAGAAAAAAGGGAGGTTTATGCAGAACAGCTTTAAGGTTACAGCGTCACCGAGGAGAGGATGGTCGCCGTGGGCGGCGGGTATGAACCGTATCAGATGAGTCACTCAGCCTGTTGTGAGTTTATGTTAATGTGTCTGATTCTGCAGCGATGACACACTGATGGTGAAGACAAAGGTTTGTGATGAAGCAGAATTTGTTTTAATGACATTTAGTTTTCATCCCTTACAACCTTTCGCTAAAAGGGAAGCACAAAACAAAGAAGTTCATGAGACTGAAGCAGTCTGAGTACAGCTGTGACTTTCACTTAAATTCCCCTAAAACTATAAGAAAGAAAACTAGTAGTGGGGAATTTGGGAGGCTTTAGTCTAACCACCTCGTATTTAGTTGCTGTTTCTTTTTTTGACACTTTCAAATCCCACGGCAGTCCGCTTCAACATTTTAGAAAATTACAAGAATTTCTGCAGAATCGGTTTCTGCTGTTGAATCGACGGTTGTGTCTAATTAGCTGCTTCAGAAGCAGAATAATGGACGAGTTAAAAACGTCTGACACAGAACAAGCACCGGCGAGAGCTCGGATATAAAACCGTCGACAAAAAGCACCTGATGTGGCGGTTCTCCTCAGATCTTTATCTCACTCTCATTGTCGGACAGTCGAGCTGAAATTCGACCTCTAAAAGAGCTGCTTTCAAAAAGAAAAAGGATCGAATTCAGTCTTGAGATCCTGGCTGAAGGGCAGCGGCGTTGCTGTGAGAAAAGTGTGTGTGTGTGTGTGTGTGTGTGTGTGTGTGTGTGTGTGTGTGTGTGTGTGCGTGTGTGTGTCATAAAGCTCCTCCGGTAGGTCCGGATGTTGTTTAGATCAAGACTTTAGTGTTCAGCTGCAGGTTTAGGGAGGTGGAATTAAACAAACACAGTTATGCTTTTTGTTTGTTCTTTCTGCTGATTGGTGTGGGTATCTAACAGGTGTGGGTGTTTAACAGGTGTGGGTGTTTAACAGATGTGGGTGTTTAACAGGTGTGGGTATCTAACAGATGTGGGTGTTTAACAGGTGTGGGTATCTAACAGGTGTGGGTGTTTAACAGGTGTGGGTGTTTAACAGATGTGGGTGTTTAACAGGTGTGGGTATCTAACAGATGTGGGTGTTTAACAGGTGTGGGTATTTAACAGGTGTGGGTGTTTAACAGGTGTGGGTATCTAACAGATGTGGGTATTTAACAGGTGTGGGTATCTAACAGGTGTGGGTATTTAACAGGTGTGGGTATTTAACAGGTGTGGGTATCTAACAGGTGTGGGTGTTTAACAGGTGTGGGTATCTAACAGGTGTGGGTGTTTAACAGGTGTGGGTATCTAACAGATGTGGGTGTTTAACAGGTGTGGGTATTTAACAGGTGTGGGTATTTAACAGGTGTGGGTATCTAACAGATGTGGGTATTTAACAGGTGTGGGTATCTAACAGGTGTGGGTGTTTAACAGGTGTGGGTATCTAACAGGTGTGGGTGTTTAACAGGTGTAGGTATCTAACAGATGTGGGTATTTAACAGGTGTGAGTGTTTAACAGGTGTGGGTGTTTAACAGGTGCGAGTATCTAACAGATGTGGGTATTTAACAGACGTGGGTATTTAACAGACGTGGGTATCTAACAGACGTGGGTATCTAACAGATCTGGGTATTTAACAGGCGTGGGTATTTAACAGGCATGGGTATTTAACAGACGTGGGTATCTAACAGATCTGGGTATTTAACAGGCGTGGGTATTTAACAGGCGTGGGTATTTAACAGGTGTGGGTATTTAACAGATCTGGGTGATTAACAGGTGTGGGTCTTTCGGCACTCCTGAAGAGACATGCGCCAACACGCTCTCTGCACTCCTCTGATCAGTGCCTGCTTGTGGTCCCCCGCACTAGGTGTCGCACTCGTGGTGATCGGGCTTTCTCTGTTCTAGCGCCATCTCTCTGGAATCAGCTGCCTACCACCGTCAGACTTTCTACATCTCTGCAGGTTTTTAAGAGTTGACTGTGAACACATTTTTATCGTCCAGCGTTTCCAGACCTTGCCTGAAGGCTGCTTGTTTTTATGTGTTTTATGCATTATGTATATGCATGTATTATGCATTTTTATAGTTTTATACTGTTGTTTACCGTTTTAATTTTTTTATCATGTTTTTATGTTGTTCTTCAGCGCCTTGGCCTCCCATGATGGGAGTGGAAGGGGCTTTATAAATAAAGTTTTGATTGATTGATAACAGGTGTAGGTATTTAACAGACATGGGTATTTAATAGGTGTGGGTCTTTAACAGACGTGGGTATTAAACAGATCTGGGTATTTAACAGACGTGGGTATGTAACAGGTGTGGGTATTTAACAGATGTGTGTATTGCAGAGAAAATGCCTAAAAAGACTAATTTTACACAAATATTTATCTTTAGCAGATTAAAGCTGAATAAACAGAAAAAACAGCAGCAAAACTCTTTTCAGAGGGAACTCCTGTAGCTCTGCTGCTGCTCGTTAGCTCACTCTCCTGCTTTTATTCTCCATTTTCATTTTTTATTCTGCTCATGAAGTGTCTGTGGACTTTTATCTTGAAAGGTGCTTTAAAATCAACTCTCCTACCAGATCGCCCCCAAGTGGCAGAAAGGAGAAGCACCAAATCTTTCACAACAGACAATAACGCATGACTGCAACAACATCTGCAACCAGAATTGCAAAATTCACACGTAAACACAGCAGAAATACCAGTTAATTAAGTAACTCAGATAACAAAAAAAATTTACAAAAGCAGGACTGATCTTATTTGGGTCATAAACAAACCAAAAGTGCTGCTTTTACAACATCTTAAGATCAATATTAAAGTCAAAAATAGAAATAAAACCCTTTAGGAGGCTTTTTTTGTTTCTGGGTCAGAATCATCATCTACAGCTGTTAAAGGTGACAGGAACACCCCCCACCCCCTTAATTAGGAAGTAAAGAGAAAGAGGAAAAGTAAATGTTTAAACTCTGCAGCTATACTTTTATTTATAGAACAGGGGATTTTTCTCTTGTTAACGTTGCCCTCGGCTCTCACTTCTCTGGAAAATGTCAGACGCAGACACGATGATGAAATAAGCGCGCGTTCTCCAGAGAAACGCGGGTTGTAATGGAACTGATCACATTTAGAGCAGCCGTGTGATCATCATTCATATGATCACATGAATCCACTTGTGTAAAGGGTCACATGAAAGGATTATTAGTATTATGAGCACCTGGGTCTTGCCCTGCTGGCCATAGACGATCTTGGTCGGGATGATCTTGGTGGTGGTCGACGGAGAGCCGCAGCTCAGGCCTTTGGGCTGCGTGACGATCATCTTGGTGATGGGCCTGGAGGTGGTGATGATGGCGGGTTTGGCTCCCTGCACCGCCTGCAGACTCTTCTCGCCCTGTGAACACATGATTGATATTAATAGGTATCTGTAGGAGGGGAGAAGGTGTGTGTAACTCGGAAAATAATATCCAGACATACAGCTGATTCACTTTTGGAGTCGAGCCAATTTCAAGATGGCCGAAACTGACTTTTAAAGAAAAACAGCTTTTTAGGATTTGACCAAAGCAACGTCATCATTTATCAACTTTAACTTAAATCTCTGGTGTGAAAATGAAGGGGTTGTAAGTAGAGATGGACCAACATGATCGCCGATACCGATATTTAGAGGTCACGGTTCTTTGGTCTATTTACACGGCTGATATCCAGATGTTTTCTTATTGCTGAAATAAAGTTGGGTTTGGTTAAAAACAGTGAATGTGAAACATTTCTGAGCCTGAATCAGTTTTTGAATTCAACCAACTCTTGAATCTTAATTTGAGCTCAGCGTTAAAATCAAACATTTAAACAGTGAATCTAACAAATCAATAAACTGACCAAGTGTTAAATATAAAACACGACGCAGAAGTCAGCTGGAGGAGAGTAGCAGAAAACGACAGGATTTAGTCTTGCTTCCTGATATCCGGACATCTCTCCTCTGATTGGCTAACAGCAANCGACTCTACCACTGACTCTGTTTGCTCTGCAACGTTGATGTTTTATCTCCACAAATAACACAAGCCTGGAGGAGTTCTGCTGTGTGGTGGAGTTGCTAATGCTAACGGTTAGCTTCTACTAGCCCAGACGTTCTCTGCTGTGAGTCAAGATGGGTGAGTCCATGAATGTTCAGTGACAGTGTGACGTAGATCTGTCAGGATTTTCTAATCCTAGAGTTTCACCTAGAGTCTATTTTCTATCAGAAGCTAATGCAGGAGATGGGTGGAGGAGACTATTTTCATGTTCAGCCTGCATGAAACACTCAGAGTGACTCATTAGAATCAGAAATAATCATTAAAACATGGTTTTTCAGTCTTTTTTAGAATTTATTAATCTGATGTTTTTCAAGAACATAAATATGAATTATAAAATTCGGCAGCAGCCCCGAGCCGCCCGCAGATCTGCCCGTTTTAAATACGCTCTACTGACGCCGATACATAAAAATGGTAAATACTGGCCTCATATGCCGGTCTATCCCTAGTTGTAAGCACAACTCATGGCAGCAAACTGGTCACTATTCTAAAAAATGTGACAAAAACTTTTACCATTACTATATTCAGCTCATATCAGGGAGTTTTAGTGGTGTCCAACCCTGGTCCTGGAGGCCCCTAGCCAGCACGTTTTAGCCGTTTTCCAGCCGATTCAACGACTGAATCACCTGTTCAGCTCTGCAGAAGCCTGTTAATCACTGATTAAATCAGGTGTGTTGAAGCTGGACGGTGGCCCTGGAGGACCAGGGCTGGACACCACTGAAATGTCTTCAGCAGCATTTTGTAAATCTAAAGTTACTTCTACCTGAGCCTGCTGGGAGAACTCCCAGCTACAAACGAGTAATTTAAAGCCAAGCTTCCATTGTGTTTCTATAAGCATCAATAAATCACTCCGAGAGCTCCGAGCTGCAGGAATGTTTTACTTCCTTAGGAATAAATTCTGCTTCCGTAGAAATCATGTCCTCGAACCTTCAGTTCTGCAGATGTTTACTTTTCCTACACTTCTCCAGGCTTTTCATCAACATTTTAGTCAAATAACCCGACAAACTGAGATGGAGATCGTGTTTCAGCTGCGGCCTGAAGCGGAGAAGGGGTGTTTCCAGAGGCGGTGGATCAAATCCGGATGAGTGAAGCGAAAGAAAAACACCAGGTTGAGTTATTTACACATCACTGTCCAGAGAGACTCATCGGTCTCATCAGAGAGCTTTAGGGTGAAATGCTAGGGGGTTTCTGAACGGCGGCGCTAAATTCCAGATAAGCTAGATTAGAGGCTAAATATATAGACAGACGTGTTTACACACACACACACTGAATGACTTTACGACATGCAAACACTTCTGGCGTAGTTTCACTTGCAGTTTTAGCAGCACCGTATTTATGGTTTGATAATAAGGTTTAACTTCGTATTTGAAAACTCCCAAATCCTTTAGATTTTTTAAACCCTGTTTTGTTCAGCTTCAATAAGATATATTGGGGTAAATTTTTCCTTCTACAGGCTAATCTCTTCCCTAACGGAGATCCGACTCACTCCAGCGTTTAAAAGCGTCGTGACCACGTTTTTGCCCGGCAGCCCCTGGATGGTCGCCCCTTTGCTCGTCGTTTTCTGCACCACGATGACGTTTGGCTTGGACGTCATGGGGATGGTGGTGATCTTAGTCGTCGTACCTGCAGCACAAAATTTTCTCATGTCAGTCAGAGACAACAGAGGCGTCGCTGCGGGTCGGGGAGGGTTCTGACTCACCAGAGCCAAGGTTGCTGCTGATGATCTTCCCGCCCAGAGAGGCCAGAGACTTGGGAACCACCGTGATGATGCTGCCGCTGGTCGTTTTCACGTAGGTGGTGCCGCCACTGGAGGCTGAGATTCTGGCGCCGATGTTGGAACCGACTGTGGGTCGAGTGTATGTGGCCTGGGTGGCTAAACGCACAAATAAAGAGTTCACATATCCTAATTATTTGCTCATAACATTTAAATAATAATGAATTTCACACATTTTTTGAAGGTAAATGAAGTAAGAATGACATCCTGTGGTCAAATGTGGGTACTGCAGCCCATGTATCAGATAAACACATTCACTGTAATATCGAGTTGTTGGTAACTGAAAAAGTAGTTTTAGATATTTTTAGAGACGACTGTTTCTAATTCACTGTTAGCATTGTTAGCTAACCCTAACCCTACTTTAACTTTACGCGACAATAGAGTAAAACAAAAAGATGTCATGGCTTCTTAAGCGTACCGGGAAAAACTTCTGGGTCGCTCCTGTTTACTGGCTAACTTTCTCCACAACTCTGGAGCTTTTTGCCAGCTGGTGTGTTGAAATATAAATGCCCCGCGGGCTCACAGACTGTAAACAAAGTTTATGTCCCTCTTTGGCCTTTTTAACAGGAGAAAAGCTGACGACCCCCCATGACTGAGACGTTAGACTGTTTTGTGATTTTTCATCATACAATTCTCACTTATTGCACCTTTGCTCTCCCACCCCCACCTGTTGGCTGGGTGACCAGCTTGGTGGTCATGATGGTGCCGTTGCTACTGACGACCATGATGGGTGAAGAGCTGCTGCTGGACAGAGCTACAGATGAAGGTTTGGGCAGGATTTTACTGGGCTGCACCTGCTGAGTGATTATCTTCACGCCTGAAAACACAAAACACCGTTAATCATCACCAGGAAAACACAGCATCTCAGAGTCAAAACCGAAAGAAGAAGCAGAAATGAAAGTGAAAGTGAAACCGGTGATGCTGACCAGACTCCTGTTTGATCTGAATGGTGGGTTTGACTCCTGGTGGGGTGGGGGTGGCCTGGCTCTGAGCCAAAATGGCGCTGCCTAAAGGCGAACTCTGCTGCAGGTGTTTGGGCGACTGCTGTTTGGAAAACTGAGCCAGGATCTGCGTGGGCGAGCCCATCAGGGTCTTCGGTGAGGGAAGTCTGGCTGAAGCCACCTTCACGCCCGCTGAAGCTGCACCAGAGCAGAGATTAGTCAGGATGAAGCGTTTTTAGGAGTCGTTCTGAAAAAATGTAAAAACATTCTTGTTTCTGCGAAGAGTCGATGGATTAAAACACCCACATGGTGCCGCGGTCGACATGACCACCGATGGAGTGGAGGAGACCACCGTTGTCACGGCGATGGTGTTGGATGAGGAGCTGGCTGGGAAAACCACTTTCTGGGTGGGCGTGGTCAGAATGGTGGAGCCGGCGCCCAGCTTGGCGGCGGCGTTGTTGTGCGTGTGAGACTTTGACAGGATGTTGGGCACGAAGCCGGAGCTCGGGGAAGTGGTGACGATGATCACCTGATCAAACACGGGAGGGTCAAACGTGTGAGAGGCATGTTTAAGAGCGCGTGAAAGGAAACGTGTGAAGGAGCGCCGCTCACCTTCTGCGTGGTGGCGCTGGTCGTCTGGATGGTGGGCTTAGTGAAGGTGATTTTGACGGGGGACAGGTGAGGCGGCAGGGAGTTGGCGATGCTCTGCATGATGTTGCTCATCTTGGGGCTGCCGCTCACAGGAACCGTGATGTTCTTCGACACCGGCGGGGAAACCTTGGAAACCTCCTTCAGCATCACCGGGGAGGAGCTGGACGAGTTGGTGCGCCGTCGCTTACGCGGCTTCTCGTCGTCGTCGGAGCAACTGACACCTGTGGGGGTAAAAAAAACAAAATAAAATGTAGAGAATGAATGAAATATTTGCTTGATTTTTGCAGCTAGAGATGGTGAAATAATCTGACAATCCTTCACTAAACGTTTAAATCTACATTATAATCCAGTAAATATCCATGAGACGGCATGTTTACACTTTAATGTTATTTATATGTTGTTTTCCTCCATCCATTACTTCCATAACCAACTACACTCTGCAGAAGCATCTTATGTTTTCAAAAACATCAGAATCAGTGGAAATTTATTCAGAATTAACAAGATTCCCTAAACAGGCTGAAAAACTGGAATTAGGAAAACGTTTGAGGAGAGAGTGAGGATTTATAACGTGCAAAAAACAAAATGCAACGATTCCAAAGCATTTGCTGAAACTGACAGCTGTTAGTATGAAACCACCTGAAGACGAGGCGGGTTATTAGCGCCTCCTGCTGGCTAAAAGGTGTAATGTTCTAAAATACTTCATGAGAGCGATCAGGTTTGCCCTAAAGACGAAGAACTGAAACTAATCCTGTGTTTATAATGTTGCAGTGTAAACAAAAGCATTATAACAGGTTTTCTGCAGGTCTAAGGACCTTTTGAAGGCCACTTTCTCAGAACGAACAAAGGATGTGACCTCACAGACGGTTCTGTCCAAACCTTTACCGGAACTGAAATGCTGAAACGTAACACAAACATCAAGATAAGAAACTGTGCAGAGGCTGAAAATGTATGAATTCCCCCCAAAAAACCAAACAATACACAAAATCTGCACTTCCCCACAGCTCACGCGCCCACAAGGTAAAGTGAAAATAGCCCCCTCCCACACACACACACACACACACACACACACACACATGAATGCTGGTGGTTCCATTCATGTCATTCTCATATGCAAAAATGCAAACACCAATGAGAAATTTGTAAAAAGTATTATAGAGATTTGTTTATTGTGTCTGTGGCGTTTGAAAGACTTTTGGACTCTGGATTTAAGGATTTCTTGTCATTTTTTAATGATTTTTATCATTTTATCATGAAAAAGGTCATTTATGGCTTTGAGACTTTTAGGGATTGACAGATATCGTGTATAATAAGAAGCTGATTTGCTTCCAATTATCAGGAGTGCAACAATACATCGATCCAAAATGGAAAAATCAATAGAATAACTATTTGTCAAATGCACTTTTATTTTGCCATTTTCCACCTGTTCCTGCACTTCACCCAGCGTGTTAAATGAAGAAGCTAACGCCGTTATGGCGAGCAGTGAGAAAAATCGTCTCTCTCCTTGGAAATGATCGCATTAAATCACTTTTAATGTTGTTTGGTTTAGGGTTGATCTGTGGATCTTAACCCTAAAGGGTATTGTGACTGAAACACTGAATAAAAATCCACTGTATTGATTTACTGTATCGTGATCAAACTAGTGATTTACACCTCTAATGTTTTTAGCTGCCGGGACAAAAATGAGCGTTCAAACTCACTCTTTACGTAAACGGTGCTCCCGCTGGGCAGCACCACCACGTTGGAGGAAGGGCTGGCAGGTCGTGGAGATTTCACCGTTGCTCCTACGAGCCCACTTGATGCGGTGGCACTGGTGGAGGTGGAGGTGGTGCTTGTGTAGGAGTAGCATACGATGACTGCAAAGAAGCAAAAAATCTCTGTTACTTATGGTTCAGTATAGAGCTCTAGGGGTGGGTATGAGCTCTTTCCTTGTTGTAAGCACAGAAAATCAGCTTCTGCACTTTTGGAAACAGTTGATGAACATCAGCAAAAACTTGACGTTACCCTCCTTGTTTCCCGTTTCAGCCGGCAGGAGAAGCGAGGCGTTCTGATTGGCCGTGACGGTGGCCACGGCGTTGGCCGTGGCTGTGAAAGCCGTCTGAGGAACCAGCCTGGGCATCAAAGGAACAAGCCGCCGTCCTTCAATGGACCATTCAGACGAGCTGTTGGGACCCGACATGCTGGGGAAAAACAAACACTCCGATGAGGATTCATCTGTGAACGGCACTGACACAAGGGCTTCAGTGGTTTCAGACTCACTGGTATGCAATCGTGGTGAGGCGCTCATCGTTGACGGCCCGGCGGACTTCTGCACGGTGTCGCTCCGTAGAGATGCTGAAGGTTGAAGGATGCCAGGAAATAAGAAAAAAAACCAGCCTTCAATAAATCCTAATTGTTTTCCTCTCTGTCTACAACATGCAGGAGTCGTATGAACCAGATACCCGAGGATTTTAGTGAGCCCCGCCAGCAGATCCTTCTTATCCTTCGTCAGGTCTCCTTGAGCTCGCAGAGCACTGATGACTCCAGCATAAGCCTCCAGCTCTGCAGACAGAATCATCAAACATCAGGTGGTGCTACAACCCCATCATCAAGCTAATCACTCACATTCATTAAATATCATTAACTACTATAGCATCTTCTAAACAACTTTCTTTGCAATCATAAATCTTACCCAGTTTACGGAGGATTCTTTTGCACTCATCCCTCCCCAGGTCGAGGATGGTGGGCCATACCACCGGCATAGTACCAGTCAGCACTGGTTTCTCCAGCTGAATCATTGGCTGAGAAGAAAATGAACCATAATGTCAGCAGAATTCACCTTTATTAGTTTGAGGTAGCAGCACCAGCAGGGTTGGGTTTAGTCCCTGACACGTGCTCTCGGGCGACACGGGGCATCCTGACCAGATGCACACTTCAGATTCTTTGAAAATAATAATAATAACTTACTTCCAGAAGATTTTTTGAAGAATCTGTTCAATTTGTCACTTTAAAAAGATATTTTAGTCTCATAACCAACCATAAATATATATAATATGAAATCCATTTGAATTAGTTCAGAGTAAATTCATCTTTGTGCCACATTTAGTTTGTTTTCACTGTGCAGAAAGCAGAATACCCAAAGCCATATGCTGCATTCATCTTTCCCAGGCCCATCCTGTTGTTTAATGCATTGCAAAAATCTTTTCTGTTTCTGTTAAAAGGGAATATGTGTCATAATAAAGACAGCAGGGCAGTAGTGTCTTTTTAAACCAGTTTTTTTGTTTAGGGTTCAGGCCTGTCATCCTGAGTGGTTCAGCTCGCTGAAAAATCAGGTTTAAACAGGAACAATTTAAAAAACCCATCAGGTTTTATCTGTAACAAAACTGCCAACAAACATGTAAACAACTATAAAGTGATTTAAGTATCTGATCCGAACAACCCATTGGGCCTTTAGCAGAGCAAGGCCCAAACAAATACAGCTTGTGAATGAAAGCTTCATGAGCATTCAGAAGCACAACTTTACAGCCGAAAGTTACAGAACAATCTGTTTATGGCTATTTTGTAGCTGTTGATCTCCCAGGTTCGGTAACTTAAACGCAAGCTAAGCCTGATTTAAATTTCTATATTTTTGGGTGAGATTCTGAGAGAACAGCGAAAAACGAAACATCCAGCACTTTTGGACACGATTCCAGGATTCACTACAAGAAAAAACGCTGCAAATGTTATTAAACGAGCATTTAGTGTAATTTCTGGGGCTAAAACTCCATAAAACGTTAGAAGCACGAACACAGAACAAGCTAGCTGTTATGAACTCAATGACATGTCTTACCATTTGTTAGCAGGGCATCAACTTCGGCGGGCCTTTGTACATCCGTTATCCCAGAAAAGTGAACGGATCATTAAAACTATTAATCTATCACATCATGAGGCGATTCCCGAGTTGATGCATTGAAAAATAAAGCTCAAATCGATTCAATGATTACAAAACGCTCAAAGATGTGTCAATGTTTACGTTGACTGTTAACTTGCATGATCGGCTAGCTTGTAGATGGTTTCTTCTTCCGGTGAGGAGACTTTGTTTTGGTCAGAAAGTGTCATGCTGCCCTCTGCTGGTGGATCGCGGTACTGGCTCTTCGGTAAAAAGAAAACATCTGAAAAAAATCTGTTTTTCTTTTTTTTTCTGCAGTAATAAGTTTGCTAAAACAATTTTCCTAAATAATGTTCAATGTGGAAAAGTCCAAAGGTACGGTAGAGTCCAATAAACTGTTTCAGTAATTATAGAAGTTGTAGTCAATAACAATTTCATTATGATTAAACATTAATTTCATGTTTTCCTGTTTAATCAATTAAATATAGACTATGTTGTTATTTTATTCCGCTCAATTCAATATAAATTATAGTTAAAATACAACAAATTTAAACAGGTATGCATAACACACTGATTTATAAATATTGTATTTGAAAGAAAATTAATTTTCCATATGAGGGCATTTTAGCATGTCAATAATTTTATTTAATAAACCTTTGAAAATAAATATTGAATAAAATCCAGCTTTTAGTGTTGTTTTAATGATGAATTAAGTCATGCTGATACAATCTGATGTGAAATAATCACAAAACACTTAAGTAAATACCAGAAATAAATTAAAAAAAAATCACTGGACAAAGATACCAGAAAACTAGAAAAACATGCGGTTACTAACAAGTTAAGTGAAAAAATTCCTTTTGCCTTCAATAAAGAAAAATAACAGGAACATCTTACCTTACAGAATTTGCACATTCTGGAAAAGTCGTCTGCCTGCTTGTGGATGATCTAAGAACTGCAGAAGGTAAGTAAATGTCAAATGTATTTTATTTCAGTTGTATATTTATCTAATAAAATGTTGTTTTATTGAAATTTGCTATAAACACATCAATCTTTTGAAAACAAATTTGATATTTCTTTGTGTATCAGGATTCAAAGGGTAAATGTATGGCTATGTAGTAAAGATTATATATAGTGGTGTGGACTGAGTCGGGGGCAGGAGTTTTACGGTTTAGGAAAATACGAGGAGTCCTTGAACGCACCGGGATGGATGGTTTTGGGGAGGGGGAGCGAAGCAGTTTCCTTTTTCCATTTGCATCATGCAGCGGAGCGACTTTCGCAGCACTTTGGGCAGATTATTGACCTTTAAGGTGAAAAATCCACCAGAAAACCCGCAGATCAGCGTGAAGGACGCGCGGCGGAAATAAGAAAACACCGTTTGGATCTGTTTTTCTACGAAAGTTTGACGTTTTCTTTTTTCCGGGAAGCAGGAAAAGACTGGAGAGTCATGGAAGTATTTCCTGAGACAAAATGAGATGTTTCCCTTTAAACGCGACGGTTGAACAAGAGTGTGGAAAGTTGGAGAGGATATAGAACTTACTTTTGTTTGTTTTCCAGATGTCTGTTCGAGCTGATAACTAGCCCCCCCACCCTTAAAAAGTGTCTGCACCTTTTGGATTTACTGGTCGCAGGTTTTATTTTTGCTGGATGTTTCAGTTTTCTGACCCTGGACTCTGGGATGTGCTCAGACTCCATGGAGACTAAATGAAACAGCTGTTCAGACCAACAGACGTAATTATGGAACTGTTGTTTGGATGAATTCTGCAGGAACAAACAAGGGAATCCCAATGAGTGGCTTACAGCCATCCCTCACTGACAGGTAGGCCAAAAGTCTTCATGCTCTCTATGTTTGAAAACTTTAATCTGGGGTTTTCCTGGCTGCACAAACCTCTGTATTCTCGTTACAAATCCAACAGATTAATAATCCGCTTCCATAACCACAATAAACATGTCAGAATAAACGAGGTGAAATGCCATAAATGTGTGTAGAAACTGAATTTTCTTCTGTTTATAGAGAAATGAATCAGACACTAAAAGATTTGTCATTTATAACTAAAAATATTTTAAATAATATGGAACCCTCAAAGTGCCATTTAATTTTTTTTCATCCTCATAGTGCAAAAATAATAATAATAATAATAACCACAACCTTTTCTCATTTTCTCAGAGGATAAATGATCAGTCAGACTTCCAGTTTTCCACATATTACATCAGTGGTGTCCAGTCATGGTCCTCCAGACTTATATCCAGCATGTTTTTGCTGTTTTCCTGCTCCCACACGTCACCCAGACCCGCTGATTAAAATCAGGTGTGCTGAAGCAGAGAAACCTCTAAAATATGCAGGACGGTGGCCCTGGAGGACCAGAATTGGACACCACTGGATTATTTATTTGTAGCTTGTTGATAGCAGACTGTATTCTGCTCTTAGCTGCTGCTGACTGGACATCAACAAGACTTTTATTGCAAATGGAAATTCAAAGCAGTCTGCAAAAATAGTTTGAATTTGTTATTATATAACTGTATAAAATCAAAAATGCACAGATTAAATCACATTTCATAGTGCCCCGCCCACTAGCATTTATCCTTAATCCCTCTGGAAATGGGACCTGTTTATCATCCGATGTCACAAAATCGGTGTTTTTCTGCACTTCCAGTAAGACGTGACAGACATAAGTCTAAAACCTTTACTAGTGTCATAATGTCCAACTCCTAAACTTATAGTTTTGGCTCCTAATCCAGTAATTTGACCAAAATTGTAATTTAATCCCAGATTTATAATGAAAAACTTCCGGATATTATGATTTCTTCCTAAAAAGTGCACTTTTTACAGACTAAGCAGCTTTTTTTAACAAACAAAACCAGCAAATATATCTGGAATAAAAAGTGTTTTCATGAAAAACTTTTATTATGTTGTCGTTACAAACGAACTCATCCTGAGTCTCATCAACTCGATACAAAGGAACAGATGCTCTCCAGCAGCATCCTTCCATCACAGCTAAATAAATGATACCTTTTTAAAAACGCACGGCTCACACATCCTCAGTTTTATTCTGTCCTCTCAACTACAAACCTCTGTGTGGATTTTGGAGGCGATTGCTCAATCTTCTTGTGATGAAAAAACGGGGTGTTGTTGCTTAGCAACCGTCGGTGCCAACTCCCGCAGTGATTAGGTCACACGTTGAATGCTGTTCAAGTGCTCCTACGAGAGGAGAATTCAGATTTAATTGCCTTTAGGGGTTCGGTTTTTACGAATATGGTCTCAAACGGCACCGATCGCAGCGGCTCTGGAGAAAAACTGTAAACGTTCTGGCTAATTATGATAAATATGGTTTTTTACAGAAGAACCACTTTTCATTTAGGGTGGAAAACGGTGACGTGTATTAAAAAATGCCATCAAAAGCAAAAAATAAAGTTTTGATAGGAATGTGGAGCTTTAAGTCTTCGTTCCACTTTTCTACAACAGCTGGTTTCACTGATGGAACATCTGATGATCCTCTTCCTGGTGTCTGAATGAAGCTGTTTGTTTAGGTGTTTGATCAGCTGATCGCCAGGTTTTATTTTAGCCTCATCTACTTTTTTATTTCTACAATTAAAATAAGTTACTCTTGTATTTCAGTGTTTTGTGTGTAAATCATCTGCTGTTTTAAACACTTAGACGTGATTAGTGCTTTTCACTTGAGACAGAGCAGGGTTTAACGCTGTGATTTATGTGATAAATATGAATTATGATGCATCTGAAATGGGCTGTAGAGGCTGTCCTGATGACCTTGTACTTTTTTATAACATAAACATCTATAACCGAAGTGATTTTGCTCTTGATGTCCAACTCAAAAAGCTGATCTGAGTCGGGTTTATGATAAATCTGTCAGATGTATCCTCGCTGGCATCTGTGGCATGAATATCAGAGACGGTTTGTTCTGTCTGAAGGTCTTCCAGCTGTGTTTTGTATTTGTCTGACTGTTGTTGGACTCCAAAAGCACCACATTGTACCAGTTTCTGTCATCTCCTGATGCTTTGCTAGCATGCCCAAGGATTTTAGCGGTGTGAAGAAGGCCACTGGCGGTTGTACTTCAGTATTTGTGCTGGTAGCTAGTTTGTCCTTTAAAGAGGTCCTTCACTCGTATTTTTAGTACATCTGCAGTGGTCTCTAGCAAGAATGAATGCCTTGTAAGTCTAACTCTGGGGAAAAAAGCTCCGGTGCGCCTGTTTCAGCACAGAGAATTCAGCTGGAGGAGGAAGTAGCTTCAGATGGCAGGATCTGGAGTCTTACTTCCTGATATGTGGACATCTCTCCTCTGATTGGCTAACAGCAGCACGACTCTACCACTGACTCTGTTTGCTCTGCAACGTTGATGTTTTATTTCCACCAATAACACAAGCCTGGAGGAGTTCTGCTGTGTGGTGGAGTTGCTAATGCTAACGGTTAGCTTCTACTAGCCCAGACGTTCTCTGCTGTTTCCTGGACGCTAAACCAACAACAGCCTTCCCCGTCGTGAGTCAAGATGGGTGAGTCCATGAATGCTAGTGACAGTGTGACGTAGATCTGTCAGGATTTTCTAATCCTAGAGTTTCACCTAGAGTCTATTTTCTATCAGAAGCTAACATCTCTATGCTACACGAGGACCACTTGTACGCAGAAATGGCCCGGTAGAGCTTTTGGGTGGGACTTGTTGGTAACTCATGCTGACTGGTTGTAACTCAGTGGGAAATGATAGCAGATGTAGCTAAACGACACTTTGAGGTGCATCATCAGGATCTGCAGCCTGATGCTGAAGGATGCAGGACTTTAGATTAAGGATGATGGAAGCTGAACTTGGTCATTATTCTTGAAATTTAATAAGCGACCCATCAGCCCAAAGAGTTGTCTGACTCCTGGTTCTGATGGGCGTTTCCTCTACTAGCTGTGATGTCTGATCTGAGATCAAATCTCCTCCACTGTGATGGAGACGCTGAGAGGAAAGGAAAAAAAATCTATAATGAAATTAATACCAAGAGCTAAAAGGAACCCATCAGTCCTGCTGTGTTTCTGTGGAGCAGGGATGTCCTGACGGGCTATTTGTGACCCTTGTGGGGGTTAGCATGGCCCTTCACTGCAGTTCAATAACGGTTGAATACTGGGACCATAGGCTGTTGATGATGATCTTACTAATTCAAGGCCTATAGCTAAAATGCTGCTAAATTTAAATCTTCTGGAAAAAGTTAAGTTAAATTTGTCTGTAATTGTTGCTTTTGATGCTTTATGAGGTTGTTTACAATCATTTCTTTCAGAGGTCTTTTTTTCAGTCAGACATGCTCAGACCCCCCCCCCCCATCCCTCCTCAGCTCAGTGGTAATGACAGGAAGTGGTGACATCACGGCTGAACAATGTCCTTAAGGGTCATCAGAACTCCGGCCCTTCCTGTCTGACTCTACCAGCCGTTGTGAGCGCGTGCAGGGCCAAGGAGGAAATGCTTGGGTTTAAAATAACCTTAAAGAACTTCAGAATGATGAGCTGCAGCTACATTATAACGACAATCTACTTCTCTTCATGTTCCCTTCCACAGTTTGTTATTTATGATCAAATATAAGTATTTTGATTTGTATCACTGCTATCTGTTGAATAACGTCAAGTTTTCAACATTAGGAAACTAAACGTCTTACTTTTATACATTTTGAGCGACGAACAAGAGAGGTGCTGCATCAAAATTTAAACGCATTTATAGATTCTGTATTCATGAAGCTCGATTGTTAGTTACAGTCCTCGTCCAGTCATTGTTGGACGTCACAAGCTCATGTTGAATTTAGACAATCTCCGCTGTTGTATGCACGAGCACACTCGACAAGCAGAACTTCAAAGGGTTAAAGAAGTTCAAGACTTGTTTTTGTGCAAAAGGTAATTATTTAGTAATCTTGTTCTTTTACAATGTGTAGAGAAAAATCACAGAAAAGCTGTTTTATTTCTAACTTGTTTTGCAGATTTGCCGTTGCAGCTTTTATGCAAATTCAAGCAATTCCTGCAAATTTTGCACAAATGTTAATTTTTTACCCAGTTTCATTGCTTTTAAGCCCAAAACTCAAAATGACAACACATCCAACCCCAGAAGCTCATTAGCGTATTAATATTTGCTCTAGAGCCGATATTTGTAGCATCAAAAAGCCAGCATCACGCTGGAGCTCCTCAGGATGATGACGGACATGTGATCAACGCTGACCTTTATGTCAGAGTTACTGAAACTTGGGAAGCCTGTGAGAAATGTTTTGCAACAACATATTTAGTTGATGACCAAACAGCCGTGATGATGCGAGGAGCTGCAGAGGAAAGGTCGTGTTGAGTCACCGGCGATTGTTTAGAAAGGGATCTTAACCGGCCACGGCGTTGTTGTTTTGGAAAAAACCTTCATTTACTTGAGAATAACGACAATAACAGAAAATAAAAACAACCGATTCAGACATAAGAGCATCTTCATCACTGGTTCTAAAAACAAAGCTGTTAGCTTCACTGAGGGAGAGGATCTGACCTGTCAACACGTTTTATTGGTTTCAAATTCATCTCCTGAATCAGAAATTAACTTTAGGCGACTTTTATTAAAGTGTTTAAATTGATGTTTTAAACCTGTCCATAACAAACTTCCATATTTATCATGATAATTAGCACTTTAGAAGAAGTGAGTGGATGTTTCTATGAGCGATTGTTCCACTTGGGTGTAATTAAAGCCACGTTCCTGAACTTTGCGGATGTATGCTCTCTGTCGCCCTCTAGAGGCTTGCTGCGTAACGTCACTGTCGTGAAATCAAATCTCTCTCTGGGGCATAAGAGGCATGTTTACATTCCTAATGTCAGGCAAAACAACGAAAACAAACTTTTCCACCTCTACACATTGAATAAATAGTTTTATCAGGACTGTATAACAACTTTATGCCCGACCAAACACAATAACCCTGGTGAAATCATTTATTACTTACCTAGCCATTAGCAGCACGGCTAGGTCAGAGTCCGTAGTTCATGCTGTTCTTTATATTGCCGTAAAGCAACACGCAGTCAGTACTTCCGGTGGCGAGTCGCAAGTCAAAAACTGTATAGTGCGGTAAACAGACGTGGGACGCCCTAACACCATAGAAGTTCAGAAGATGAACATAATAGATGATAGTATGCCACCAAAACTTTACAGAAAACATATTTTTAAGGTGTAAAAGTTGCGGAATGTGGCTTTAAGTACAATGATGTTACTGGAGGAATAAAGATGAACAAATGCATTTAAACATAAATTAATGGATTATCTGAGGGTATCTTGCTGAAGTTAGACATTTTGCATCTTTTTCTTAATTTTCTTTGGCTCCGCTCTGAGCAGGACGTCTTTTGTGTTATCTGCTCCCTCGGCAGGCCTTCAGATTTCAAGGTTAAATCTTTCAATTAGACTCATCTCTTTTTATTTGCAACATGAGTCTAAAATCAGACTAAACACGAGGCTGCATGTTTAGTCTCGACACAAGCCAAAATGATCTTATCTCCCTGAATCCTGACTTTTAATGTCTTTCCTTCATTAAAACTCAGCTTCAAGCTCCGTTCAAGACCCAAACACTCCTCCTCCTCCTCTGTTTTTATTTTGCAGCTCATAGATTCAGGAAGCTGAAGCTGAGCCAAAATCCCCGGTGGTTCTGGGAATCTGTCCCACAAAGTCGCCCTATAGCAGGCGGGCTCTGTGACGTTGTGGCCATTGTCTAAAGTCCGGGACCCCCATTGTTCAGGGAGAAGCAGCAAGACAAACAAAGTCTCTTGTTTTTGAAAGAGGAGAAGAGGAGCAGTGAAGGGGAACCAGGAGAGGGAACCTCCTCTCTTCCTGATATATGAACACCTTTAATTACAGGCCGGATGTGGAGATTGTTGAAGTTTTCACGGCGGGATGGACGTTTATTTTTATCTTGCTGATTTGGTCCCAAACTTAGCAGAGCCCCTTTTGTAAAAGGAGAGGAGTCTATTTATGTTGCACCGGTCTCTGTACATCCAAAAAGCAGCCATCCCTCTTAATCTCTAGATAACAGCCACTAAAGCCATTACCTTTATCTGTGGGAACGATAACAGACGACGGCTTCTACTTAGCAGGCTGATACTGTCCACAGCAGATAGCCCTTAAAGTGACTCTTTCTTTAGCGCTGTCTTAGTTTAATCTGATTTGTATTCAGAAAACTTTAATCAATTAAGACCAAAATATGGCCCGTGGGCCGTTTGTGCCCCTTGAGGTCATTTTGTGCAGCTCTTCAAAACTGATGGACCCATAATCTGGTTTTTATGGCCGATGATGGAATAAAATTATTCTCAAAACCAAGACAAAAGAAAATATTTGACCCATCCATTATGTTAAACTAACAGAGCAGTTTCCTGCTCCTCCGCCCTACTGGTAGAAAGTTGAATTACAACTTAAAATTAAAAAAACTATCTATTGTTACTTTACATCTATAGATTTTTGAGCAGGCAGAAAATCAAATCTGTCTTTAATAACAAAAATTAAACTTTCCTAGCTCTAATCGTTAACCTTTGGACTCGTTATGGTCATTTATCGCCTCCCCTCTATATGACTAGTTTGTGTTTTTCAAAGAAAAGTATTTTATTCCCTCCAAATTAATTTACTTCCTGTTTCGTTTTCATAATAAATCGTTAACAACAACAAAATAACCTGTCTGCTGTACTGAAATCACAGTTTCTTGTGGACTTCGTCTTATTTCCAATAATGTGAGTTTAGAAATTAATTTAGTAAAAATCAATAGTTAGACCTTTCACATCAACATGAGTGATAAATACCCCAGACTAAATAAATAAATAAACAAATAAATAAATAAATGACAAGCAGCCATTTAAAGACAGAAATTCCCTTTTAGTCCCAAAGAAGGACTCTTCGTTTAATTCATAAAATTAAATGATTATTTAACGTTTAATGTAATTCCAGTCCAGTTAAGCTCTGGTTTGGTTCCAAATCTGATCAAAGTTTCCACAGACAGACAGAAGCTTGTTTAGGTTGTTTTAATCCCGTACAAGATTATAATCCGTCTGTTTAAAAGTTCCGCAGAGACCAACTGTTGCTATAATCTGGGACAGACTCATATGTGGATTTGAGCGTTAATCTGACTCGATTCACCCGACTAAAGAGAGGAGAGACAGTGTTACACCCAGTGAGAGACTCACACAGGAGGAGGAGGAACACCGGGCTCACTCAGCCGTCTCTGACGGGTTTAAAATGGTCACTGTTTCTCTAGTGGTGACTCCATGTGTATTATAGGTAGAACTTCCTGTTAGGTGCTCCTTATTAGGGTACGAATTACACAGAGGCTTCGGGGGAGCCCTGTGAGACAAGTCTATGTTGCCTTGGGCCCCCGTTTGCCTTGAAACGGCCCTGGGTGTGGGATGGAGTTTTGAGGTGATCTGAATTGTATAAAATATTTAAATATTACATGCTTTTTTACCTCATGAGCTACTTTTGAACTAAGCAGTTCAAAGATATCCACCCACTGCAAAAATAGTTTGCAGTGCGCGGCCGCGGCATGAGGTGAAGTCACCGGAGCACGGGTTTTGAGCCCCGCTGAGGCAGAGCATGTCAGGCACGAATAAAAGACAGAAAGTACCAGAGAATATGAGCGGACATGAATGTTAATTTTTTTCTTTTGGTGGCGCCACTTTGAGAATATTACTGCTGCCGTGTGCAGGACGCAGCTGCCTGGAGCACATCAACAGTCAGTGCTCTCCGTCCTCTCCACTCAAAAGAAGTCCCGGTACGCTGAGAGTCCATATAAATAATGGACTATAGGTTGAAACTAGATCTTTTTTTAACCTCCCCCTGGATGTGTCAGTTGAGGCTTCTAGGGGAGCCCATCACCCTTTCAGGGGAGCCGGGCTCCCCTTAGCTCCCCCGTAATTCGAACCCTGTTCCTCATAAACAGTCCACCTGCTGCAGTTTCTGATCTTCAAACACCAGGTTCACTGAGAAACTGTTTTTTATTTGTCATTTTTGAAATATGTCACTCTGAGTTTTTTATGCAGGCTGAACATGAAAATAGTCTCCTCCACCTATCTCCTGCATCAGCTTCTGATAGAAAATAGACTCTAGGTGAAACTCTAGGATTAGAAAATCCTGACAGATCTACGTCACACTGTCACTTAACATTCATGGACTCACCCATCTTGACTCACGACGGGGAAGGCTGTTGTTGGTTTAGCGTCCAGGAAACAGCAGAGAACGTCTGGGCTAGTAGAAGCTAACCGTTAGCATTAGCGACTCCACCACACAGCAGAACTCCTCCAGGCTTGTGTTATTTGTGGAGATAAAACATCAACATTGCAGTGTTAGAGTCGTGTTGCTGTTAGCCAATCAGAGGAGAGATGTCCACATATCAGGAAGTAAGACTCCAGATCCTGCCGTGTTCTGACCGAGCGCCAGAGCTTTTTCCCCGCAGAGCTCAACTCACAAGATATTGGTTTATACCAGAGACCACTGCAGATGTATTAAAAAAACTAGTGAACTTGGTCTTTAAGAGTTCTGCTTTTTACATTCCTCAGTCTGAATCCTTCAATTTGGTGATGTTGGACTTTCTGTTCCACATTTTGAACACCCCAGCATTACGGATATGTGGAAAACCTTATCGGCTACTATATTAAAATGAGTTGGACTCCTAAAACGTCAGGAGATGTCATGTTTATTTTTTATTTTTTGCAGGATCCCGAGCATTTTCAACAAGGACCTCACAGATAAAAGACCAAAGAATGGGAAATCCTCCGTCTCCCTCAAGCACGAGTTTGACCCGACAGGTGAGATCATCGGCTGATGTTTAACAGCTCACTATAAAATCGGCTTTAACTCTGATTTTAGGCTATATAATCCACTCTGAAGGTGTCTTGCTGCTGTGCTCCTTGACCTCCACAATATTAAAGTTTTAAAGGTCACAACTGTGTCAGTTCTCAAGCTTGGAGGTCATGTAAGTTAGAGGCACAAAAGGAAATGTTTCTTTATTTGAATTTATCTGGAAAACAGAATTAAAACCAATGTAAATTAAAGAAGATAAATAAGAGAATCTGACACTAATTCATAAAAGTAACTGATGCTAATGTAAAACCAACACTAATAAAAAGGTGAAATAGCACTTCATCTTCACTTTATTATGGAATTTTTGATATTTTATTATTCTACCTTTAAAAATACAATTTAAGGTGAAAAATTATTTAAAAAATATATAAACCCATAAACATTAAACAAAGCAAACATATGTGCAACCTAAAGTTTTAAATTTAAATCATCCTTGGCGTTTGCCTCTGAGGGAGCTGCACGGGCGAACTGGGACATTGTGGGTGTTGGCAGAGCTCAGAAACGAGTTGTTCAGGTAGTTGCCTCGGTTTCAGCGTTGACATTAATCCCTTTTGTTCACCCTGAAGTCCCGAGGCTCCTCATGGAGTCCAGAAGACAACCAATTATCCACTCAAATGATTCTCTCAAGTGCAACAAAAAAAAGCCCAGAAACCTGAACCTGGACCGTTGAACCTCTTCAATGGCTGCAGGAAGAACATGACGTTTTAATGGAAATAAATAAAATGATTATCTTAGATTTCAGGATGGTAGAAGAGTGTGTAGGGTAACATGAACAAGGTTAATGTTGCTTCATGGATTTCTGAGGTTCATTATGAGTACGTTTGTTTATTGAGAGATAATGGATGGGGGCAGGATACGTTAAGGCTACCAGACCGCGTCACCGACCTTTGTCTTGGCTGAGGCAGCACTGAGGCTGCTCTATGGTGCTTCATACCAGGCCTGGCTGGTTGTGTCCCCCTGATATCCTCTGCTGTTGCGGTCCTCCTCCTACTGGAGCCTCCACTCTGACCTTTCTGCTGCTGTTGGGAAGCACTTTGCTTGTCTTGACAGGCCCTAAAGCTTACTCACTTAACCATGCTTAACTTCTGCAAGAACGCCACTCACTTCCTCACGTCCTAACTAACAGTAACTAGTGTTTGTTGACACATGATCCACTCATGCAAGCTACTTTTCCGACTCATGGACCTGGTAGAACAGAACACCTGTCAGACGTTGGGTCCGTCCAAATTATGGAGTCTTTTCCAAACGTGAGCTTTCCAGAAGTGTGAGGGTAAATTAGGCTAATTGTTGAGTCTCCATTTGCCTTTAACTGTAACATATTTAAAGCTCACACAAGCACACACACGCGCGCACACACACACACCAATAACAGCTTCTGGTTAAATTAAAGTGATGAATTGCTTTTATTTTGAAATGAAAGGGTTGGTCCAGCGCTGTGTGATCATCCAGAGAGATGAAAACGGCTTTGGTCTGACAGTCAGTGGAGACAACCCAGTGTTTGTTCAGCTGGTTAAAGAAGGTAAGGATCAAACACACACACACACACACACACCTGACGACAGCTGATCCGTTTAAACCCATAACGTCGGGTGTTTTTTATGTTACAGATGGCGCTGCGATGCGAGCTGGCGTCCAGACAGGAGACAGGATCATTAAGGTTTTCTTTTACTGCTTTAAATCAGCTTCCTTTACGTCCTCTTAGTGAGTCTGAAACTCAACTTATTAGCATTTTTCTGTCCAGGTGGCTTTTTACTGCTAATCTTTGCAGAATGCATCATTAAAAATGAGTATTTGCAGCATGTCATTCACCCCTGTCTGAGTTATTTACATCTTTTATTTTATGGCAGGTTAACGGGAGATTAGTTACACATTCAAACCACATAGAGGTAGTGGAACTGATCAAATGTGAGTATTCTGCTCTAACTTTTGATGTCCTTTGATCTGATGTTAAACTGTTTTGTGCATCACTTTAGATCTTTTTAAATGCAATAAAAAAAACAATATAGAAACTCAACACTTACGAAAGCATTTATGTATCTTAATCTGTGGGCTGATTTTTCTTGAATTACTGTTCCGTTGTTTTGCAGCGGGTTCCTACGTAGCTCTGACCGTCCTGGGGAGGCCTCCAGGACTTTCTCACATCCTCCTGGAGGAGGAGAAGGAGAAACATAATGATGAAAAAGAGCCTCACTCACCTTCAGCACCGAACTCACCTGCTCTGTCAGGTGAAAACCAGATTAGCTCCTTGAGTAACAGCACACTCCTCAACCCCCAGAACCACCTCACCTGCTCTGCACACAACGAGGTAAGACGGAGTTGGAACTACCAGAACTTCCTAAACGTCCGAAGAGCCTGAAAAACCATTGATCAGCATCTTTAATCAAGTCTTGCTGCTTGGAAGCAAAATTATAGAAAAAGGAGGAATTACTCTAAGCTTTATACTGAAAAACTTTATTATATTTATTAAGATTTCTGATTCTTCTGCCTTTTCCTGTAAGCTCAGTTTGAATAAAACATCACAACAAAGATGTGCTGAGAGGCAGAGGGGAAGTTGATAAACCAGAATATTTAAAACAACATGAATTATTCATCTGAAAGATCCACACTTCTGTTTATTTCCAGTGTTTTTGTGGGAGATGTTGACTTTAAAGTATAAAATTATCTCTATATAGTTACACACACACACACATAGTTGGTTTAGCGTCCAGGAAACAGCAGAGAACGTCTGGGCTAGTAGAAGCTAACCGTTAGCATTAGCAACTCCACCACACAGCAGAACTCCTCCAGGCTTGTGTTATTTGTGGAGATAAAACATCAACGTTGCAGAGCAAACAGAGTCAGTGGTAGAGTCGTGTTGCTGTTAGCCAATCAGAGGAGAGATGTCCACGTATCAGGAAGTAAGACTCCACATCCTGTTGTCTGAAGATACTTTCTCCTCTGGCTGAATTTTACTTCCTGATTCAGGCGCTTTTGGGCTACCCCCCGAATACGACTTACAAGGCATTCATTCCAACTACCCTACCCATAACAACCCTAATCACTGCAGATGTATTGAGTAAACGAGTGTTCAACACCGTTAACAAGCTTCCTTCAGAGTTAGTCATTTTTTATGTAAACAAACATCCTATTATGTTCTCCAGCTGCTCCAGGATCAGCTGGGTCTTCTGTGAGTTCACATACGCTTGCCCAAAATAAAATTCTTGAATCTAGTTAACAACCACGAAGTCGGAGTGTGGTCCTTTCTGGGAGGGAATGTGCAGCAATTGCTGCAAGAGACATTTTTCTGAAATGAATCCTTTATCTGTTGGCTGTGAAGAGTCACATGGGCTGTATTTCATGTCAGAAGTACAGATTTACCAGAAGAAATTCTCAATCACAACAACCTAAGCTGCAGATTTTAGTAGAAAAGTTACAGAAACTTCTACAAAGAAGAGGAAATACTCTTAAAACCCCGTCGCCTCTGCTGAACCATAGAGAGAGGGTTAAAAAGACAAGTGTTTCTGCAGGTTGTTGATGAATTTGGTTGGTTGGGAAGTCAAAATGACCACAAATATTAAAAAAAGAAATGAAATATACGTGTTTATTTTTTTAAAACATTGCATTAGCATTTAAATCCAGTGCTATACATATACAGCTTATATCTTGTGATTTTTCTGTCATTCATAAAGGCTCCACACATCAGGGCAGGTTACTGTATTTTTTTAGTTAAGAGTTGTTTTTTGTTTCAGGACGGATTGAGGAACAGCGAGGATGAGGAGGGAGATGCTCCATCCCTGAAGGAACCAACCTTCCCCTTTAGCTCTGAAGGTGGACCCTTCATCAACAACAATGCTGTGAGCGTGATCACTCGTTATTTCTGAGTCAGCTGGACTTGGTCTTGGTTTCCTTTTTTAGATGTTTTTTAATATCAAAAATGACATCTTTGATTTTTGAGGTGATGGTTGATAGATGTGGTCCTAAATGGAGAAAAACAGGTTAAACATCAGAAGTGGAATATTTCCTGTTTTTAAATCAATGTACCACTGACGATGGCTACCGGGCTTTTGGGAGTTTGATCATGTTTAAGTCTGTTCCCTTTTAAAAAGATTATTAACAGTAAATATTAAGCCTTTTTAACCAGAAACCAATCTGCTTTCTCTAGATTTTCCTTTTTAAATCAAATTTGGTGACGATCCCAAACTAAAGCAGCAAAGGGATCCGTGTACTTTCTGGATTTTCATTAACACGGAGATCGGAAACAAATTGTTTCATGATTAACATTTAAAATTAGGGAAACAAAAAATGAAACCAACCTTTTTTGTTTTTTGTTCACCTAAAATAAACAACATAAATGAACAGCCACCTACAGCGCGGTCCGAGACAGCGATCACTTCCACGTCACGATTATAACACAACAGAAAAAAGATTTTCACCTTTGGGTTTTTCTCAGAAAATCAATTGAGATAACTGTTTATTTTTGTTCTCCGTTTATTAAAGGAGTCATCACCTGAAATGTTCACTTTTTATTTTAAAAAACGTCTAATGGCTTCCTAATGATTTTTCACTGGCTGAAAAGCCGATATTTAACATTGAAGCGTTTGTTTAATCTTGCCTTCTTCAACCAGCTCACATGCACCCCACGAGCACGCGCACTCCAAAACGAGAACTTGAGCTCTGGCCTATATGTCGTCACAAAGGTCAGATATAACCAAATATGAACCAGCAGCGAACAAACCAGCACAACAAAGCTCATTTCATAACGTGAAACGCATAAATTATGTCTTACCGTTGCTGATCCGTGTTACGGGAGAATAAAGTCCACTCAGTTTGTGTTTTCGATCTTCACAACAGCATGATGAGCTGATGCCAGGCTGTTTAGCTTGCTTTGTCCCATCCAGACTGTTTACAGATCTCCAATGCCGCGTCCCATCATTTTCCGCTTTACGGCGCTTCGCTGAAAAAAAAAAACTCAACAACAAGCGAGGAAGCCATTACGCACGAGGCGAGGCTCGGGCTCGTACTGTTGGATCCCGTAGGTCACGGCCAGGTCGGGTTCAGTTAGAACTTTTGTTATTTTGGAGCAAGAAGCTGAAGCTGCTTCCTACTTCCTTCCACCAATCAACGCGCCCCTCAGTCCTGCACGCGTCCGACACAGCCGAAACATCACGTGTGATCTCGCGAGAAAATATGTCCTTTACAAAAAAGGATCAGAAAAGCACAAATTTTAATTTATTTTTCCAATACAATTTATTTTAATGGGCTAAAAGACTATAATAGGACGTAGATATCCACGGTATTATAGGTGATGACTCCTTTAAAAGGTTTCTTTTTCCAGATTATTTTTCCCTAATTTCAAATGAAAATTGGGAACTGACCCATTTTCCTATTTTCATTTTCTTATTTCCAAATGAAAATCCCTTATTTGCATGTACATGAACACTCTAGAGCTTCCTTCTGTTTTGGTTAGAGGACGAAGTTTTTTATTATTTGTTTACCAGATGTTTAATCAGGAGTTATTATCAGTAAAATGTTGCAGATTGATGTTAAAAGCAACACAAGACCTCGTTAAAAGAAAACCTTTCATCACCATCACTTTACGACCTCCGGGGGGAATTCCCAGCATGCAGCTCCAGACTAAACAATCAATTTGGTGCAACAGTTTGCTTTTTGTTTGTCAGAGTCCAGACTCCGACCACAGAGACGGCCTCGATTTCTGCTCGTCTCCTGACCCCGAAGACGCTCCTGACTCTGTAAGTCGCTCACGCGTTCCTCCGCCTCCTAACATTAATAGTGACGCTAAAATCTGCAGCGAATTTAAAAGTGTTGGGGTGTAACACTAGTGTTAAGAGTTACTATTTTAACTCCGGTGTAACACCAGTGTTACATGGTTGGTTGGTTTTTGACACTAAATCAGAGTTAAAGTACCAACTCTCCAAAAAGAGTTAAATGAACTCTTTCTGGTGTGGACCCATAGAGACACTTTAAAAGTGTTGAAATCAACTCTGACTGTGTTAATTTGAGGATGCTGGATTTGCTGTGTAAACCCTCCTCGTCAGGATTTCTGCACACATCAGATGAATCACCAGGCTACAGCTCTCCAGGTGTTATTAGCACTTATTACAGCACTAAAGAAAGGCATTTCTGGCCTAAATCTTCCAAATATTTGGTGCTTTTCATTAGGTTTATTCTCAGTTTTGAGGGCACTATTACTTGAATAATTGATAATTTGGACAAAGGAGATGATGATAGTTTGTGTTAATGGTGTCAACGTGTAGTTTTAACACATATATCTATATATAGAGAGGTATATAGATATATATCCACCAAATAATCCATCATATTTGTTTATCTATGCATGAAAACGTACACTGATATGTAGCAGCATTGTGTCAGTCTGATTAATTCCACGTTTTTATTTTACTTACCTGTGGTAGAAGTCTTAATGATCGAGTAGCCATTACTCACTGGTTAGTTATGTTTATCAGTAAAATAATAGTTAAAAAATCAACAGCTGCCGCTAGATTCTGAGCAGCGTTTGCAAGAGAATTTCCAAAATGTCTCAAATTGTTTTGTTCTCAATTTTCTTGCACAAATCTCAGAACCTTGTTCTTCTGACTCCTGACATTTGAACATGTACAAAACACTTCCCAAGACAAGTTTTCTCCTAAAGTAACGGCAGTCGTCTCAGTTTAGTCAGAGTGTGAGAGATTTGTGACCAATTGGTGAATAAAATTAGGGGAAATTTAGAAACTATGATGTTGCAATTTGTTTGCAAATGTCATAAACACCACATGACCCACCTTGATATATATAACATCTTACATAAAAGCCTTTTGGAAACAGTTTCACTAATTTGTGCCTCCAACTGGTTCAAATTCAATCAAATCATGTCTATATATATATATATATATATATATATATATATATATATATATCTTTTAGCAGAAGGTAGTAAAGGGTTCCTGGGGACCAGTGAGACTGACTCAGGATCAGAGAGTCCTTAAGACAGAAAAGCTTGTTTCATTGAGAAGTCTTGTGTTTAGAGAAGAAGACATTAGGAGAAACTATATCAGGAAGCTCAGAGTTCCCACCAAACGTCTGGGGAAGTGCTGCAGATTCACACATTTCCTGTAAAAGCAGCACCTAGGGAGGCTACTCCCCTTCCCAAAAGCCCCCAGTCTGCTTTAATTGGTCAGCTCCACCAAAATACTCAGACCTCTACCATGCTCCAGCAGAAATGAAAAGTGATTTGGTTGTTATGCCCTAAAAGGCTGCAGCAGCAGTCGGAGCACCGATAAGAGCAGCATTAACTAATGCTTAGTCATTTTCCTGCCTTCGCTCTGGCAACAATAACACCAGAGTGTACAGAAGTGCTGAAAAAGACCAAGAGCTCTTAATTTAACACAGACGATTGCATCTTTTTAAATATTTCAGTGGTTTTAGATCAAGACAGGTCAGAGTTAAATATTAAAACTAATGTGTCCCTTAGGGCTCCAACATCAAGAGCGTTGTGGGGAGTCCTCCCTATACCCTCAACCTACAGATAATAGGAGCCGAGGACGACTACTTTGACTCCCAGCAGGAGCAGGTACCTCAGCAGAAGTTTCTCCTGATCTACCTGCATTATCTTCCTCTCATGATGTGATTTTTCATCCTCAGATTGACGATGAGTGCAGCTGTTTCCAGAGCATCGACTCGCTCAAGAGTCGGCCGGCTCACCTCGCCGTCTTCCTCTACTACGTGGTGTCCCAGTTTGACCCCGCCCCTCTGGTAAGTGAGCTGTGGGGCTGATTTACCTGCAGCTGCACCTTGTTCATGTGCTAAAACTCGTCTCCTCTCAGCTCTGCTATCTCTACGCTGACATGCACAAACAGATGAGCTCCAAAGAAAGTCGGCGCTTCTTCTTGGAGTTCCACTCGCTGTTTTTAGATCGAACGGCAGTAAGCTGGGCTCTCTTCTTTACCTTTTAGTTTGTTCTCTTGTAGTTTTTATTGATTTCATCACGTTGTGTTGATTTAATTCTTCCTCCTTCTGTCTAGCATCTGAAGGTACCAGCACCTGAAGCGGTGACGGCAGAGCTGGGTAAGGGAACAGAAACGCAAACTTAATAACAAAAGGCTTCTTGGAGATATAATAATAAACCTTTTTATACGTGGATCTTATTTATTCTCACAGCTGATGTTTTTAGCTAATTTTGACATTAAATTTTTGGTAACATCAATGCTTCCCTTATTAATGGTTAATAGATAGTTTATGGATATGTCATTAATGCATCTGTAAACTTTATAAATCATTCGTATGCTTATCGTGTATTAATTAATTAAGGGTGAGAGAAACAAAACTTGCCAAATAGTGAGCCGAATCCAAAATAACGTCAGTTTATTGATCATAAATGGTGACATGCTGTATGCTTTACAGTAAGTCTCCCTTTCATTAATGTGAATATTTATAATGCAGTGATTATATACATTATTATACGTATGTTAAAACATTGTGTTTCCAAATGGTCTTTGTGCTGACAAGGTACCAACTTAGTCTGAGATATAATAATATAGCAACTCTGGGCTAAATGTATACGTAGGTGAACAGATTTAGCTCACTATTTGGCAAGAAAACATTCGTTTTAGTCTCTTTTTCATCCTTGATTAATAGATAATAAACATCAATCCATCTATTTTCATCCGCTTATCCGGGATCGGGTCGCGGGGGCAGCACCCTAAACAGGGAGGCCCAGACTTCCCTCTCTCCAGCCACTTGGGCCAGCTCCTCCGGGGGAATCCCAAGGCGTTCCCTGGCCAGCCGAGAGACATAATCCCTCCAGCGTGTCCTGGGTCTTCCTTTGGGTCTTCTCACGGTTGGACGTGCCTGGAAAACCTCACCAGGGAGGCGTCCAGGAGGCATCCTAACCAGATGCCCGAGCCACCTCAACTGGCTCCCCTCAATGTGGAGGAGCAGCAGGTCTACTCCGAGCCCCTCCCGGATGACCGAGCTTCTCACCCTATCTCTAAGGGAGAGCCCAGACACCCTGCAGAGAAAACTCATTTTGGCCGCTTGTATCCGTGATCTCGTTCTTTCGGTCACTACCCAAAGCTCGTGACCATAGGTGAGGGTAGGGAGGTAGATCAACCAGTAAATCGAGAGCTTCACCTTCCGGCTGAGCTCTCTCTTCACCACGACAGACCGGTACAACGCCCGCATCACTGCAGACGCAGCACCAATCCTTCTATCGATCTCACGCTCCATCTTTCCCTCACTCATTTTCTGATTCAAGACCATGGTCTCGGATTTAGAGGAGCTGATTCTCATCCCAGCTGCTTCACACTCGTCTGCGAACTTCTCCAGTGAAAGCTGGAGATCACAGTCTGATGAAGCCAACAGGACCACATCATCTGCAAAGAGCAGAGACCTGATCCTTAGGCCACCAAAACGGATTCCCTCAGCCTTTGCAGTGTCCAACTCTCACCAGAGTGCATACATTAATATAATAAACAATTATTATTTATAAAGTGTTTACAGATTAATTTAGAACATATCTATGGACTAATTGTTAGGCATTTACAAGGGGAGACTTATTCTAAATGGGTACCTTTGGCTTTTTTTTACTCAAAGAACAATTTCTCGACCACGTGTGCTGACTTCAGTCCAACACACATTTCATCATTCAGATCATATCTGCTGTGATCAGGTGGAGATTTTGACCTGATTCTGGTTCAAACGATCACCAGGAAGTCACCAGAGTCTGGAGATGCAGGATTCATTAAAACCTTCAGACCTCAGAGCTTTCATTAGTGGTAAAACCTGACTCAACGGAGCTGTTCTGGTTTTGTGTGTGTTAGAAAAGCGAAGGCTGGAGCTGATTCCAGAGAATCTCTGCAAACAATTCACCCAGAAGTTGCAGGAGTCGCTCTCCTCAGAGCTGCACAAGAACCTGGAAGACTTCAGGTAATGGACACTCAGACTTCTCTTTCAGCCTGAAAGTTTTACTCAGAGATGCAAACCTTGTCAGGATTAAAATATGTGCGTGTGCAGACAGAAGCGCAGCATGGGTCTGACTCTGGCTGAGGACGAGCTGCCCAAGCTAGACTCAGAGCCGGGAAAAGACCAGCAGGCGTTGGAGAAGGAATGCTCCTGTGCTGAGCCCATCCTCTCCATGATTGAACATGTCCTGTGAGTCCCTGAACACATGCTTCACAAGAAAAACTCATTCATGTGCTTTTCTGATCTCCTCATGTCAATGTTTGGTGTTGTTGCAGGTCGTCGCCTCAGCCCTCAGAAGAGGAGAAGTGGTGAGACGGGGGGTGGTTTTGGGTTTAAGAGTTTCAATTATTTCAGAGGAGTAATTTAGTTTCTCTATTTTATTCATCTTTTTAACTGGATGTGTTGAATCTTGACTTATAATCCTGTTACTAAGGAAATCATTAGATGACATTGTGTCAATTTTAGCTCCTTCATGTGAATCAAAACAAATATTGTAAAGTGTTTTAAAGTTTAAAAGAATTCCTAGAATCTTCCTAGAATTTAAAACCACATTTACCTTGAATTTAGGCAGCTTTATGTGTCTAATGTACCAAACCAAAAAGTCTGTGCTGTCTATGTAAATGAGTAATGTTGTAATGGTCCCGGAGATTCTGTCAGTTCTGAGAAAATCCAGTTTAACATGCTAGCATGAGCTAGTGCTAATGCTAGCACAAGAAACACTAACGCTAGCATGAGCTACTGCTTTGCTAGCACAAGAAACACTAATGCTAGCATGAGCTACTGCTAATGCTAGCACAAGAAACACTAACGCTAGTATGAGCTACTGCTGTGCTAGCACAAAAAACACTAACGCTAGCATGAGCTACTGCTAATGCTAGCACAAGAAATACTAACGCTAACCTGAGCTACTGCTAACGCTAGCACAAGAAACACTAACGCAAGCCTGAGCTACTGCTAACGCTAGCAAAAGACACTAACGCTAGCATGAGCTACTGCTTTGCTAGCACAAAAAACACTAATGCTAGCATGAGCTACTGCTAACGCTTGCAAAAGACACTAACGCTAGCGTGAGCTACTGCTGAAGCTAGCCAGAGCTACTGCTAACGTCCTTTTGGACCAAACAGAAAACAAGAAAGAAGCATGTTGGAGCACACATGTAACATTCCAGGGTGTACTGGGAATATCCAGATTTTGAATAAATGCCCGATAGATTTATAGCTAGCCTACGGAACTATCCAGATACACAGCTGTACAGAGTTTTTTGCTTCAAGCAGCGTCATAGAGGTGACGGGGTAAACCAGCCAATCAGCATGCAGCTCATTTAATATTCATGTCCTGGTCGAGTGGGCGGGGCAAACTAGTCTTTCTATTATAGGGTTTTATTATGGAGGGGTGTTTGTCCATTTATCAGGGCTCCAGGACCATTTTGAGCCCTAACAAAGTTTCATATGTTATATGGAGGCTTAAAGAACAAATTCCTATTGTAAGAAAAAGTTAATTAGTTATTGAGCGTATTAGTGAGACATTTTCAGCCTTTTCCACATTTATTTGTGAATATTGTTATATTTTTAAAAATATGTTGTTTTCTGTGCAGCCAAACGATGCAATATGTGATCCTTACTTATATGAAGCACCTCGGGGTAAAAGTGAAGGAGCCACGTTGGTTCGAACATAAACGTCTACGCAACAACTTCATGCCCAAGTTGAAGGTGCAACACCTATTTTTAACAATCTTCAATGATACACTCACATCCTGTAGAAGTGAAGGAATTAGCATCTGTGGCAATTTTTGTTTTGTTTTCCCCTAAGGTGAAAAATACTAAACCTGAAAAGGAAGGGGAGGGAAATTTTAAGAAGAATCTGTTTCCCATATCGGTTTTCCTGGTCCCTCGCCTGAGCAGAGGGGACTCCATGCACGGTGAGGAGAAACCTGCAGTTTAACGAGTAGTTTACACGTACCTGAGGACAGGTGAACGTTATGTTGATGTCTGATCATTTTCTCGTCCTTTTCGCTGTTATAGCTGCAGACCAGAATAAGCCACATTCACCAAAACTCCCCCAGGGGTCCATCGGGATTCCTGAACTTCCCGACTCTTCTGGCGTGAGTTCTGGACTAAACCGAGCAAATCAGCCAAAGGAGGTCTTGTGTGCCATCAGCCAGCCTGTGCCTTCAACCGCCGCGCCGGGTCCCAGCTCCAACAGTCAGGCCTCCGATGTGAGCCGACAGGAGACAGACTCCAGTGAGATAATCACGATTTTTGTTCCTCAGCTTGTTGTTGATCGTGCAGAAATCAGATAAAGTTCAGAGAACAGGAGAAGCACTCATTCTTTCCTTCAAATCTTTTGCAGACGTCTCTCCGATCAGCATCCAGTCGAGACTGAGCGATGGTCTGCCGTCTGGCGACCCTCAGGACGGCCTCTCCAGTCCAACCAGCACTCATTTTGACTTCAGCGCTTCCAATCTGGACCAGCGGGAGGAAGATCCGGATGCCTTCAGGTGTGTGAAGATGGGACTCACGATCAGCTAAAAAAACAAGAACTCAAAACCCAGAAGTATTAATGCAGTAAATAGATGTTTGGTTAATTAATTTCTTCTACCAAAGCCAACTTCTAAAGAGTTTTTTATTTACTGTAATCAGGATGGATGTTCAGTCTACAGTGAGTTCTGCTGAATTCCAAAGCGAAGACGACCAGGCGGGAGAGGTGGAGTGTAAGGAAGACCCTCTGAACTGGCAGAAACGCGTCAGTCGAGGAGTCCTGGCGAGTTTAACGCCAAAGGAGATCAAACGGCAGGAAGTCATCAACGGTCAGTCATCAACACTTAACCCAAAAAGGGCAGAATATGCAACCAGTTCAGGCTCTGACATGAGTTCATGTGTTCATCCTGTAGAGCTGTTCTACACGGAGCGCGCTCACCTGTGTATGCTGAAGGTGCTAGACTGTGTTTTCTGCCAAAGGCTGAACAGAGACGGCATCCTCCCACCTGAAGACATTAAGCACATCTTCATTAACCTAGAGGAAATCATCCAGCTGCACGGTAACAAAATCCTCACGTTTGGGCTTTTTGAAGTTTGATCAGAGGAAGACGTCGACATCTTCTCTTTCTCAGTTTCCATAACAGAACAGATGACAGCAATCAGGAAAAGGAGTGAGACGTCAGTGATTGGTCAGATCGGGGATGATCTCTTGGCGTGGGTAAGGACCGAGGATTAGAGGAGATCTCGGATAAAATAACACGGTTTTCACGCAAATTTGCTTTTGATGTTTTCTGATTTCAGTTCAGCGGAGAGGAAGAGGAGAAGATAAAAGCAGCGGTGGGAACTTTCTGCAGCAACCAGCCGTCGGCGTTGGAGCTCATCAAAACCAGGCAGAAGAAAGACCAAAAGTTCAACCTGTTCATGCAGGTCAGCAGAAAACGGCCGATGCCTCAGGTTTACTTTATCATGACACAGACGATGACAGAACACGAGAACCAGCTCACGAAGAAGTTTCACCTCATTGTCTTTAATTTTCCACATTTCACTTTCTCCTCTGTGTCTCTGTCGTTTCTCAGGAAGCGAGGAGTAACCGCCTGTGCCGCCGGCTGCAGCTTAAAGACATCATTCCTGTGGAAATGCAAAGAGTGACAAAATACCCTCTGCTTCTGGAGAACATTGCTAAATACACAAGTACGGTTATGTGTATTTCACAGGAGAAAAAAGTCCTTGTTTTGGTTTATCCTCATTAAACTGGTGCTTTTGTTTTTACAGAAGATGGAGAAGAAAAGGAAAAGGTGAAGAAAGCTGGAAAATGCTGTAAAAAGATCCTAAACCATGTCAACCAGGCAGTGAAAGAGGCTGAAAACAAACAGGTGGGCTCATTAGAGTATTTAGATTTTAATATGAAACTTCTGAGGAATAAGCAGTTTAGAAGACAAGGGACTTTTGTTTGTCTCAACAGAGACTGGAGGAGTATCAGCGGAGATTGGACGTCTCATCTCTCAAACAAAGTGAAAATCCTGTGATACTGGAGCTGAGGGTAAGAAATATTTTACTGTCATAAATTCACTAAAAGGTTTGAAGATCAGCTGAGAGTCGAATCATTGAATCATTATCAACAAAACGAGGATGTTTGTTTTAAATCTGGAGCTCATGGAGTTCCTCAGGGCTCTATCCTGGAGTCTGTCCTAGTTTTTCTACACGTTACCTTTGGGGTCCGTTTTCACTGAACTTTAAAGTTTCTTGTTATGCAGATGACACACAATTCTAAAAAAGTGCTTCACTCCACCCTGTGACGGATTGTTATTGATAATTTTAAACTTCTTGATTCTCAGAGGATGAAAACTAACCTCCTTTTACCCGACCCTGTAAACACCTCTGTGGGATTTAAAACAAACTGAAATTTTCTATTGAAATCTGATTGTTTTCACCCAGAATCTGGATCTGACCAAGAGGAAAATGGTTCACGAGGGACCTCTTTCCTGGAAAGTCAACAGAGACAAGATGATTGGTACATAAACACATTGCATTATGGGAAAAAACATAAAAATAAACAGTTTGGTCTTTTACATGAAGTGAAACAGAACTTAATGTCCTCCTTTCAGAACTTTACACCATCCTCCTGGAGGACATGTTGGTTCTGCTGCAGAAACAGGACGAGCGTCTGGTCCTCAAGTTTCACGGCAAGAACCTGACCAGCACTCCCGACACCAAACACATCTTCAGCCCGGTCATCAAACTCAACACGGTCCTGGTTCGACCCGTCGCTACCGGTAATTACATTTTTATTAAGAAGCTGAAGAACATTAAAACGATCAACAACAACTCAACACCTACGTCTCCCACCCCATCCCCGTGTCCACTAGTCAGTACATCCCACTCTAGTCAGCAAGCAGTCTCTTAAGGTTACCTACTGAGTCCATCCAAGATGCTGTGGTATCTAAATTTGCATTATTGATCCTTGCTGATGATGGTTTCATATCGGCAGTCTCCAAATATACTCGAAGCCATTATGCAGACATTTTTTTCTAATACTGGGAACCAGTTCTTGTTAGAAGTGCACAGATCTCTCCTCATGTTAAAGGATCAAAAGAAAAATGAACATCTAAATAAGGTTCTTATTCTTTTTTATAAAGAAAAAGATGATTTTTTTTGTTACTACAACAAAGCTATTCTACTCCTGATGGAATTAGAGTTTCATTTAAAGTAGCTCTCGGGAGTATTTCTTTTATCTGATGGCACCATCTAGTGGCTGACAAGCGTATCGCACCAATAGTCGGATCGACTCGATAATTTAAGGTGGCGACTGCACGTTTCTTGTTTATGAATGTGCTTCTGTAGCCGACAAACAGAGCTAAAACACGTTGTTTTACACGTATTATTCTCATGTCATGTTGAGTTTTCATATATTTATATTTTAAAGAGTTACTTGTCCGTGAAAAGTTCATCAACTCTGCATCAGCCGAGGTACTTCCTTAAATTTGAAGCACGTAAGCGATAGTCTAACGCTATTGGTTAGTTTTACTCGGCGCTCAGTTTCCTATTGCACAGATTTTACGGGCAAGGGGCGGGCTTGGCAAAAAAAATCGTGCTTGAAGTGTTAATTAACACATTGTTAGCAAACCTGTACTGCCCAAAAGCTGACTTGTTCCTGCATATTGAATATTTTTGTGTTTTGTGTATAAAAGTAATGCAAGTTTCAAAAATGTGTCTCCATCAGACAACAAGTCCTTCTTTGTCCTGTCCATGTCGGAAAACGGGGTGCAGATGTATGAGCTGATGGCTCAGACGGTGTCCGACCGGGAAATGTGAGACCTGCATTAAAAAATGTTAAATATGTTTAAAAATCAAACCTTTTTATGTTTGTAACTTTGATTCCTCCGATCGCCCAGGTGGCAGTTTCTGATTACACAACGAGCCGACGCCATGAAGGCCATAGTTCACAACAACAACGTTCCTCCAGCTCAGTCCGAGTGAGTCCACGGCTCTCCCCGCCACGTTCACCCATGTTGTTGATTTGTGTCTTTGTTTACGGTTGAGTGTGTTTCTTAGAGCCGAGCGGGAGGCGGCTCACATCCTGAGTGATGAGATGCCCAAACAGAGCGCCGACCCCGGCGAGATGCTGAGTGAAAACGCTTCAGGTAACCACAGAAGAAACAACTGCAGCCCTGATTCATAGTTATAAAACACATTTATACATCGTCATGTTATAGAAAAAATAATGTGTGTGCTTCATATCTAAAAACGATTTTATGTTAATGTGGAACTAAAAAATGGTCATTCGGAGATTCTAATCTCAGAGGATTTATGCAAAACTCACCTTCTTCATCCTTTTGTGCTGCCATCTTCCTCTATAAACACTCCAAACGAAAACAAAAACCATCCGTCCATTTTCTGTCAGTGCGCCTAGAGCAAGCTGTTTCAAAACATTTGTGATGTCACAAACGGGGAAATTAGAACAGAACCACCTCTCACGTACAAGAGAGAGGTGCTGCTGAAGGAGCAGTCGCTCTACTCCGAGCCCCTCCTGGATATCGGAGCTTCTCAGCTTGTAGCAGCCAATCGGGACGGGTGGGCGTGGCCAGCTCCAGCATGTTTTCTTAAAGTGACAGAGCCCTGAAACGGCTCATTCTGGAAGGTGCTGAAAATGTTAAGAATAAAAATGTCTTATGTGAGACGGCTTTAGGGCAAATAACTTAATAAACACGTATTTTAATTAAATATAAAACTATTATGACAAAAAAGTCATAATACGTCCCCTTTAAATTTTTGTTTTTAACACTTTTTCTTGTTGCAAAACGCGTCAGCAGCATTTATTTGTTCTGTATGTTGTAGTTCTATAAGAGGATTTTAAGTTTCTACACACAGAACTACAACACCCATGATGCAACAGGGCAGATGCCTTTTAGGGTCGTACCAACTAAAGCAGATGGTTCCTCTGAGACTAAAACTGTTTTTTAGAGAATTAAATCAAAACTTTTTTCTACAACCATCAACTTCATTATTGTGTTTATTTAATGAGATTCGACTAAAACCTGAACTTAAAGGCTAAACTTGTCTGTATTCCAGATAAAGACTCTCCTCTGGAAATTCAGCCTCCCATCAACCCCTTTGATGGCATAAAGTCAGACGATGAAGAGAAGGTTTTGTCTCAGGAGGAAGAAGATGAGGAAGAAGTTCTGGTTGTGGCTAATAGACTACAGGAGGAGGAGGAGGAGGAGGTGGATGAAGCAGAAGTGGAGGCTTTTCTGGATGGGCAGCTGGCAGACAGACTCCTGCAGGAGATTGTTGTTGAAAACAATCATTCTGGGTTTAACACCTCCTCCTCTAAAGCTGAAGAGGCTCTACAGACGCGTAAGAGCACATATTCTGTCATCTGATAGTTTTAAACCACAGAGATGAACTTTTATAATCTTGTGTTTCAGTGTTGATGCTGAAACAGGCGATTTTCACTCACATGATGAGCAGAGAGGCAGAGGAGGAGACGGATGAAGGAAAACCCAGCGGCGCCTCGGAGGATCAGACGACTCAGGGCTCCTCTGCTGAGTGTGACGGGATCAGGACGTCTGAGAGTTCAGAGAAAGAGCCGTCGTCCGTCTCCACAGAGGAGTCAGAGGAAACCCAACGGAATGGTACGCAGCCCGAATATGCAGGTAGGTTTTACTACAGGTCTTTGTTAATTTTCTTCTGTCATCAGGTGGTTTCATGGTTCTGGATTGTGAAGGACGCCCTGAGGAGATGAACGATGTTGGGATCGACATGAGGAAGCTGCTGTCCTCCTCCTCGCTGGTGGGGAGCAGCGGACCCAACCTCAGCAGGCAGCTGATGACTCACCTGCGCCTCCTACAGGCCAACCTGCAGTATCTAAAGGTAGCTCAGATACAGTCAGTCGCAATGACAAGCACACACACACACACACACACTTGTATAGAAGTGCATTGCTGTCAGAGGGAGGAAACGTTATAATATATATAATATTTGTACTTGATTACTATCAACTTCTGTGTATCATGTTCACAAACTTGTCCTTTTTCATTAATATTTCTCACCAACGTCTATTCTAAATATTCCTGTTAGCTTTAAATTTTACATTTTTATATAAATAAACGGTGGTCGACGCTCCATAGTCATGTTTTCCTCTGTGTGTTTATTAGTAATCTCACAAACTATGGGAAACGTTTGAATTAAATATGAATTTTTGTTGTTTTAATGTTCTAACAGGAAGTAGAGCTGAAGTACAAAGAGCTGCAGAGAATCCAGCCCAGCCCGGCTGATGAGTCCATCCACAACAACGGTGTGTTTGATTCCATTCAGTCAGCTGATTCCTCGCCAAGCTGCATCTATAATAATGTTGTTTATTGTCTTTTAAACGCTTCAGATGGAGTTCAGTGACCACAGACGTCCTGATCTCCTCTGGAGGAGCCGCTTCACCTCCTTCCATCCTCCCTCTGACACAGAGGCCTGGAGCTCCACCAATCAGCAGCTGAGAAACATATCGGCTTATTTAAAGGACAAATCCTGCTCAACTAATAATCTTTCAAACACTGGATGTACAATATGGGAAAGAAGTTGAGTGTTTGTTGTACATAGAGACGAAGAGACTATTTGAGATGCTTCAGCGCAGCATAAAAATAAAAGCAACGGTCAAATAGATAAAATACCGTCTATAAATGTCAGGCTTCGCAGACGACTAAAGAGCTGCTGAGGTGACTCTAAACAGGCCCGACGCTCGTAAACTAAACACTAAATAAATCCACAAGAAGACATTTTAATTGAGAATAATAATGTACAATAATTTTATAGGGTTTATTTTTTTAAATGTATAGTGAAAATATTCTGATTAAACCAAAATCTGATCTCTAGAGAATTTTATTGAACCAGTTAGTTGGAAATTACTTAAAAATCCATTTGCATTAAAACCTTAAAGTTGTTTTTCTTCAAAACTTTTAGCTTTTCTTCTCCTGGGTTTCAGTTTTAGGCGGAGCGCTTCTTGGCCCTTTTCCCTGTTGATCATTTCTGAACCGAGTAAGCTCGATGTTTCTGGATAATTAAGATCATCCAGGATCCAAACACGGAGCTTGGACTGGGTGAAAAACGAGGCTGATGGTGATCAGTTCAAAGCTTTAATCGGGTAACCCTAACCCTAACCCCAAAAATCAGGTCAAAATCAGGATTATAATTTCTGAGTTAATCTAAAATAAATGGGAATTATAACTTTTACACAAACATACCATTTTCCTCGTGCTGCCCCCTAGTGGTCAAATGGTTTTACTACGATTAAAGAAGAAGTTGGAGGAGCTGGTTTAATGTGACACAAATATTTTCAAAGATTAAAACTCCATATTTTAATTTGTCAACATTTTAATGAAATATATGGACGTCTGTAGATGTTTTTCTCCCACATGAAGTGATTTACTCTAACAAATCAAGTTTTATATGTTAAATTGTTTGTTTTAACTCCAGACTCAATAATTCACTAACATCCATTTAGTTGTTTTTTAATCCTGCTTAAGTAAAACCCTCATCACCAGTCTAAACGCCACAGCAGAGGTAGTGTCTAATATAAAACGATAAAATCATTAAAATACAGTTTCAAAGTGTGCTGATTTGCTTCAGAAACAGGAAAACGGGCAAAAAATAATATTAAAACTTCATCTGTCAAAATGTCTGCATATTAAATTATTTATAATTACATTTTGTTTGTTTTATTTTGTAATTAGCTACTTGCTTATGGGTGAAAATGGATAAAAAAAACCCGTATTTTAAATCATCCTATTAGTCTGAATACTGGATCCTAATTAAGTCGCTCTTCTGGGCATCCACACCAGAATTCCTAATATTCCCATCTTTTGATCATGATTTGGGATTTTTTGGGTCATAATTAAGGTATTTTTCTTTCTTATTCCCAGAAAGGGGTGAATACTTTTAATTTTATCTTAAAGAAATGGTCACTGTCGTAAGATCTTGTGTTTATGAGTTCTTCTTGGTTTTGTAGTTAAAGGGACGAGCACCCGGGAGCTTAAAGCTTCTGCGTTTTAAATTTCCTGAAGCACATAAATGCAGCATCATCTAGAAATCTCAGCTGCATTCCACCAGTTTCTTATGGTTTTAAGATATTATGCAGAAAATGACTGATAAATTCACACTAACTGAATAATTTATGGGTTTTCTGCACCTGGCTTAAAAATTTGCAGCTGATTTTTATGAAAATGCTTGCAGCTCATTTTCACTTCATCAGGAAAAAGACTCACCCATCTTACTTTAGCTTTGATTTAAAGTGGATTACGAGAAAAATAAACCCTGAAAAGCCTCAAAGATGAAGTTTTTAAAGTAAAGACGTTTAATAGCTGTAAACATTGTTTTTTATTCCTGTCACCATATCATGTAACACACCACCATTAGTGATTCTCACGTATTTAAATGTTGATTTTTCATTGTGCTAACCTTTTTTTAATGTTTTCTAGCTGACAAAAAACAAACTGAAAATGAGCTCAAGATTTCCTCTCTGGTCGTGTGTGAAGTGGGGTTTTTATGCCGTCGGACATAAATCTACACATTCTTGAACGATTTTAAAACCAGTTCCCCTCAAAAAGTTCCACCTTAATAACCTTGAACGTTTCTCTTGTCTGCACTGATGTCATTTATTGAATGTTGTTATGTTGCCCGAGTATAAAATAAAAAATTGGAAAAAATTTTGTTTTCTAATTTTGTTTCTGAACATAAACTTCTGTTTTTATCTTCAGGCTAGTTAACCCCTTAATGCCGAGTGTCGCAAATTTGCCGCTCCAAATGCAACCATAATACCGTCCGTAATTTTCCACTGCCCAGTGAAGCATTTCCAACACATTCCTGTATTTTTGTCAATTTTTTTTCTCAACTTAATTTAGCATCTACTTGAAAGCATTTTTCTCCCTCATTTGGAAATAAATTCAGACGTTATGGGGTTAAAGCTCTAATTCTGGAGCTCCTGGACTTTTTGTTTGTTGGAAATTAATTCTTGCTTTTCACTTTTTCACTACTGTTGCTGTTCTGACGTCTGCCCTCTGGTGCCCCCTTGTGGCCTGGGGGCCCCGAGCAATTGCCTGCCTTGCCAGTTGGCTCGCGGCGCCTCTAGTTTGACTTTATTTTTAATGAGATGTGTCTGGAGATGCTTGTAATCTAAAATCTAAAATCTGTTTATCTCTGTTAGACAGAATCAAAGCTAAGCACTGAAAAAAATCAGATTTTATTTTCTGGTCCTTGAATGCATCACAGCTAAAATATTTCAGCAGGTTTTAATTTAGCAAAGATGATTAAAAGTTAACTAGTTATGATTTATTAATAATAAAAATGTTATTTTGGGCTGCACAGTGGTACAGTTGATAGGTCACAGGTTTGAACCCCAGCATGTTCCTCCTCCCACAGACCAGAAACATGCATGTTCAGGTTAACTGGAGACTAAATTATCATAGATGTGAGTGCGTGTCCCTGTGATGGACAGGAGACATGTCTAGAGAGTCCCCTGCCTCCACCAGCTCCCTGAGACCCAGTAAGGCAGATGAGTGAGTAAACTCTTATTTTTTATGTTTGCTGGTCTAAAACGTTTTGAAATGAAAAGCAGAAAACACTGGTTGCTAGAACATGAAGCAATAACAGCATTTATTATACGTCACAACATAAGAAATAGCTGCAGATAGCATCCTTAGCTCTGTCGAAACATCAAATATAAATTAGATTTAAAAGCTTCAGAGACTTTTAGTCTGAAGCAGCTTTTCTGTGTTGATGCCTTTGAGCTGATGGTTCTCCATCCACCTTTTATACTTGGCTCTGCTTTTCTTGTACCCAAATCTTGCTATGTCCACCATGAACACCCACGCCAGCAGGTACATCACCACCCCCCCGAGCTTCATTATCATCAGTGTCCTGGGAGAGGTGAGCTCACAGTAGAACATCACAGTCCCCACGCCCACGCGCACCGTGGCGAAGAGTAAAATAAAGAGCAGGTCCACCGCGTCCCCCAGCAGGCCCTCGTACAGACCCAGCTGCCGGAGGAACCAGCGGGTCTGGAGCAGGGGGTTGGTGATCTCGCTGCCAAAGATGACCCCGCAGGTTTCACAGCCCGACACGCCCGTGAACAATGCCAGCAGGATGCCCAGGATGCTGGCGGCGTGGTGGGCCATCATGACCGGGCCTTCGGTCCTGTAGCACACACACCAGCTCAGGTCAAAGAAGAAGTAGCCGAGGCAGACGGCCAGGGAGAAGACCTGGAGGTCTGTGTTTTCTGTTCCTGGAGAGCAGATAAAAGGTGTTTATGGCAAACTCTTCTAAACAAGTTACTGATGATTTAAGGTAGGGAGGGCAATCCTGATCATCGAGTGCTGCTATCCAGCATGTTTTAGTTGTTTCTCTGCTCCAACACAGCTGATTTTAACCAGTAGGTGTGTAACAGGCTTCTGCAGAGCCTGCTGAGCTGCTGAACAGGTGATTCAACCATTGAATTAGGTGTGTTAAAGCAGGGAAACAACTAAAACAGGCTGGCTAGCAGCAGTCCAGGGCCAGGACTGCCTACCCCTGATTTAAGGGATGATTAGGCGGAGTGTGGGTCAATGAGAGTCTGCAGCAGAATCAGAGACACTTTAAAAAGGCTTGTTTTGCCCGTTAAAAATGGTTAAAGTGTTTGTCAATTTTTGCCTGAAAAAAGCTTTTCATTTCTAAACTAACTTATAAATTCCTCAGCTCTGAGCTCAGCAACTGTGGTGGTGGTGGTGCTGGTGGTGTAAAATTCTGACAAATGTTCTCTGGTGTTTTGTTCAGGACCTAAATAATTTATCTTACTGATCAAATTTATTGATCTAATGTTTTACTGCATGCAAATCAAATAAGGAGCAGCAGGACTTGTTTGAACCCTCAGTAAGGACACCAATTAGCATCAATAATTATTTATAACCTCCTAAAACCGCTTAATGACTGGGTTTGAGCTGAAGGGGCCATCAATCTCAGCCTCTGTGGAGTAAAAGTTGAAATTCAAACCTCGCTGTGAGGTTTTCGTTTCCTCTGTTCTACTGACCTGCATGTGTGAAGGGCCAGGGTCCATCAACAAACACCACGTATGCTGTCAGCAGCACTATGAGGACCCCGTGGGTCAGCGTGACCAGGCGACAGTTCCACTCAGCTCCTCGATGAGGAAAGGTGCAGCAGAGCAGCAGGTAGAGGCTCAGCCAGCCAATCAGGCTGCAGACCACCTCTAACACCGGCATGTCCATCTGGCTGGGAGGACGAAGCGGTAGGATTATTATTATTATTACTGTTATTATTATTATTATTATTCAGCATCACTTATTTCTCCCCTAGAGTCATCCCTGCCCTGATTGGTCAGTTATCATGGCCTGATCAGACTCCGCCCCCAAATATTCTCCACTAAAACTTGAAATTCAAACAAATGTTTTATTTAATCCATAATTAGAAGACCTTAAAATTGCATTTTTCACACAAAATATCTCAAAGAATAACAGAAATATGTTTTTAGTGTCATTTTTGTTCCTGATAATTGATGAAACTGTAAGTTATTGGGGAAGGCTTTAGAAAACATGCATAAGTATTTTTATCTCAGAATGGGTGTAAAAATAAAAGACTGAATCCTGCACAGCTGCTCTACAGACTTACCTTAACTCCCCTTTGTCCCAGTTGTCCTAAAACTCATGATCCATTTCATCTCTGTCCTCAGGCGTCCTCAGCCTGCGTCCCTGTTCATGTCCCATGGAGTCATAAAGTGTCCCACCAACTGTCCACAGCTCAGGTGGACAGGAAAGCCATGTGCACGCCGCCATGGACGGTCGGCGGATCCCGAATCCCTCCCCCTGGATCTCACACTTGATCCTCTTAAAAGATTACAGCCTCTGCAGATACCTGCTTTTAGACGGGCCTGGTGGTGCGAGGCTGCTGGGACTCATTCAGCAAAAGAAATGCAATATTCTCTCATTGATCTTCCTTTTCTGGGTGATTTCATTTAAGTTTTTGCATATTTTTCAAATAAAATATAAAGAAATGATCCGTTTTAATATTCTTAACATATTTATTAACTGAATTCAAACTTTTATTGAGTTTCATCAGAAATAAAAGATAAAGTAGAAAATCTAAATTTAAGTCATATTTTTTCACAACTTCATTATATTTCATATATAAATAATTTGGTTTGACAAACTTCATATGATTTTTAACTTTTCTGAATTAAATTAAAGCCACGCGATGCAACTTTTTCATATTTTAAATCATGTTCTTGAGCCAGTTTGTGCTAAAATGACCTTTACAGGGTTACTGATGTCACTCAGACCCCCACCGCCCTCTGTGGCCAGAATACCACACTTGCAACTTCAGAGTGGCGGTCCGGTCCCTGTTGGACTTAGTAAAGTGGAGCTGACATGCCTGGTGCTGCAGTCTGCTTCCAGCATGTTTCCTGCATGTTTTAGATCATGAACACAGCTGATTTGTTTGATTTAGTGATGAACCGCTCCTGTAGACACTAATGAAGGCTGAGGAGACATTTCAGCAGTTAGATTAAGGTGTTAAAAAGACCAACGCACAGCGAGGAGATAAGTTTTACTCTTGGTTTCACTAAACGGACACTAGGGGGTGCTAAAAACAAGCCAAAACTGCATAGAATCCCTTTAAATGAACGGGGACTGAAATCTCTGTTTTTCATTTTTGTACTTGATTTGATATTTTTCTTGCTCTAAAGCAAAGTTAAAAATCTAATGAGACTGTGATAATACATTTTTCATTTCAAACATGTCATTTTTTTCAAACTGACGACATTTCACATCATCTTGTTTAGTTTTTAAGCTAAAATTGCACTGCTAATGATATTTTAATTAATTAATTAATTTATTTATTTATTTATCAAGAACTAGTGCAGCTATTTAAAATTGCATCAAATTAGCATAAAAAGGTAAAATAATGGATTGTTTTTGGGGATATAAAGAGCAGATTAAAACCGTTTGATCTCACCAGATCTGATATGGTTTAAATACAGCTTTATGGTGCAACAGGTTATGTTCAGTTATTATAAGATTTACTGAGCAAATGCAAACTTACATCTAATTTAAAACAGTCTGCAGCTACAGAAAAGCTCCTCCTGACACGTTTACACTCCTTAACCCTTCTAAGCAGTTCATGTTCACAGACAGCGTCAGACTACTCTGCAGATGCAAAGCATCCTCCAGCTGAACCAGGTAAGACCTTTTCACCTGTGACTCATCAGGTGTTTTAACTCATGTGAAGGTAAGGTAAGGGCTGCAGCATTAACTCATTTCCAGATCAGCTCTAATCTGAAATGAGAGCAGATTGTCGGCCACAGCTGAAACAAACAAACAAACAAACTCCCACTGTGTTACGTTAATTTGTGAAGGAGAAATAAGTGTTCTTTCACTTTCCCTCAGAGGAAAATTTATTTCTATGCAAATAGAGAATTTTGTTTATATTTGATTTTAACATAAATGTCTGGACAAAGATAATTGTGCATTTATTTCTAGAAATATTGGGGTGTTTTACAGTCTCTAATGAATGTTGCGCCGTGGTGTTGTTCCCTCCACTCCAGCAGGTGGCGCTCTGCCTTTAAGGTTTAGCGTTTGCTGTGGTACTGGGAAAATGTTTGCTAGCTCTTCTGGTTTAACTTAAACTAAACCATGAGATATATTAGTTCACTTTCATTTGAGCTTCAGTTGTTTCAACTCATAAGCAATCGCTCGGACGCGATAAAACGCCCGTTTTAGGCGACAAAAGGTAAGTTCATCCCTGGTTTTACGGCTACATGTGGTGGATAGACGAAGCGGAGGTGAAACTCAATTCATAATTCTTTCAATTTAACACAAACCTGCATGTTTTCAGGAGCACGGATGAGTTAGGAAACATTTTATTAAGTTATCCGCATTTATAAAAGCTTTTCTACAATTCGGCCATGTTGCAGTTAGAAAAACGTCTGTAGTTTAAAGATTTTCAACATAAAATGTGAGCAAAGCTAGCATACGTGAAAACACAAAACTTGGTACATTCAAAATATCATCGAGAATCTGGTTTAAAAATCACAAAAACAACTACACAAACCAACCCCAAAAATAAATAAATAATAAAATGTTATAAACCTCGTACAGGTGTGTACTTCCACCTGATTCTCTTTAAGAAACTGAATTTCCTGTCTTTATAGAATAGAATAGACTTTATTGATCCCACAGTGGGGAAATTCACTTGTCACAGCAGCACCATCACTCAAAGGGTAATTAGAAGATAAAAAAACAAGGATACATGTATATACACATAGTAATCTAGTATTGTAATCCTAGATCACTACTACTTTTACATAGTAATTATTCCTAAAGCTCATAAACTTAGCTGAATAAAATAATTTTTTATTTTATAAAATATATGAGGATCCTTAAATAAAACATCAAACATTAACATACATTATAAGTACCTCATCAATAAAATTATTTTAAACTACTTTCACCTTTCAGTATATTTTAATACTTGTTGCCACAAGCTCATTAAAAATTGCAAAATTAAAAGATTTTTTGTACAAATGCATATCTTTTTAATTTCCCTGTTATGTGTGTTTTTTGTCCAGGATGATGGCTTTTGCGACTGTGCGACCGTGTTCTCGCCACATGAGCGTGAGTCTTAAACTTTGTGGTTATGCCACCCTCACTGGAGCATCACAACCTCGGGAGAAGGACAGCAGTGGCCCCGTTTTCCAGTATGTCGGCAAGCGCAGAAAGCCGACACGCAAAGTGTTTGTGTGGGGCTTCAGCTTCACCGGGGCCCTCGGGATCCCCAGCTTCGTGGTGCCAGACAGCGGCAGGAAAACCCCCAGGAAGTATCAGCTGACTCCTTACCGCCTGGAGACAGCAGAGCAGGTGAACATCACAAGTCTCGACTTCTTTTAAATCCCAAAAGCTTTTGGGATTTTTGTTGTTGAAGATGTTGTTTCATAAAGCATCAATTAGAATCATTTGATCCAAATAAATATGCCTTGTTTTGTTTACATATAGAGTTTCTCTCAGTGTCTGATTTTGGCCCCTCTTTCATCAGTATTGACCAAACAGACGTCAAATGGTCTCATTTTGTCATTTATCTCTGATCTGGAATACAAGGTTAATTGCAGAGCAGTAGGGTGTGTATTCATTACTCGATGTCCCCTGTAACTGTTTTAATGTCTCAGTAATCAGTCTCAGCTGAGTAAACCTGATTTCGGGGCCTAATTGTTGAGGATAATTGCTAAACGTGACGCATGTTCAGGATAAAACGGGACTCTTAAGGTCACCATGTTCAGACAGTTTAATAAATCTGCTGCTCTTCTGCTGCAGGTCACTTCTGCTGCTTGTGGTTACGGCTTCACTCTCATGGCGTCCTCGACCAAAGACGCGTCCAAGCTGTGGGGCATGGGCCTGAACAAGGACTCCCAGTTAGGCTTCCAGCGCACCCAACAAGACCGCAGTAAGATTCAAATATGAACTTTTTTGTTTATTTAACTAAAGACATGAAAAAATGCATCTGTGCAACATTTATAAACTGTTTCGCAGTTAAAACCTCCATCGCCTATTTTCTGTTTTCTCTGTGCAGGTCGGAGCTATGATTACGTTTTGGAGCCATCCCCGGTGGCCCTGCCTCTTGTCGAGCCTCTGCAGACCCGGGTCGTCCAGGTCTCCTGTGGCCGGGCTCATTCCCTGGTCCTCACGGATCAGGAGGGTGGTAAGAGATCACCAAAATAAGACTCCACAAATGTATAAACTCAGACTAAAAACACCTGGAAATCCACCGTCTCAGTCCACCTGTCATGTTTCTGTTTCCATCGTCCACCTGCTTCTAATTACAAATAAACAATTGTTTCATCTCATCCAAAAAGCCCATTAAGGGCCTCTGGTTCATTAAGTAAATTAGCCTTCTGATGCATTTTTACATCAGTGTAAATTTAATTTCTGCCCACCGTAGTGTTTGAAAGCCAAACTGGAACCCGGTTTATTGTGATGTGTTCAAGTTTCTGCCGTGTGGCGGTTAATTAGAGTTCTAACTCGGACAGATAACGATGAGTCATGGCCGACCCGCTCTGTGTTCTGCTCAAGCATGTCGTTTAATGGATGTTTAATTTTTTGTTTATTTTTACCTGTGTGGTTATAGCAAAACGCCTCGCCTGGCTGTAATTCATCAAGTTATTTTGTTTCCAGCAACAAATAATAACTGAGTGATGTGAAATTAAACTAATTAAAATGTTTTAGTGTTCGCTAAATCAACTTATCTTTTATTCCTGCTCAGTCTTAATTCTCAGGATAAAATTCACCTTTATTTTAATTAATATAGTTTCAGCTAAGTGGATTGAAACGATCTGGCTCGGGTTCCTCTGACTGAAACTTCTAAGTATTTTTCTGTATTTAATTTTATTGGAAGCTGCTAAAAAACAAATCAGACATGAATTAATCCCTAATGAGTTGTCTTTCATCAGCTTCTGATGCATCCTGTTTTACTATTCTCTCATTTGTCCCTATAGTCTTCAGCATGGGCAACAACGCATACGGCCAGTGTGGAAGGAGGATAGTAGATGATGAAGTCTACAGGTGATTTATTGCTATTCTGAAATTGTGCTAGATAAATAAATTGGTATGGTAATTTTCCCCCGACTCGCTGAAATTGTCTAATTTAATGTAAAAGAAGTAACTGGTTTGTTAAGTGAATTACTTTTCTTCTTCACGTCTCATCAGTGGGAGCCACATCATCCACAGGATGGAGGGATTCAGCAGCCGGGTTGTCCAGGTGAGTTACGAACCATCTGACTGGTTCTGGTTCTGCGTCTCAGTTTCTTTCTCTGAATCCAAACTGCAGGCATTGAATAAATTTTATAGAGTGGATTTTTTTGTCTTTTTTGCCAAAGAAAATAATTCAATTTATATTAGCTACTGTCAGAATAAACAGCTATTGCCGTAAAACAGTTAGAGACCTCCCATTAGTGTTCCTACCCAAACCACAAAACTGTTACATGCAGTTTCTGGTCAGCAGAGGGCGACAGAGTGCTGTCCAGTGTGAGATTGGTCAAGTTTATCGTTCAAAAACCACTGAAACCAGTTTGAAAGCAACAGCTTAAAGTGTAAAAAACCTTTGGTGTTGCTTTAAACTGATTCTTAAAGTTGGGTCCTCATGGGGAGCCTCCTTAATTGATGTCCCCGTGTTTCTGTAGGAACAAGTATGAGTGTGTGAGGAGGACTGAGGTTTTACTTTGTATTTCTTTCCCAGGTGGCTTGTGGGCAGGACCACAGCCTGTTTCTCACTGACACCGGGAAAGTGTTTGCATGTGGCTGGGGTGCAGATGGACAAACAGGTCAGTATATTTCACACCCGCTTTCACTTTATAATCCAAAGAAAAGTTGTTTTTTGCTGCAAAACCCATTTATGATGCCCTGAAGGTGAATCAGACAAAAATACCTTGAATTTATTAGGAAAAACAAGACGTGTCACCTGTGATTGTCGATTATTTATTAAAGTATCTTATTAATCCTGCTGTTTTTATTAAAGTCTTGAGTTAAACTGCTATAAATTAAAGTGAAAATGATTGTTTAGAGTTTGACAGATCTCTGATATTTCAGGTTTGGGGCACCACAACGTCGTCTCCCAGCCGGGGGAAGTGGGAGGTGATCTGGCCGGGGTGGAGGTGCAGCAGATCAGCTCGTATGGAGACTGCAGCCTGGCTGTCTCCAGAGACGGAGAGCTGTTCGGCTGGGGAAACTCTGAATACAGGCAGCTGTCCTCCGTCACCGAGTCCACACAGGTGAGGTTCATGTTAGAGACAGGTCATGGCCTCTAGCTTTGATTTCTGTCACTCATTGTAGGGTATTGGGAGACTTTTCTGACAGCGGCTCACTTTATTTGTAACCAAAACCCAAATCTTACCAGGATTAGATTTATTTGTGAAAGTGGCTTAAATGAGTGTCAGCATGCTCTTTTCTTCACAACTTGCTGTTCCAGGTGCTCTCAGAATCAGCTTGTTTCTAAATGAACCCTTTTACTTGATCAGCTGGATGTTTTTGTGTTATGTGGCAAATGAACATTCAGAGTTACCAAGCTGCTGTTTGTCATCAGATCAACTCTCCTCGTCACCTTCCTCTGAACGGCTGTGGTAAGGTGGTTCAGGCAGCGTGTGGAGGCTCGCAGGTCGCTGTCCTCAACGGTAAGTTTATATTAAAATACTTTAAACAACAAGATTTATAAAGGTCTCATGTGACTTCATGGTGGTGTCACACCTCACAGGGTGTCTTTAATCTGTGGCTTCAGTTCATGAATAAAACGTCTGGTGGTTTTTATTCATCTTCACTGTAAAACAAAATAGTGCCTCTAATAAATAGATTTAAAAACAGGTCCTACCTTTAGTTTACCTCGTTGCATTATTATAGTAGCTTTTAATGTTTAGATGGTATGATGTCATTTCCTGTAATGTTTACTAATGTAACTGTACATTGTAAATATTGTGCAGAAGCTTGATTTAAAGAAAATTGTGAATCAAATTGAAATTGCAATTTCTGTCCTAAAATCATTCAGCCTTAATTTGTGAGCTGGCAGCAATATCGAGCGGGCCACTTCAGCTGTCAGGCCACTGGGTATTGTCCCGGTGCTCCGGATGGCCAGTCTGCCACTGGTGTATAGAGAGTCTGACGCACAAGGAATAACAAAATTGAAACAAAAAAAGGAATAAATTGTTTAAAAAAACAACTTTGTGACTAAATGTTGCAACAAGAAAGTTTGCATAAATTTTGTTAGTTTTGTCTCGCAAAAGTTTTTTTTTAAATAAAAAGTTGCACATTTTTTGTTTTTACAGTAATTTTTTTGCTTATTTAGTTGTTGACAAAATTAAAAGGTGTCTAAAAAAGTTCTTGTTTGTGTTTCAAATGTTCCAGAAAAGGGGGAGGTGTTTGTTTGGGGCTACGGCATTCTGGGAAAAGGTCCAAACCTGTCAGAAACTTCAACCCCAGAGATGATTCCTCCCACCTTGTTTGGACGCTCGGAGTTTAACCCCTCGGTGGCCGTCAGTACGATCAGGTGTGGCCTCAGTCATTTTGCTGCAGTTACAGGTAAGACCCCGATACGTTCAGGAATTAGAGTTTTAGAGCTTTTTTCACACACAGACGGCAGAAAACATTAATGATGTTGATCTTCATGATTTTTCTCCATCGGTGAACACGTTCATATGCATCACTTCTTGTTTTGTACATTTTATTTTGTTGCATTCTGCAGCTTCACCACTAGATGTCCCCACATCCACCAAACTGAACCTGGAACGCATGACCTACCCATAAATTAAAATGTTCTGTTTTTTTCTGATGTTCTTCTTAAATATTTTATTTTCTAGGTGTCTTAAACTCGACTATAATTCTTATTTTTCACAGTTTTTTTTAGCTCGTAAACAATTTTTGTGAGATTTTTAAAAGTCAATATAAAATTAAATTTTAATTATATTTTCTGGGATATTGTTTTTTTCTCCTTGCACTATATCATATTCTAAATTTTTTTATTTTAAGAAAAAATTTAAAAAAAATGTTTTCATTTTAAATTGCAGAATATTCACTTATATGTTTTTTTTGTATACGAGGACTTACTAATCTAAATATTTAGGGTTAAATCAAAAACACAAAGAAACTGCTACAGGAGGGATAATGCAATGAGAAAAGAAAATAAGTTTTTGAACACATTCATTCATAAATTTGAATTGTCAGAAGCTTGAAGTCTGTACCAATTAAAATAAACATGCATATATACATGTTTATTATTTGGCACACACTTCTAATTAGTCTAATTTATAAATTAATAATAATTTAATAATAGTAAAAAAATATCAAATAATAAATCACATTTTCTGCTACTAAAGAAACAGACTTTGCTTCATTCATAGCAACAATAATGTACTTTTTATATACTTGTTTTGAAAAATAATGTTAAAGTTTACTTCCATCGTAAACAGAAAACAGAACAAAACACCATTATAGGAGAAATGATGCTGAAGTTTTGTTATTTTTCTGTTTTCCATCCAGATCGAGGAGAACTCTTCGTTTGGGGGAAGAACCTGAGAGGCTGCCTGGGCATCGGAAAGAGAGACGACCAGTATTTCCCGTGGCGAGTAAGAAAACAACCTCCATGTTTTTTTCGTCGTCTCTCTGTGACTCAGAACGATGGCTGAAGTGTTTTTTCTATTTGTGTTGCCGTATTATTAAGCCTCCGTATATGTTGATCTAAACCGCCTGGCAGTCTATTTTATGTTTCGCTACCAAAAGATTGTCTTGATGAAAATGCGTGCAGAGGTGATATAAGTCCCTCCACCTGGGTCTCCCCTGGAGGGATTTCCAATCTAACTCCACAGATGTACATTAGCATTTAAACAGGGTTTGAGGGTGTTGAGTCTCAGCGTCGGTCAGAGTGAGAAGGCTGAGAATAAATATCCCCCCCCCCCATGTATGGATCTACTGTGAAAAAGCTTTTAAGCTTCTGTTCTCAAGCAGGTGTCAACAGAAGAAGAGTCACGCTGTCCGTCTAACCCCTTGACCTCTGTGTGGCTAGGTGACCGTACCGGGGCAGGTGCTGGATGTAGCGTGTGGCGTCGACCACATGGTGGCGCTGGTGAAGTCCCTCCTGTGAGCTCCTGTTTTCCCCCAGTGATGGAGGATAGGCTCGATGTTTGGATGAGCTTTCCGGCTGACCTCCGGGATCCTTGGGGAGCCGGTCGGAGCCTCGAATCCAGCTGCTTTCCGCGGGCGCGCGGACCCTCGTGTCCTTCAACCGTCGTCAAGCAGAGTGCAGGGCAGTCGTTTCTGCAGGATTTACACGGCTCACTCTGTAATCTGATAGGATGATTCTGGACAAGCTGATTTATTCAAACTGGACCCAAGAATTAGCATTTTTTAGGACTCAGTTTCTTGCTCCAGTTTTCAATAATTATTTTTTTCCCCTTAGTTTTGTGACTTTTTGGGGGGAAATTACCTTTAACTAGACTCAATCTGCCCTTTTTCCCATTTTAAAAGAAATGAGGAGTTTACCAAAACCCTTTTCTCATGACTTAAAAACAGTAAAAGGCATAAATATGTAATTTAATATAAAATGTGTGATCTATGTTTCAAACTTGACTTAGATATATTTACAAAAGTAAAGGTTTCTCCATCTGTTTCTCATTCTGCAGAATTTCTTATATGCATTTATAGTTTCTATTTTTAATTGTTTAGGGATGATAAATGTATAATATTTATATTTTTAACTATTTAAAGTTGTGGCTGCTTAAGGAATTATTTTAATTTATTTTACTCAGGAACATCTATTAATTTATATGGAGGGGGCGGGGCCTAATACTTGTACTGCAGCTGGCCACTAGGGGGAGTTTCCAGTTCTTTTTTCATCGCCTTTATTCAGTTTAAGACCTAGAAGTTGTGATCTTCAGATTTCAGGATAAAATTAAAAATTCTTTCCTAACTTGAAGTCATTCAGATTTTTATTGCAATGCAGGAATTTCTTTTTTTGATCTCGTTGAATTTTTTTATTTCTGTCGGAGGACTGGTTCAGCTCTACCCGGTGAGTGATGCATTTCTATTAACAGCTCCTTTTCGGCTCCGGCTTTCCGTTTTTAATTGTAGCTGAACAGGATTATGTAAGAAGTAAGCTGATCCAGATGAAGGAAAACACTAATGTCTGTTCCTCTGATCTCCAGAGAGGCTCTCTGCAGCTGGAGCAGCACTCGGGCCCATGTCCGTGTGGCTGTTCTCTGCTTTGTTTGCCCAGTCAGACGATACCTGCAGGCCCCCCTGCTGTCACCGACCTGCTGCAGGACACGGGAACATTACTGGAGCCAGAACATGGAACAACAGGTGATTTATTGGTGCTTTTTCCACATTTATAAAGATTCCTGTTAATAAAAAAGATGTTATTTTCAGGCTTTTAATTTAGTCGATTATGAAAAATGTCCAGAAAGTCGTTTAAATGAGTAAAAAACAAATGAACGTACAATTTCTCCCTCAGATTAACACAAAGATTAGTCTTAAATCAAAGGATTTGCAGGTTTTTGAAGGTGCTTGAATTTTTATTAAAGTAAATGAAATCAGTGATTTTTTTTAAGACAAGGGAGTCAAATTTGAGCATGCACCATTCTTGTTTAAGTCACCAGTGAAAACCCTTAAAACTCACCTTAAAGAGGACCTAGAATGTAAACCAACATGTTCCTTGTTATTGAATAAAGACAGCTTGGGTGGTCAAAAGTAGCGTACCATAAAGTCAAAGCGTGTCCCAAACGTGTCTTATTGAGTTGTTTCATTTTTATGTTTTGTACTTAAAATTTTAGTGTTCTAATAAAAAAGGAAGTCGATAAATCTGCAGCACATTTAATTAGATCCACATCATTCAAAATGTTTAATAAATGACAGAAACAATGGGTGGTTTTATTCCAGAACTGCTTCAGAAAATGTTATTTTATCAGAACAAAACAAATCGCTGCCAGAGCTTTTTTTAGCCGCAGGATGACGTCTCCTGTTTGTGTTCCTATCAGACCAAAACCTCAGAGATCTTTTCTGTGTTCCTTCCAGCTCCCAGAAAAACACTCAACATCAAATAACCTCCAAACATTTAATTACGATCCATCTTTTCTCTCCACAGCGAACCGGAGGCTCTGAAAACCAGATTTAGACGCGCTGAGAGGAAACAACAGATTGGTGAGTAAAAAAACCTGTAACCATAACAAACGTGGTCAAAAAAACAGCTCGTTTATTTCGTTTTCACACAAGAAGCTCCAAACGAAAAGCTCTTAACATGTTTCATTGAAATGGAATCAGGAAAAAGTCACCTTCCTCGTGTTTTAACACTGATAAATACATGATTTCTACTGATCAGGGCTGCAGTTTAGTGGGAAAAGAAAGAAAAACATCATCAGTGTCGATTAAGACCAACAGGGTTCCATGAGTGTAAAGAGTCCTCTCTGTTTTCACATCAGTTCAGCAGGTCTTTGTGGGGAGTGGAACCTGCATTAAAGTGCAGACTGGAGCCGGAGAGGGGGCAGCTTCAAGACCTAAATGGACACCAGGTAATCGGAGGGAGACGTTCCTTTCCCCGCGTGAACCGTAGCTTATGTTTAGCACGTCGTCGAAAGTGGCTCAGTAATTACTTACAGCTGTAGATGCAAACATTTTCATCGTTTCTCGCCGCGCGTTCACACTGTGAGCACCGTGACGGTCAGGAGTGGATGTTCAGGTGCAAAGTGACTTCATTTATGCTAAAAGAATGTAGTGAAGGCAAAAGGTAGCGCTTCCTGTGTATGCAGGGGTCAAATCTGACAGGAATAATCATAGAAATGTTTATTAAAAAACATTTTAAGACTGCAGCAGTCCCATTTGGAACAGCTCTGATCTTCTAACTTTCACACCACTTCATGTGATGTAAATCATACACTTTTACATGATTATTTCTGCAGAAATAGAGGAATTCCAGCCATACTCGACCGTTGGATGCACAGGAATGTGCTGTGATATTTATTATAAAACCTAAAAAAACGCTTTAAAATGGCAAACATACTTCAGTCTTTGCTGTGGTTGGCCTAGCCGTTAGCTCATCAGTCCTGGGGTGTAAAATACACAATTTGTTTTGTTTATTACTAAATATTTAATTTAAAACATTGAAAGGGTTAATTTAGGTTTTAACAGAATTACTATAATAAAAGTGAAATAAATAATGCACAGAAACCTCTGATCAGAGTCGTCAGTCCAAACTACAGCATAAATAAAAAAACCTTGAAAAGGTGAATTCAGATAATAAAAGTGAAGCCAATGTAAATTTAATGCACAGAAACCTCTGATTTGAGTGTCATCAGGCCAGAGTAAAAACGTATTAGTTAAATAAATCAACTTCCTTTTTAAAAGCAGCACAAAGTGATCAAGCAGCTGAGGTCAGTTATTAATGCGAGTCAGGCGGCTCACAGCGTGAACGACGGTCTGAAACAAAACATTTCAACCTGTCCGTAAAGTCGTCTCCTTCAATTGCACACACACGTATAATAATCTGACAAAGGCATCAGTTTAGGCATCGGAACATCTTGGCACTGAGAAAATGACCTGTGGGGCTTGATAAATATATACCTTTTCATTTTGAGAGTACATTCGTCATCCTTCCTGGAGAGGAATTATGTAACGCCTACAGTATGTTTTGCTTGGGGGTCAGGGAGTGGGACGAAGCAGCTTTAGAGGTAAAGAAACGTTTTCAGTTTAGTAAACTAAAGCAGCAGGAAAGAGATGGGTGGTGGTGAGTAACAAAGGCATCCCTGCAACACTTTAAACTCTCCCCTCCTTCCTTTCAGAGCCGACCCACAGCAACGACCTCTTGGCACTTTTTGGACGTGATTTGAACAAAATGACCGAAGATCTGAAGGTTCTCCTCACTGTGCCGCGCTCTCGGTCCGCAGAGCTCTGATAACACTTTGGATGTTTTCTTCAGGAACCTGGAGAAGAAACGAGAATCAGAATTAACGAAACGTTCCGTTAGAGCTGACAGAAACACTCCTGTCTTTGGTCGTTTGGACATTAGAGCAAATGTAACACTCCAGCCTAAAGGGGGTGGTAGTTTCTCACCAGGACTTTGAGAACAGTAACATTAGCGTTAGCTATGGTGTTTTTACTTTATTGTTGCTGGACCTACATGAGGATAACAGTGAGTGAAATACAACAAGCTTCTGATTTGTTACTAAATAATAATACATGCTAGCTAAAGTTAGCACAGTGAGGAGAGGTCAGAGTTAGCTTCATGGCTAACGCTGACCTCTCCTGACTGCTTGTTTGAAACAGATTAGAGGTTATCACTGTGCTAACTTTAGCTAGCATGTATCATTATTTAGTAACTCAAAGCAGAAGCTTACCTTTGTTGTATGTAGCTGAACCCTTAGATAGTTAAAAGGTCAGGACGCCTAAACCCTATAGGGTAGAGTAATGCTTGAGCTATCATTGGGAACCTGCCAACATCTAAGATGCCAAAAGGTTTTAAATTGTGTCCACTTATATTCGTAACTATGAAGGTAATTCAACAACCTTACCCTTGGAGTACTATATGATGTTATCTGCTAACTGTTTAGCACAACAAGGAACCAACATTAACGGCGTCATGACTCTTGGTGCTTCTGAAATGAAATACCTTAACCTCTGTTTCAAACTAAAAGTCACAGTTAGCTTCAGGTCTATGAAGAAAGGTTTGAACCTAACAGTGGGTATTTTCCAATTGAAAGGAACCTCGCCTTGATGGCTTGGTCCCGCCCCGGTTGCCTAGGAGACACGTCATCAGGAACCATCAAGGCATGTTCCAATGTTCATGTGCAACGGAAGCGTCTGTCCTCCATTTGTTAGCCGTTTAGCTAACTGACCAAGGATACATGCGAGGTGCCTTCTCTTGGTCAAGAATTTCCCAGAATACAGCGCAGTATTTTCAAACACATGTGATCAGGAGCCGGCAGCAGCTACTTCGGGGGCAAATTTCCAGTTTAAATGTAAGTCAACTTCGTGTAGCTATTGGGCTGATATGTAAAATGTTTTTTTTAAATCTAAAGCAGTTATCTATGGTTGGTTAGTTGCTTAGTAGTTGCAGCTTCGGTGGCTAGCAGCTACTAACTCACTTACCCATTTGATTTAACCAAAATATGCACAATTAAAAAAGTAAAAGACTCGTTATACATCTATATTGAAACTTAACATTAATAGTACATAAACAGAGGGCGGGCTCTGTGCCAGCTGCGGTCACGTGGGGCAAGTCTGTTTCATTTAACCAAGGAAGGACGTGTCCTTGGCAGCAAGGCAAGATTCCTTGCAATTGGAAAACGCACAATGGTGTTAATGTTGGCTCCTCACTGTGCTAACTTAACTCAACTTCCTCACGACAATTTGACTCTTACTTCCTGTCACTTCTCTCCAAATAATAATACATTTTATTTAAAAAATCGCCTTTCAAAACACCCAAGGTCACTTCACAAGATAAAACACGATAAAATACTAAAACAATCAGTCATAATGACTGATTACGGCTGTAAGACGGCCTCTTACCAGGGCGTGGTCAAACTTGAAGGTACTAATGTAGTAAGCTGGAATGTCCGCTGTTGCCAGAGGTTCTGATATTTGAGCCACGATGCCACACTCGTCTACAAAACAAGACATTAAAGCAACCTTTTAATAACATTTAAAGCTTGTTTTTCCTTTAGGATTTTTGAAAACTGGCAATTTATTAAACACAGACTCTAACTTAATGAATTAGATTTTTTTTTTTTACAATTAAACCTTTTCTATATAAAGAACCTGATTTCTGCTTTAAAAACAAACAAACTTAAATGCTTCACCATGAAGTCCATGTGAGGTTTACAAACTCATCTACCCATCAATGTGTTGCTATGGAGACCACCGCTTAAAAATACTCACCAAATCCTAGAGGTTGTCCCCCGATTCGCACCATTTTCCAGAGTTCACCCGAGGCGCTGGTGAAGAGGACGTTGTTTGGAAACCTTCAACAAAACAAATAATCATACAAGTATTTTAGTGTTTTTGTTGAATTTTGTGTTGCATCAACCAATGTTGTTTTTCCATCTTGGCTCTTGTAAAATAAGCAACAGATGGTCCGAACCCCTGACCTAATCCACGTCCTAAAACCGCCTGCCTGAGGAGACGAGGCTCATCGATACGCTGCAGAAACGAGAGACATAAAAAAGTTGGTCCTAATTTTTGTTTCAGCTCCACCGGGGTCTAAAGACTGGTACAGGTTTGATGAGGGAGGACACGGAGAGAAAACGGGGGACTCGATGGACAACCGATGAGTCAGAGTGACACCCACTGAGCACACGTGGACGCCCGAGTGCTGTGTGATCGCCTAGCAACAAGCTAACCACCCCCTCAAATACCAATCATGAATTTATCCCCCAGTATGAACCCAGTGACCCTTCAGCAGAGACCAAAACAAGCTGTGGGGTGATTTCTGCTCGGCTCACCTCTGAGCCGTCTGCTCGTCCATCACCAGAGAGATGTAGCCCTCGATCAGGGAGAAGGAGAAGAAGCGGATGTGGCTCGAGTCCTCGCCGGACGCTCCGAGCTCTTTGGACCTGGAAGAGAAACCAAAACTCTGGCATGACAGGCGGCTGGATAACATCCAGTTGATGTAAAACGTCTCATCTGATGAGTGCACCATAAACGCTTCGTTCTATTAAAGCGATTTACCCTCCAGAGTAAAACAT
>SSNS01000164.1:947093-972348 GCA_006937985.1 Aphyosemion australe | reverse complement strand
AGACTGGTACCGGTTTGATGAGGGAGGACACGGAGAGAAAACGGGGGACTCGATGGACAACCGATGAGTCAGAGTGACACCCACTGAGCACACGTGGACGCCCGAGTGCTGTGTGATCGCCTAGCAACAAGCTAACCACCCCCTCAAATACCAATCATGAATTTATCCCCCAGTATGAACCCAGTGACCCTTCAGCAGAGACCAAAACAAGCTGTGGGGTGATTTCTGCTCGGCTCACCTCTGAGCCGTCTGCTCGTCCATCACCAGAGAGATGTAGCCCTCGATCAGGGAGAAGGAGAAGAAGCGGATGTGGCTCGAGTCCTCGCCGGACGCTCCGAGCTCTTTGGACCTGGAAGAGAAACCAAAACTCTGGCATGACAGGCGGCTGGATAACATCCAGTTGATGTAAAACGTCTCATCTGATGAGTGCACCATAAACGCTTCGTTCTATTAAAGCGATTTACCCTCCAGAGTAAAACATGACATCCATGAGCAGCGTGGCCACCGAGGGCAGCGTGTCTGGGTCCAGACTGGTCACACAGAACATGTTACTGGGACTGGATAAAGGGTGGATGATGGGACGAGGAACTGAAACAAAAAAACAGGAATTATATCCTGGATTTGTGGAGTGGCATCAGGTAACGGAGTTGTTTCCTAACGTCGGATACAAAAGGTGATTATGCTTCCATATCACACGTTAACGCTACAATATCTGGATGAGGGTGTTTGAAAAAGCTAAAAACTCAATTTTAAATGAAGTTCCTACAATTAAACCTATGAAACACAAAAAGGTGTTTGTCAAATTTATTACAGGTGTATGTCTGATGTACAGAAATACTTTAACTAATATATATTTCTACAGAAAAACATTTGGCGGTGTTAAGCTTTGAAGAATAACACGATTTTAGAGGCAGAATTAAATGTATAATAAATGAAAACTACAACTAAACCAGGTTCCATCAGTAAAATATCCTGCTGTTAAAACAGAACACCTGGTATTTTGGGGGATTTTGTTTTGTTGGAACTCCTAAACATCCAAACTAGCCAACAAAAACAGTTGTTTATGTCACAGACCAGAAAAATAACCGCTACCTTCCCATTCTGACCCATAAGGGCAAAATGTTCCATTAGAGAGACCAAAGGGAGCGAATCCTTCAGGAAAAAGATTCTAAACATCATTTTAGACTTGGACAGATTATAAGACCCTGAAAACATTAAAATTACTATTTAAATCTAGAGAAATGCTCAGATGCGCGTGAACACCCACCGAGTTTTGGTTTTACGAATCCGTTGGTGACTCCCAGATCGTGAACAGCGACCGTCTCTCCGTTCACGACTCGAAGCAAAGTGAATTCGGAAGACAGAGTGTGCATGACCATCGGCAAGTCTCGCTCTCGAACCTGAAAAACCACAACAGAAAAATTATTAAAGTTATGGTTTTCTCCATTAAAGAGGTTGATTTAATCTACACACATCTTTATGTAACCTACAAAAAACACAAAATCCCGGTTGGTTCCGTAACTTGGTTTCAGCGTCATGGTTTGGTGCTTTTTTTGGTTTGGTGAAGGAACAAAGTGGCTACAGCTTTACCAGCAGCAAATTCTCCTAACATATTAATAAAAATAACCCTAACCCATTAGTTTAGAGTATTTTCATTTCAGGAAACTGCAACATCAACACTTTGGCTTTCTCAGCTGCAACTGAAATATTTTCTATCTTTAAGAAATTAAATTTCTGTAATTCCTTAAATGCAATATTACGAGTTCCAGTAATCAATTGTCCTCATGTCTGCTCAAAGGACCGATGTGTAAGCAGTTAGAACTTCGGGCGGAGGTCACACGTCTGGCGCCAAGTTCAGTTTTAACTTATTTTTAGCGCCGTCATGATTGCTAGGCAACAGGACACGCGCCGAGATAAGACCGACCAACTTCACAGCCGGGTTTCCTGGTCAACAAAAGAGCCGGCTTTTGGTACCGAAACCCGGTAGTTCAGGTCTTCATAGGAGGCTGAACGTGGACACAGCTGCATGCGTAGCTGGCTGAAGGTACACGTCGGCGTGGGAACTCGGTACGCGGCTGTCCTGTACCGAAAACGCAGAATACAAACACGAGTATCGTTACACCCCTAAAAAATCTGATGTTCTGACTTTTTTAAACTCTAAAGTATTTCTTGCACGTTTGTTTGTTAAATGTCGAGCCTTTTATTCTAATTTATGTTTAATTCTCATCTCCTGTTGTGAATGTGACACCAACATCTCCCCACCGAGGGACGTGAAGGGGTTTTCTTTTCTACTCCAAGAGCGGGTATTTCCGTTTAGCTCTTATATTTGTATTTTTCACCAACAATCAGGAATGAGACAGGAAACGGGCCCAAGAATGTTACCTTGAATTCAAAGAGCCTGAGCTGCTGATCCCCTTTACGTAACAGATTATCAACATGGACACAGCTTTTATTTTTTCATTTAGAGCAGAAAAAACCCAGAGCCAGTCGTCAGATCTTGTTTTTCCACAAAAGCAATAAAAAAAGAGACTCCCTGTGGCCAAAGAGGCCTGGAAATAAAAGAGGATTTCCTCTTAAATCAAAATCAACGGAGCTGTGCAAGGTACACTATATCCAGTGTTATTGCCTTTTCCTAGTGGATGTAAACAACCGCGCTGCCAGTGGTTGCATAACAGAAAAATAATGCAACATGCTGCACCATGCTGAGCTCATCAGCGGTGCGCTCTAAGAGAAGAGAAACGCGGTAAAAAGATCCGCTTTGATCAAATTAAATGAAGTTGGTATTAAATCAACAAGAGAAGATTTTACATTTATGAAATTTAAACCTCAAGAAGAGATCCGTATGGATGAAATTACGACTTCTCGTTTTGTTTCATCTGAAGGTCTGATTATGACGACGACCCTGGAGGTAACCCTCACTCATCAGCGCTGAAGAGGCTCCTCAGGTTGGAGCGAACCAGTCAGCTCATCCCGACTCACCAGGATGAAGTCCGTCTGGTACGTCGACAGCATGAAAACAGAGATGTTGTGGTCGGCCAGCGGCGCGATGACAGATTTGGCGATTTTTGTGACTCCGATGGGCTGCGAACTGGAAGCGTTGCCTCCGCCTGACACCACGTTGAGAGCCAACCACGTGGCATCTGCGACGCTGATGAGATCCGACTGGGGCAGCTCTGCAAGGGGAAACAGAGACATCTGAACGTCAGACATCATCTGGATTAGTGGATTCAGTAACCGGCACCCGCTTCGTCCTGCTTCAGCAGCAGGTGAAGAGAAAACAAAAAGACTCGAGTATTATTTTTCTTTTTTCTTCACCTATACCGCTTTGGTACCTGGAGATAAATAAGCAGGTAGGTTTCAGTTTACAGAAACGACTTTTAAACTTTTAGAACCGCATTCAAAGTTCAGACTGGAAGTAAGAATAACTAGAATGCATGAAGTGTTCGCTCAGTGTGTGTGAATGCTACTCAGCTACTAACAAACCAACGTTTAGCTCAGAATCTAGAAATGTTTGATTAGCTGTGGCGGCCATCTTGAATTGGGTTGACTCATCCAGAGTTTCATAAAAATCCGTGCAGCAGGTAAAGAGATATTTATACCCTCAACCAGAACTTTGAGACCAAACAGGAGCCATAATAAGGCTGGCTGGACGATAAAATATATCGATAAAAAATATTTTATATTAATCGAAAACAATAATTATTAAATTAAATGATAGCTCATGGACTTACGAGTTCTGTCCTATAACTGTCGTGGGCTACAGCTTGGTAACAGTGCTGGGGATAAAGCTCGTGGTCTGGTTGTTGATCATCTTTTAACTGACTGTGATATACTCTGTTTACAAGAGACGTTTTAGCACAAGATTTATCAAAGCTGAATTCTTTTAATGATTTGTTTTATGGAGTTGGTGCATCTACTGCTGATTTTAATAGTCATTGTTAGGGGAAGGATACCTGGGGGTGCCGCAATATTGTGGAGAAAAACCATGGATAAATATGTAAAAGTCGTTAGGTTGGGAGTAGACTGGTGTATTGGAGTACATTTCTTTTCAGGTAATAAGGACTTTGTGATTTTAAATGTTTATTTACCATATCAATACCGACAGAATGATGGTGAATATCTTAATAAGCTTGCTTTTTTTAATTCCTTTATGGAAAGTTGTAAGTTTACAAGTATATATGTTGTGGGAGACATGAATGCTGATATCTCAAATGTAAACTCTGAATTTGGTAAACACTTGAGTCAGTTTTGTTTGGAAAACAACTATATTGTGTCAAGTAAGATATTGCTGCCACATGACAGTTATACATACATCAGTGAGGCTTGGAGCTCTACTTCATGGTTAGATCTCTGTTTTTGCACATTGGATGCTCATGGCTCCCTCGGTTCAATGGAAATCTCTGGTTCTGACAACATAGTTGAGCACTGGAAACAACATTATAATGCTGTGTTCAACTGTGTTCACAGTGAACAAATGAATATAGCAGAGATAAACAAGAATGAGTGTATTTGTGTTACAGCACCTGAGGTATGTCAGGCAGTTAAAGAGCTTCCTGACAGTAAATCCTGTGGTCTGGATGAAATACATACTGAACATCTTAAACATGCTAACCATAGGCTATTTCCTCTTCTGGCCATTTGTTTTACCAGCTGTCTGACCCATGGCATTTTGACTGATGTCTGTCATCTTAGTCCCAGTTCTAAAAGACAAGGCAGGTAGTGTAGGAAACATAGATAATTACAGGCCTATTGCTCTGGCGAGTATTGTGTCTAAGGTATTGCTCTATAGGCTAGAAGATTTTACCTATTCTACTTATAACCAGTTTGGATTTAAAACAAAACACAGCACGGATCTATGCATATTTGCACTAAAAGAAGTAATCAGAAAGCTTAAAAGAGTAACTCCTCAGTGCTACTATGCTTTTTTTTTTTTTTTTCTTTTTTTCGAGTTAACCATCTAAAGCTGTTTACAAAAATGTGTCAGCGAGGTGTACCTAAGTCCATTCTGAGAATTCTAGCCTTCTGGTATACTCATCAGGACGTGCAGGTGAGATGGGGCGGTAGTTTCTCTGCTTCCTTTGGGGCTACCAATGGGGTAAAGCAAGGCGGGGTTCTATCTCCTGTGCTCTTTACCCTGTATATGGACGAGCTATCAGTGAAGTTAAATAGTTGCAGAACTGGTTGTATGATAGGTTCAACCCTAGTCAATCATCTTATGTATGCTGATGATCTTGTCATATTGAGTCCTAGTAGTGTGGGGCTACAGGAACTCCTTGATATTTGTTTAAAGTATGGATTGGATTATGACATTAATTATAATCCTATGAAGAGTGTCATTATGATTTGCAGAACAAAGGAGGATAAAGGTTTTCCGTTTCCTTTGTTCACATTGTGTGGTAAGACCTTGGCTGTAAGTGGCAAATACAAATACTTGGGGCATTTCATCAGTGACGATTTGACTGATGATGATGATATCAATCGGCAATGCCGTAGAATGTATGCTCAGGCTAATATGCTCATACGTAGGTTTAGTGTGTGTTCTAAGGCAGTAAAAAAAGACACTTTTTAAAGTATATTGTACCCAGCTATACACGGCACTTCTGTGGTCCTGCTACAAACAATCAAGCATGCGGCGACTTAAAGTAGCATATAATGATTGTTTACGAATTTTATTAAAGACACCTCAATGGGAAAGTGCAAGCCACTTGTTTGTTGCTATGGGGATACATACATTTCATGCGATGTGGAGGAATCTGATGTATAGGTTTATTTGTCGGCTAAACCTATGTGACAATACAATCAGAATTGTGGTGTCACTGGTATAATAGTTTGCTCTGAATTTTCTGTATTTGTTGTATTTTCTTTCTTTTAATCTTTTATTTCTTGTGTAGTGTACTTTGGATCTTGAGTCTGTTAATAAAGTTTATCAATATCAATCAATATCAATATCAATTAATATTAAAAAATTGTAGAAAATATATTTTAAGTGCAGCCTTGGCCACTTTATGTCATTACTTTATGATAAAACAAGGTAGTTGTGCTACCAGACTTGGTTTTTATCGATTCTCTGCTAATTTAGCAAACGAACGTTGTTTGTCAGACCTCTGCTGAACTACTGTAAACTTTTCTCGGGACGATTTCCTCCGCCTCTCCTTGCAGCTACATCCAGTTTAAGTCACGTGCCGTCTGTTTTGGTTTGAGAGGGGGGGGGGGGGCTTGTTGACGGAACGTGCCTGGGTCGGTGTTTTTGATTGGTTGGGGATAACGAGTCTAGTTTTAAGCTATCCAATAGGCTAAAATTACAAAAATAAAGTAAACTTTTTACTGAAGTTTCTATTGACCCAATTTTTTCTATCGCACCACACGTCTATCAACATATATATATTGTTGTTGAGTTATTGTCCAGCCCTACGCCATAATAAAACTTCAATATTCAATACAGATTTTGCTCGATTGAAGTCGACTCAAAAACATTAAGAAAACAATCGATAAGGTCTTATTTGAATAGATGAAGAGATGTAGAAGTCCTTCAAATTTTATACACTTGTTTTAAATACTAAATAGTGCTGGGTATTGTGGCCAATTTCCTAAATCGATTCGATTTTGATTCATAAGGCTCTGACTCGATTAATCATGATTCGATTCGACTCAGTTCAGTCTGGTCATTGTGTGTGTGATATGTGCATTTAGCTTTTCATTTAGCGGCTTATTGTTAGAATTGGGTGTTGCTGAGGTAGAAAACGACGTTTCTGTCGTTTAGACGAGCTTCTTCCCATTAAAGTAGATGTGCGGTTTGTATATTTTGTTATACATTAAGCATGTTTTTGGAATGAATTTGTACCCGGAAGTGCCTGCAGATCTGGTCCCAGGTCAGTCTGGTTCAACGGAAAAAAAAAATTCGATCTTAGGCCTAATAAATCGATTTTGCAAAATTGATATGAAATCGATCCAAAATCGATTTTTTTTACCAAGCCCTAATAGTAAAACTTTTTATTGGTGGCTGACAGCAAACAAAAGTGATTGAATGATTTAGTCAACTTAATAAAATTATTTTTCTTTGTCAACGTCCTTTTTAATCATCCTCAAATCAGTTCGAGAGTCTTTTTCCTGACAACGATATCAGGTAATTTTAAAAGTCTGTTACTAGAACAACTCAACTCACGTCACCAAACCCACTAAACAATACGTTTTTAGTATTTATTATAAAATTTAGCTTAAAATAAAAAGCCATCCAGAGAATTATTGAAATAATAATTCATAACAAGTCTTTTTTAAAAGTTGGTGAGGCTTTACAGTTCAATATCCACCCCCTTCATTTGGATCGTATCCAACCTTTTATATTTAAATAATATTTTTACATTTTTTTGTGCATCAGCCTGCTGGTCAGACCACATTCTACCGTTCTGTAATGAAGGGCCACATAAAAATCACTCAGAGGACCTGAAGTGGCCCACGGGCCACACCCTGAACACCCCTGTAGCATGTTTGCTGAATCATTAATCATAATGTCAAAACGACATCCTAACAACGGGTTCAACCTCTGAAAGGATTTTATTTAAATCGCCTGAATTTTTCTGACAGCTTTTAAGCCTCGCTAAACAAAAATCAACACGAACGAGTCGCCTTCCTGGTGGTTAGACGTTTACAAACGTTACCTACACCGATCAATTCATCCAGCGTAACGCAGACGTGAACTCGGACCGAGCCAGTGACCGGTAGAAAATACATGCAGCGGTTTACGCAATAGGTAGCATGTGGTCTCCGGGGCAACCACGGAGGGTCAGCGTGGACAAGCGAGTAATGACACGCACCCGTTCACTCAGCCGGCCTCGTGTGCTCAAACAGCGGCGGCCTGAGCTACGCCGTGTTAGACAGAATCACAGAACACACACATCCCTTCCTGCTGCCCAATCTATGGTTGCCACGGCGACTTCTGCAGAGCGAGGCCCACCTTTAAAGCCTTCCTCGTCCACGATGATGGTGTAGTCCTCCGGAGTCTCTGTCAAACTGAAAAACTTGCATCTGAAGGAAGGAAACAGAGAGATGTTTTTAGGGAAGATCAGATTTTATGGGAAGATTAACATAAAACAGAAATCAACGGAGGTTTCCTGAAACATTCAGAAGAACTGCAAATAGCTATAAAATATGAGACACATCCACGTAAAGAAACAACAAAAACATGCTCACAAAAGTCTCATAACCGATAAAACTCAGCGTGGTTCTGGTTCCAGTACAAACCTCGACACCACGAGGGGGGAAACCTCGCTGTGAGAGGAATCTCAATGATCCAGAGAAGTTTTTAAAACACAAACACGAGCCTAGGAACCAAAACCTCCCCCTCAAGAACACATTCACATTCTGATATGTAAATTCTGTCGTATATTTTGGTTTATCTTTAAAAAAAGTTCCATCTCTTTGGCTTTAATGTGGTTTATGTCCGTGTTTTTTAGGCTCGTTCTGGTTTTTTTTGCCCTTCATAAACCGCCGCCCCGCTGATGCTTGTGTTTTGGAAGCACTTGGATTCTTTTATCTTGGGGGGAAACTAAACCGGGTGTCCACATATCAGGTTTCAGGTGAAAACATGCAGGCAGGGAGACCAGAAGTCCTTCATCCTATTGATTCATCAGAGGTTGACAGTGCTCACAACACACCTGTGACTCAACAGCGTTCAGCACCCGACCGAGGTAAACGGACCAGAACGACCACGCCAGCATCTATTTGGTGACTATTTTATCCTCATCTGACTTGTTCTATGAAATCAGTGACGCCATGCTGAATTATAGGTGCTGCTGGTAACAAAGCTCACTTTAGTTCTGCCTCCCGATGGCCGCAAGAACAAAGAATTTAATTATTTCATCACCTCGCGTCTCTCCTGTGTTTTTATGTGTTGTTTTGAGAATTCAGCACATAAATGAGGGTAGAAAACATCCCACTGTTGTCAGTTATGCTCAGCGATGTTCTGTTTCCAAGCAAGAAACACCTTTTTCTGCTCACTCCCTTCTTGTTTGGACATCTGGACTTCTGCAGCAGCTTTCCACTGTTCTATCAAGTCCTCTGCAGCGCTGTCTTTCTATGTTTTCTTCGTCTGACTGATCCATCGTAGTTTAGTTTAATTAGTTAGTGTCTCTGTTTTAAACTGTCTAAATGTAATAAATATATATTTTTAGTTCTTATGCCTAACAGGCATAATATTGACACCTTAATTAACTGCGTAATATTTTTTCTTTAAATACGATTGGTCACTTAGAATTGCACATGCATGCTAAATGTGAAAATTTCCTTCAACCCGTCACCTTCATTGCTGCAGAAAGAAAAAAGGGAAAATTATGTCACAGGAAAAAAAAATCAGCTTTCATGTCCCCGCCCACCTTGACTTGGGACCGCCCACGGGAAAGAGAGAGCAGAGTGCATCTGGGCTAGTAGAAGCCAATTGTTACAGCTCCAAAACATGGCGGAACATGTTTGGGCTCGTGTTATTTGTGGAGATAAAACATCAATGTGTCGGTTTTTACCCAAGTAAATGTTTTACATTATTGAGTTTTGTTAACGAAGGCAGCGGAAGAGTTGCGTCGCTGTTAGCCAATCAGATGTGAGATTTTTGCATACCATGAATATGGATTAGTAAAGACTCATAATTTGACAAAGTAATTTTGGCCTCACCCAATTTACCGCTAAAAATGCAACTCTGCAAACTGTAGATATTAATCAGTAACAAAAGTGTCCTTAAAATGGGAACTATGGATATTTTATGCTTTAAATACTCAGAAAATCTCTCTTAAATCGAGTATTGAACATAGGGAAAAGTAGCGCCTGAGATTGTTTTTTGTTGTTGTCGTTTTTTGCAACGTTTAGCCTGGTTTCGACTGGTTCAATCCCAGTTCACTTGTGGGAAGGTTTAGCACACCTAGGTGGAGCTCATAGATCGGTATTTACAAACAATGCAACAAAACCCATTGCTCTTTAAGTAGAAAAATAAAAGGAGTAATTAACATCTGCATTATCAGAAGTCATTTCAAAATAAACAAAAAAGGCAGTCTCTGCTGCCAACTAGCGGTCGGCGTTTGAATTGCACCAAAAGAAAAAAAAATACACAAATGTTTGCATGTAAATTCTTTCAAAAATTCGATACACAGCTTTTGAATATCGATATAATATCGCAGGAAAAAAATATCACGATATATTGCCATATCGTTATTTTCTTACATCCCTAAAAGTTACGCGTTAACTAGCTTAGAAAAATGGGCTGCAGTAACCAAAGTTGACCACAGGATGTCATTCTTACATAATACCCCTTTAAAAGTATCCTTTAAAAGAATGAATGCTACTTAATGTTACGGCAGTGTACAAATAATCACTCTGAAAAAATGCTCAATGTTCCTAATCTAACAAGGGATTGAGTTTTATGTGGAACTGCACGCCACAACTGACCTCAGTAAGATTGTAGCTTTGTTTTTCTGCAAGTTTCAGCACCTTAAAAGAAACCAGCTCCAAGAAGGTGAAGAACGTCCCTACAGATCTCCTTTACTCTAGCTGAGGACGGCTCACATCAGTCCTGTGATAATCACATTCTTTATGGGCCCGGCACCGAATGCTTACACTTTAAATTTGTCTGAAAGGTGTGAAAGAACACCGTGAGAACAACACGGAGGCGCGGAACAGATCCATCGGTCGTATTTTCACTTTAATTAAATGAGCTGTCAGGCGTCACTTTGATTTGCAGGTTGTTTTGTGGAGTTGGAAGATCAGCGCCATGAGCCCAGAGCGGGATGGTCTCGGGTTTGGGCCGATAACGCTCCTCTAATCATATCAGCACCGGCCTTGTTTCTGACACACGGATCAACAATAAAGTGAACAATCACTCACAACATTACTGCTCAACGGGGAGCAATCGCTGCACATTCAGCCGGCTCTGCTCACATTCGATGAGCTCGCCAGGAACTTCACAAAGAGAGTTTAGACGAGTCGTCACTCACTGCAGGTCAACTTCAACACAAATCCTAACTGCTTAGAAAGTCCCGTTTGGTCTGAGAATTTGATGAAAATTAAGAAATTATTTCATAAAATGACAAGAGCAAAGAAAATATCTTGAAATTTTTATTTTTATGAGAAATGATCAAAGGAATTCTCGCCGTTTCTACACCCTAATCCATCCTCGCAACAACAAATCTTCCATGCAGATGTTTTTATTCCCAGAATGATCATAAATAAAAATTAATCAAATTTAAAATTATACTTGTAGTTCTTCAAGATAAATTGCTGCAGAATCAGAGTTGATGGATCAGAACTAAATAAAAACGGGAACTCAGCCTTCCAAACTAGAACTGATGCATCCTTCTCTACAGCTAAAACCTGGATGTTCCTGATAGAGATGCACTGATTTGGGGTTTTAAAGGTGATTTCTGATTCTTGTAAACCTCTAACGGCCGATATAGAAAATTCAGAAAAATATGATTTTTATTGCTACTTGAAATAATAAAAAAAAACATAAAGATACAAATTTGTCGATTGAGCCAATGATGCTGGTCGATTCAAATTTTTTTCTAAATTTGGTGCACCTCTACTCATTAACCTGCATTATCATCCATTAACAACCGCATAAAAGATGCCCAAACCCATGAAATAAGGATTACAACGTCACAACATGGTACGGTTTTCTCCAGATGGTATTTCTGGCAGCAGCAGATCACCTTCAGCCAGTTTGTTAACTGAGCAGCAGAAAACCCACATTTCCTTCCAGCAATCTCAAACACCCCTCGAGCTTCCTCTGATCTCATTTTAGGTCAATAAAATCAAAATAAAACTGAGTTTTCTTTTCTAAAACATCAAGTTGCTGTTAGTAGATGTTAGCGGCTTAGCTATCGGCCACGGTGCGTTTCTTATATTTGAGTGCTTTGTTGTGATGCGTTTGAGTACACTGGGAATTTACCATACTGGTTAGACTGGTGCATCACTAGTATTTAGTAACCTGCTGAGAAGCTGATTTATATAAAGTTTGCTACTGGTTGCTATTGTTAGCCACATGCTAATTAGCATGTCAGTGATGCTGATGTGGCGTCGTGCTCTGACCTCCAGACTGATCAGGTTTACTCACGTTGTGTTCAGGTGCACACAGAGCAAAAAAAATGAACGACTAAAGCAAAGACTGATGAGGCAGAAGGGTTGGCTGATTCAGGGAGGTTAAACACTGATGCTTTGGGATGTTTATCAATTAAATTCAATAAAATTTCTTGTTTTGGTCAAGTTCTGTTTGTATAAGGAACTGTCTTTGGAACAAAGATGGAATTTCATGTGAAGGAAAGCTCCACAGGGTGAGCGTTCTCCTCCACTGATCTGACTGAAGAGGATTATGTAATCCTCGGGTTTCACTTGAGTTTCCTCACAACGACCGCTAGGAGACTTTTCAGCTTTGAGCAAAATGAGAAGTTTAATGAGTTTCATTATTAAGAGTCTTCCTACATTTAAAATAAGTGAGTTTATCACGTGAAGGGACGCTAAAACACATGAAAACAAACCGCACAGAGCTTCCATAACATCAGGTGGAAAGCTGAATCTGCTCTAAAGGAGCAGCAGAGAAAGGAAGGAAAAACAACTAGAGGGGAAACAAATGAAAGTTGCAAAACCAGAGTCCTTCCAGTCAACTTCTATGAAATGATGTAATCATAAATGGATAGCTGCCAGCTACACACACTTTAGAAATTCCCTAAAACGTTACGTCACAGGTTGGATGATTTTAAAGGGACATTTCAAAGTGTGTTTCAGGAATGATTTATAACTTTTACACTATTTAAATGATCGTCATTAATCCTGTTGGACGTAGAAGCCACGTCTGTGAACAGAGGCCATTCAGGAAGCTACATTTACTCAGAAACACGTTAAATGGTCAAAATATCCCCTTTAGAAATGTTTCTTTTAAAAAAGAAGGTATTCCTGCTTTTTATCACAATCTTTCCAGATAAACCGACACATTTTAATAGTCACGTCCAAAATGAAAAGCGACAGTTGCAGAAACAAATGTTGCAAGTTTATTCCTCCACAATCAAATGAAGTAAAAAGAAGCACAACTGTATACAACCCAAAGGCCACCAGATACAGTCCTTGAGGGATTCCATCCTGCAGGGTTCACGGTTTTCCTGAACCTGAATCAAAGGACTTTGTTACCATGTTGGGTTCTGCAGAAATCTGTTAATTACTCATTTAAATCAGGAGCAAGGAAAGTTTGTAGAGATCTGCAGATGTTAAGATGTTTGAGTTATCCTGCCGTCTGGTAGACCACCAACTCATAGGCTCTTTTACGTACCGCGGGTGGTAAATTACATTCACTCGGTTCAAATCAGAGGGTTTTTTTTGCAACGTGATGAAATCAGAACTATAGACACAGTAAATGCTTTTGTCAAACCACTCAGAAATGCAAAATAAAGTCCAGTTCACAGTTCAAAGTTTCACATCACTGACAGAACAGAGACGTCTCAAACAAAAATGATCTTTACATCCACAAGGGTCCAATTAATGTCCTCAAATAAAATAGCTGCTCCACAAAAAGTCTTACTTCCACAATGCAACATGAAATATCGCTGAACCTTCAAAGATTTCCTCGACGTGCATCAATTTCTTACAGTTTTCATCAGAACCTCCATTACCATCAACATATTAGCTTCAAACATTTGATCAACAGCTTAACCGATCCAACAGATTACCAAAGGTTACCCCCCCACCGTAGCAACATCTTCAGCAATTGGCCGATAGGTCAAAAGTGCCGCCCCCTGTTGTCACGTGTAGCTAGAGCCAACAGCAGTCCAGTGTGTTGTTGATTAAAACACCAAACAGTCGATGAAGGTATGAAAACAACAAAATCTCACACAAGGCCAACCAGTCGTGCTGCTCAAACTGAGTAAGAACGATTGTGATTGGTGGATCGCTGCATTTCAGGTATCCTTAACATCTGATGAGAAAATGTGAAGTCTGACATTCAGGTAGGACCTGTGATGTGACTATCACACACTCGTACATTAAGGTGTCGATGCCCAAACATTACAATGTTCAGTTTCACTGCAACTGAAGATCAGTAAGGAGTTTAGATGGTTGATAATTTAATGTGTTCTGCTTTGAAAAAACAATCATTATCCACCAAAAAGGCAAAAGGCAGAATAATGTGTTTTTCCTGCACATTTCTCTACATGCAGCTTTAGCAAATATCTCCTGAACCACCATCAATCTAACTCAAGATGGCCGCCACATCTAACCGCCTTTAGCAAACCGAAAGATGGCTACAACTCTGTTATTTTAAAAATATGGAGCTAAAATCTGACGTGGTAGCAGCTGAGAGTCATCCATCCTCTCAAAGCTGAACAAACTGCAAAAACCTTCTGATTCCACATGAAACTGCACTTTTGACCCCAAGATCTGACCTACATGGATCCATCATTCCTCAACATTGGATCACCAGCATATTCCAAAAAGAACAGTGCACAGGTATATTCCTGCTTCTATTTGGGCTTTATAATAATTAAAAAGCAAGCTGTCATCAACCCCTTTACAAAACCACACCTGTCATGTGTCACTTCCTCACTGAGACTCCAGACATGCTAAAAATATGACTGGAAAATGACTTGTTAGACCCATTTCATGCCAGAGTTGCCAAACATGAGACCAGCTGATGCTGATTTAATTATGCAGCACAAAAACATTTTGATCATGTCAGGTAATGAGTAACCTGCAGGGATTGTGTTGTTATCAGTAATTAATCCCATCAGCTTTTATCTGGGACTTTTCCACACTGAGGTGGAGTTGATTGCAACAACTAGGCTGACTTTTGCAGCTGTAGAGGAAAAAACAGCCAAACTGTGTGGTTTTAAATGAATAAATCATGAAAAAGCACAACAAGGCAAAGGAGAGCTCACAGGCCTGCTGCGTCACCACCAGAGCTGCTGAAATAAAAGTTTCCTCAGGCGGGATGACAGGAAATATCCTGGAATTTAACAGAAGGCCTGTGAGAGAGAGTCTTCTGCTGGCACAAGTTTGGCTGATTTGTTTATAATTATTATTTTGTGGCAAACGAGCAGCAGAGAAACGCCACCGCCACTGGCGTGCACCCAGCTACAGATGGCACAAAGCTACTAAATGACACAACAGAACAACAAAGGCCTGGAAGACCTGCGCCGGTAAAACACTTCTATCTGAATGTTTAACCCGAGCAGAGGACGGAGCACCGATAAACACCTCTAACGAGCCGCCGCCGCCGCCGGTGTTTCACACGAACCTCGCAGTTAACACTTTCTAAAAACATGCAAAACAAGAATGACTGAACAGTTTTATTCAGGCTCAGCGTCTGAGAAGTTACGTACCTTGTTTTGGAGGCCAAGAAGGCGAGTTTTATTAATCCGTGAGTGCAAATCTGGATCCCCTCTTTTTCTATACTCGCCACTTTCAAGCTGTGCTCTAAAATATGAAGCTCCATCTTTTACGTCTTCTCATTTGATGAACGGCTAAAATGTAAAACCAAAGAAAAAAAGAAGCTAAATACTTTCAAACAGAATGCATAAATAAATAAATAGACACATACGGCAGGCTGGGGCGCATTAAACAGAGAAAGAAACGGGGAGGCAGGGAGGAATAAAGAAAGCAAAGAGGTAAAACCCGGACCTTACTGCCAAACCCACAACGGAAGCCCGGTCACTTCCGTTCACGGGTTTTCACAATAAAAGGTCCAGCGAATCAGGTTCAGCAAATGTGAACAAAGTCGTGACAAATAAATAACAAACAAAACTTTAAAGTTGTTAAAACACATTAATCAACCCTTTCATAAATAAACTTGATCGTTCACTAATTAAACCTGTTTATTCCGCTCCTGTCTCAGCATACATTCAAGTTATGTCAGTTAAAAAAGTAATTTTCAAGGACACACACGTTCTTTTGTATTCCCAAATCTCCCACATACTTAAATGATTATGACACTGAACTTACATCGTTTCTAATGTAACTGCATTGCCAGTTTAACAAGCTCTATAGGGGCCTAATTTGTAGTGTGGCCCTGTCCCTGATCCCAGAAATAAAATCAAATAATGAAAAATTTGATAAAGAAATATGTTAAATAATCACAGAAAGATAGGGGGATTTAAAGGAGATGGGAAATTATCAAAATAAAATACAAATATCCCAAAAGGTGTCCAAGAGATTATGGAGTCAACAACATCTTTGGCTCAAGGCTTAAATAATATTTAAATGACAATAAATAAATATAAACCCAGTCAAATAACGATGAAGATAAAAATAAATAAATAAGACATGGATGAAAGTTTTTCTAATCAGCTTTAATTTGCTTTTCTTGGGCCAGAACAGTGAGCTTTTATTTTGAAGAAAAAACGCAAAAGCGGAAGTTGCTTTGTAATCCTCCTTCAGCAGCTTGAGGACCTGTCCCCATGTTTGCTCTCCGACTGGAATAGTTAGCAGCTGGTCAGAGTGAAACAAACAACTTGCCATTCAAACGAAGGGGGCAGGTCTGCTGGACGTGGGCATCATGGGAAATGTAGTTTTCTACAGGAAACATGGCATTTATGAAAAATGTAGCAAGATTCGTTTGCTTTTTCTATTTTAAATCTTTTCGTTTCCATCCCAGCAGAGCTCTTTTGAGTAAAACAGTTTATTTTTTATTATCAGTAGTATTTATTATTTCATTTTTACAGATTAAGCTGTCATTTTTCAAATTTGAGCAAACATTTGAATCTTTACCAGGCACTGAGACCCTTTGATGGCACGACTTAATTAAAACACATAAATAAATGGATCATATCATGCAATATGTAATGTAAAGTGATTTAAATTCAATATTTTAAAATAAGAATGAAGCAACTGGAATAAAAGATAAATTTTTTTGTGATCATTTGTAATTAATTCACTTGTGCAAAGTATCAGATGCCTGTTGGTAAGGTAGTTTATTTGTTCACGTTTTGAATCAGAGGACAGGATTATTGTTAGCTGCATGTTTTCACATTTGTTTCACAGTAATTGGCGTCCTGTTGCTTTTCCAGTTGGTCTGAATGAATTGGTGGTACCCCCCCGCTGTGAGGTCACAGAGGAAACGCACGCATTCACAGTAAAGAGGGTGACAAAAATAGAATTAGATTATTGTTTTATTTGGGATGAATAAAGTTTGACACAGCTTTGTCTTTATAACGCAACAGGACACAGAAAATTTTATTTAAAAAAGATAAACAATACATAGTAAATTTACTTTAAAAAGTATTTCTACTTCACTACTATTTTAATTTGTAGGATTCTTTAAAATAAGTATACAGAAAGTATAGAAGCAGACTGGTAAACGTGTCAGAAGTAGGGCTGGATATCCTGTTCGATGTGCTCTTCACAGATTTCCTGCAGGTGACGCAGGAACAGCTCGACACAAACGGGGTTGGAAAGTGAGAAGAGGCAGATTTTAGGAGAAAAAAGGAACAGGAGCAAAAATACCGTGTGAAGACTGCAGTGTTGTGTTTATTGCATGATGGTAATACCACATAATGAGGCTGAATTCTGTGATAACGGCGTTTTTGTGCTGAGATCAGTGGTTTTGGCTCTATCCAGAAAACAAAACAAGCAGAAGTGGAAAGCAACATCCAGGTCAGCAGAAACAAGGGTGAAGCAACAATTCTTATCAGCACACAAACACGCTCGCTGCAAATGATTTGGAGGAGTACCTGCTGTACGTGCACACCGTCTCACTCAGTGATTTTCCAGACGCCTTACAGGGAGGCTGGATGGGAGAGACTTGTGAGAATGTTTGTGCTCACAGACGAAGCTCCTCCTGAACACTTTAGGGCTCCAAATCATGAGTAAAACATAAATATTACTGTAGAAGACTGTTTTATTGTTACTGGACCATGTAGGATAAAGTAGAGCCTCATACGTTGTTATTAAGATAAATAATTATTGTTTTGGGGTCTTTTGAGCATTAAACTCTGATTAAATGCTGCCATTGTCCATGTGGGCTGCACAGTGGTGTAGCGTGTTTTAACAAGAACAAGTTTGAATCTTTATTGGGGTGTTTCTGCATATTGCCATGTGCACAAGTGGGTGTCATTTATTGACATAAACAGAAAAAAGACTCTAATATAAAGTGGAAGCTGAATCAAAGCTAGTGCCCCCTTGTGGCTGGTTCTAGTATAGGTCTGAAAAATGGTGGAAATCGTCCTCAGAGCTGGGTGTCTTTGGAGCAGGTGGCGTATTTCAGTGTCTTACTTATTCCTCACCTGTTTGCTCGTGAGATTTATGACCAAAGGGACACTTCTCCTTTGAGATGAGGCGTGGAACTCTCATCCAGGGGATGTTTGGAGCAGAGCTGCTCCTCCTCGTTGAAAGGAATCATCTGAGGTGGTTCGGACATTTGATTTGACCAGGATGCACGTCCCACTGGGAGGAGCTGGAAAGTCTTGCTGTAGTTTTCTCTTGGAAAACTGGAAAAGAACTGGATAGATGGATGAATTCATGTCATAATAATGAAGTTTTCTGACCTTTCAAAACTCTCGTCGCTGCATTTCATTTGCTTCAGTTTCCAATCGGCCCCCACGATGACTGAATCCTCCTTTTTGCAGGAAGAGTTGTTTATTTTCTTGCTGGATTTCCAGCCAAGGCTCTAATTGCAGGAACAATTATTTGTAACAGCCAACAACAAACTATTAATTAACCAAACAAGAGCAGAGCACTGCCATCTCAACAGAGAGATAATTGAGACCACGGTGTCAGTACATCTGAACCGGGAGGAGGAAAAAACCGAGCTGTTATGGTGCAGCTAATTTTCAGATCAGTCTGGGAATGCAAACAAACCCACGAACAGCAACAGAAGGACTAAACTCCACCGAAGCGCCGCAGGAATGAACAATAATTCTTTATCTGCATCATAATTAATCACATGACAGATGAGCGTCGCAGCAGGTTATTTCCTTTGTGTGCAGAGATAACAGAAACATTTCTCTACTGAATCTTGACTTATCAAAATTATGAGCTTTATTAATTCATTTGCACTCATAATTGTTTATATTTGTCTGGTAATTCAAAACAGGACATGGACACATTGAATATTATAGATGACCTAAATTCAGTTTATTTCTTAAGTTTACTTTTAATGCATCAGTCAGTTTATGTTCATGTATTTTGAAACTGTGGAGACATTATTAACTATTTTTATGTATATATTACCCTCTTACCTGTTGTGCACAGCTCTTTGAATGGTCTTGGTTTGGAGATTGATGAGCTAACGGTTAGTCCGAGAGGGCCCAAGACCAAAGCTGGTTTTTGATGTTTAAAAAACAATAACAATCTTAAAAATTCAGTTGCAAGTGGAATATTCTGGCCACAGGGGCTGGGTGGCCTTTCATTAACCCTGTAAAGGGTCATTTTAGCACATACTGGCTCAAGAAAAAGATTTGAAAATATTAAAAATTTGCAAAGTGTCCCTTTAAGCTTCTATCAGCTCTACCTCTTCATCAGGAGCGGTGCATTCCTCTGAAACATGCTTTTACTTGTCTTCTGCCCCCTGGTGGCATACCCAAGTACTGTAAATGGCAATAATTTATTAATGTTTTACAAATAAATATATAAGTAAAAATAACCAGGGTGTAGGGAGGATGAAACTGGGCCAGACTCTTTAGACACCCCACTCTAAAGCCAAAAGACAAGCCCACCATTAAACAACAGCAGAAACAGTGAATAGAAAATCCTGATTGTTTATTCGCCAGCTGAGGTTGCATCATATGAGACACGACAGTCCCCAAGTCTTTCATGCTTCACTTGTCCGCTGCTCTTCTGGCCTCAGTGGACAGAAACATGGTGCCAAACAGACAGATGGTTAAAAGAGTCAAGGGAAGAAAGTCCTCTAAGATCCTTGGATGTCTGTTCTCTGCTTCAAGACAAAAATAATCCTAAATGAACAAAAATTACTGCAATTAGACAGCTGAGTGGGCTGGAGTCATATTTAGTAATGCATTTTTATCAGTCTAGTCTCTAACAGGTCACACGCAAGAGGAAATCCTAAAAACTCCCGTAAATAAAGAGTACAGGTGAGGCTAGAGAGGCATCTCTGCAGCTTTCTGCTGGTTAGCATCACCTCAGAATCTACTCAGCTCAGCTGTAATCTCTTCCTCGTGACCCAGATGAAAACAACCAGAGACTTGGCAGGACTCGGGTCTGGTCTTGGCGGTGCCTCCCTTCACAACAGCACACAACTGTAATCTGTGCAAACACCTTTCTCCTTGGATGAGTGGACTCTGAACCCTCTGAAGGCCACAAAATACCGAGTCCTGCTAGCGACACAGACGAGTTACACCAGAATCAACCTGGAAGTCTTTCTTGGAACCACAGAAGTGTGGCGTGGAACCGATTATTATGTAGAAATGACCTAAAAAAATGTTCATCTAAATGTTAAGAAATAAATAATTTGTGGTGCCTGCACAGCTCTGATGGTAAAAAACTACCTCAGCTTTTACCTTTGTTATTATTTGAAATTATGCCTGCAGGGCTTTCCATAACATGGGGACAACCAAGGTCACACACACACACACACGGTTCTACATGAAAACTTTAAATATAAAATAATAATAAAGCATAAAACACAGGAACCTGCTGATTTTAAGCACCAGAGACATTATGCTTAAATCTGCTAAATGCATGAAAAACAATAAATTACATAAATCTTCTATATGGATTTTATTTTGATTGCCTGTTCTTTTTTATTACAGCCTTCCCTTTTGTGACAGGCTGTAATGTTTTCTTTCTCTTCATTACCCACAGAGACGGAGTCCTGAGAGTTTAGCTGCAGGACCCAACGAGCCTCCAGAACCACTCATTCATCATGCTATGCATTTTCCCATCTGTTAGATAGATGGAAGCTCACATTTCCTCATTTTGTTGCGTTTGCACTCAGACATAAATCACAAAAATATCCTAAAAGGCTGGTTCCTGACAGAAAAAGTAAATGGCCATCTTCCTAAATTCTGTTAAAAAAACTCTAAACAGAACTTACGGAGATCGGAGCGACATCATCATCTTCTTATCCGACGCTCCGAACTGCATCTGTTCTAGGAACGGATTTTGTGACAAGCTAAATAAGGGAGGAACTCATTTTTGACAATAGAGGGAAGACGATCAGAACAAATGTTTCAGCCACTTGTCCTGAGCCTAGATGTTGTTTTAAAAACACAATAAAGCATCAAGTCACCCAAAAGGAACTCGTTATTAAAGGAAATTGTTCTAACTGGATAAACGCTTTGGAAAAGCTCATATTGGCCACTTTGGGGATTGTTAACAAGCAGCAGATGTAGAACAGAATCACACAGAGGCTAACGCCTGCATCTCAGGCTCTACTATGAACTGGAGACATAGAAATGCATGAAAAACACACATTTAAGCTGGAGATACACTGATTTTGTTCTCATGACATTTATGCACATCAAAACTGTCAGAATGAGTTTAAACGACACACTGATCAGCTCCAAAAGGCGTCCATGGATGTTACTAATAAATACGTTTTATTCTCTCAAAGTACGCCATCATTTCATCTAGTCAAGGGATGTGGAGAGAGGCAGCCTGGATAGGACTAATCAGAGCCACGAACAATGTGACATATTCATCTCTACGCAAATCAGTCAATGGGGCAGTCGGCCATACACCATTGAAGAAAACGGAAAAGTAGCAAATACGTCTTTTTTCAAAATAAATGACCTAAGTCCCCCTATTTGGTCGTCTCAAATAAAAGTTCACGTCTGAAGGTTGAATATGGAACACGGACACCATAGCAACATCTAGTGTTTAGAGGTGGTATTGCAACAACAGAACTAATTTGCCAGCCGTCGGGGTGTTGGTTCACTGCTGATACATGAAGTGAGCAGCCAGCACCATGTCCAGTGATGAATCGTACAGGGTAAGGACTCATTTCTACTAATACGTTTATTGTCACGATATCGTACAGCACGTCTTGAGGTAAAAAAAACACTTTTCAGTCTGCTCCACCGGAGCATAGCAAACTACATAGACCATGATCCTTTGCTTCCGCGTCTTCGGCCAGTTTGTCAATGGGGGTGCGTGCAGCCCACACAGCAAAGATAAACAAACATGGAGGATGGAGGCTACAGCGGTGAACGCAGCACAGAGGATTCCAGTCAAAGTATTTTATGCTGTGAGTCTTATTATCGTGAGCCTCCACACAATATCGCAATAAACATTGTATCGTAAGTTTCATATCATGACAGTATCGTATCGTGAGATTTGGATATTGTATTTAACGTTAGAACATCTTCTGGGCTCAGAATCAGCTGCTTGACTTGATTTTTTTTTAAATATAGCTTTTAAAGGAAAAACTACATTCATTCTGCACACCTTTAAACGCCCCGTCGAGGTGTTATTTTTTTAAATATAGTTTTTTATTAAAATGTTCCATATTCAACCTTTAAATCAACCAAAGTTGATGCCAAAGCCGTTTCCTGAGCTCCCACCATCTTCAGAGTTTTTCTCCATCGCCGCTCTGGTGCTACGCCCGCCCAGTGTCTCTCTACTAACAAAGCGTTGTGATTGGACAGACCTATAATTGTTCGAGCCAATGGTAGACCTGCTGAAGCTAATGTGGCTCAGACCGACCTGCAGACCTACAGAGCAAACTCTTTTGCTTCTGCTACGGTTGGTCTAGATTTCTAGGCTAGGAGAGCAAGAGTTAACCACAAGTCCCGCCCAGCGACACCAGAAGGCCATTTCAGAGCACATACCCCAATACAGGTACTTGATTGGTCTCTGAAATGACCCAGAAAGTGGTCCTTTGGGCTGGCCTGGTGAAACGGAGACGTGCCGGAAAAGTCCGTAAAATTACTTTGAACTCCCGACAGCTGAAATAACAAGCATATTATTACCGTCAAAATATTCTAAACTCCCAAAGGAAGTGTGTGCAAAACATAAGTAGTCACATGTTTATCACACATCTTGTTTTTCCAACATGTTCTCATGTTAAATTTCACATGTGACTTTGCTATGTGTTTATTCTATGAGTTAAATGAGTGAAAATAAACATGTTTTTGCTTCTGAACCTGTACTTTAGCAGGTGGTTGTTCTGTAATGTGACCAGCTGTTAAGACACATTTTGGCCATGACTGGAGGATTGTTTTGCCATCAGACCCAATTAGACTTGAAGCTCGTGGAGTTTTTATTTATTTATTTTTTGGTCTAAAATATGAAAACAGAAACTGGAGCAGTAGTCCTCGGCAGGAACCAAGCAGCCAAATCAGTCTTCTGACGCCACTTTAGGCTGAAATGTTGCTTTAGACATCATACCCTGACCTTTGTAACATTTTGTAATGTTAGCTTTTATCACTTCTCATTGATCATTTAATCAGTTTTCTGACGTAAAGCGAGGTAGTTAAACAAACGTCAGCTCACAGAGACGTGCTGATACCAACAGACACTCACGTTTAGAGATAGCCACGCAACCAAATGACTCTTCTTTGTTCTGGGCATCTCAATCAAAGCTGCAGTCGTATGATTTTCTGCAGGAGTAGCTGGGCTCCAGACACGAGGGGAAGATGTGAATCTGCCTGCTTTGTCTCGTGATGCCCTTACAGAGGACAGAAAAATGGCCTTGTCTTTTATAATGGCTTTCAAACAATGAAGCTGGGCTCTGAATGAGAACGGCTCCTGGAGCACAATCGATTAGACCTCAGAGCATCACTCAAATAAATCCTGACCTGATGCGTCTGAATTTGTTTGTATTATGTAGCATTGATTGGTGCTCCTGAGTTTCATTTAGCAAATGAATTACAGGAGAAATGATGTTTTTTTTCCCCTAAATGATAAAACTAATTAGAGATTTCAAGGTGCTACAGCCTCAGGGTTAAGGCTGCATAATTAAAGTGAAGATGAATTAACCAATATGCATTATTAATAGAAACGTAAAGGTTTATAAAATAATTTCTGTATAAATCTGTGGCCGTAACTAGCTGTTAGCTTATCAATCTGGACAGAATTGATTCGGATTTCTCCAAAACAACCACCCGACAGAAATCCCACAAATTAATTATCCATTAAATTAGGAAATATTTCTCAAGATAAACTAAAATCTCAGATCAATGGATAAATTTAGAGTAAAGGAAGAATTAACCTGATTTTTGGCACTAATTAATAAACATTGTGTGCTGTATTGTAACAAAACTGCCCTGTCCACCCATGATGGTTGATATTTTGAAAACAGAGCCCATTAAAATGTTTCGCAGACACATATTTGTGCAGCATAATTTACTTTTAGGGATCAGAAGCCTGCTTTGTAAATCTGCAGTCCTCATTACGCTCAGGCCAAAAATAAAAGCTTTGGAGGTTTTAGGTTTGTAGATACTAGCTTGCGTGATGATCTGGCTTGTTATGAAGAGGAAGCGCAGCGGTAAAGGAGGTCCTGTTGCTTCTCGGTCCAAACACAGACCACGAGTATCCATGAAGGCAGGAACCGCCTGTTGTTTGTGTGCAGCGTTCACATGAATCCTGATGAGTGACACAAATGATCCTCACCAAGAGAAATGAGTCATGTGGGCTTGCTTTGACTTTTCACTTTCACGGCATCCTCATTAAAATCTGTTTTAATGGGATGCACTTAGACAAGTTTTGTGAAATTTTGTTAAATTCTGATTTTCACTCATATGTTGTTAGTTTTTAGAAATCGTTTTTTCAGTTTTTAAAGGGTCAGGTTTTATTTGTCTGATTTTTACATTTAAACTCGATTCCAGTGGGCTTCTTTGAAAATTGCACACATTTTTGTTGTATTTTTCATTGCAAAAACCTCCGTTTGGAGAAATAGAGATCAGTTCTGACCAATTGTCAAACTAACAGCTAATCTGAATGGAATCAAACACACAGATTCCTGCCGTTTTACAAACCCTCCTTAAAGTTGCAATCCAGAGTTTTGCCCTTTCAGGAATTATGTATGATTTGTTAGAAATCTGTAAAAGTGATTGTCTTATCATGTAATATGTGATATAATGCAGGCAATACATTTTTTTGTTTTTGCTAAGCCCGCCCCCTCCGTAGAGCTCCATGCAACTGAACGCCGGTCAGCATTAACCAATAGCGTTAGACTACTGCATACGTACAGACGTCAATCACAGAGCGTGCTCGAGCGTTTGAGGATGCACCTCGGTTGATGCAGTTGGTGACATTTAAAATACAAATATATGAAAACACAACATAACATGAGCATAGAAATTTTAAAACAATGTGTTTTAGCTGTTTTGTCAGCTAGAGG
>SSNS01000164.1:901642-947042 GCA_006937985.1 Aphyosemion australe | reverse complement strand
ACGCCATGCTGAATTATAGGTGCTGCTGGTAACAAAGCTCACTTTAGTTCTGCCTCCCGATGGCCGCAAGAACAAAGAATTTAATTATTTCATCACCTCGCGTCTCTCCTGTGTTTTTATGTGTTGTTTTGAGAATTCAGCACATAAATGAGGGTAGAAAACATCCCACTGTTGTCAGTTATGCTCAGCGATGTTCTGTTTCCAAGCAAGAAACACCTTTTTCTGCTCACTCCCTTCTTGTTTGGACATCTGGACTTCTGCAGCAGCTTTCCACTGTTCTATCAAGTCCTCTGCAGCGCTGTCTTTCTATGTTTTCTTCGTCTGACTGATCCATCGTAGTTTAGTTTAATTAGTTAGTGTCTCTGTTTTCAACTGTCTAAATGTAATAAATATGTATTTTTAGTTCTTATGCCTAACAGGCATAATATTGACACCTTAATTAACTGCGTAATATTTTTTCTTTAAATACGATTGGTCACAGAATTGCACATGCATGCTGAATGTGAAAATTTCCTTCAACCCGTCACCTTCATTGCTGCAGAAAGAAAAAAGCGAAAATTATGTCACAGGAAAAAAAAATCAGCTTTCATGTCCCCGCCCACCTTGACTTGGGACCGCCCACAGGAAAGAGAGAGCAGAGTGCATCTGGACTAGTAGAAGCCAATTGTTACAGCTCCAAAACATGGCGGAACATGTTTGGGCTCGTGTTATTTGTGGAGATAAAACATCAATGTGTCGGTTTTTACCCAAGTAAATGTTTTACATTATTGAGTTTTTTTAACGAAGGCAGCGGAAGAGTTGCGTCGCTGTTAGCCAATCAGATGTGAGATTTTTGCATACCATGAATATGGATTAGTAAAGACTCATAATTTTGGCCTCACCCAATTTACCGCTAAAAATGCAACTCTGCAAACTGTAGATATTAATCAGTAACAAAAGTGTCCTTAAAATGGGAACTATGGATATTTTATGCTTTAAATACTCAGAACATCTTTCTTAAATCGAGTATTGAACATATGGAAAAGTAGCGCCTGAGATTGTTTTTTGTTGTCGTTTTTTGTTGTTGTCGTTTTTTGCGACGTTTAGCCTGGTTTCGACTGGTTCAAGCCCAGTTCACTTGTGGGAAGGTTTAGCACACCTAGGTGGAGCTCATAGAGCGGTATTTACAAAAGTTACTAGGGATGTGTATTGGTAAAATTCTGGCGATACAATACGTATCACGATACAGGGGAGACGATATAATATATCACGATATATTGCTATACAACAAAACCCATTGCTCTTTAAGTAGAAAAATAAAAGCATCTGCATTATCAGAAGTCATTTCAAAATAAACAAAAAAGGCAGTCTCTGCTGCCAACTAGCGGTCGGCGTTTGAATTTCACCAAAAGAAAAAAAAAATACACAAATGTTTGCATGTAAATTCTTTCAAAAATTCGATACACGGCTTTTGAATATCAATATAATATTGCAGGAAAAAAATATCACGATATATTGCCATATCGATATTTTCTTACATCCCTAAAAGTTACACGTTAACTAGCTTAGAAAAATGGGCTGCAGTAACCAAAGTTGACCACAGGATGTCATTCTTACATAATACCCCTTTAAAAGTATCCTTTAAAAGAATGAATGCTACTTAATGTTACGGCAGTGTACAAATAATCACTCTGAAAAAATGCTCAATGTTCCTAATCTAACAAGGGATTGAGTTTTATGTGGAACTGCACGCCACAACTGACCTCAGTAAGATTGTAGCTTTGTTTTTCTGCAAGTTTCAGCACCTTAAAAGAAACCAGCTCCAAGAAGGTGAAGAACATCCCTACAGATCTCCTTTACTCTAGCTGAGGACGGCTCACATCAGTCCTGTGATAATCACATTCTTTATGGGCCCGGCACCGAATGCTTACACTTTAAATTTGTCTGAAAGGTGTGAAAGAACACCGTGAGAACAACACGGAGGCGCGGAACAGATCCATCGGTCGTATTTTCACTTTAATTAAATGAGCTGTCAGGCGTCACTTTGATTTGCAGGTTGTTTTGTGGAGTTGGAAGATCAGCGCCATGAGCCCAGAGCGGGATGGTCTCGGGTTTGGGCCGATAACGCTCCTCTAATCATATCAGCACCGGCCTTGTTTCTGACACACGGATCAACAATAAAGTGAACAATCACTCACAACATTACTGCTCAACGGGGAGCAATCGCTGCACATTCAGCCGGCTCTGCTCACATTCGATGAGCTCGCCAGGAACTTCACAAAGAGAGTTTAGACGAGTCGTCACTCACTGCAGGTCAACTTCAACACAAATCCTAACTGCTTAGAAAGTCCCGTTTGGTCTGAGAATTTGATGAAAATTAAGAAATTATTTCATAAAATGACAAGAGCAAAGAAAATATCTTGAAATTTTTATTTTTATGAGAAATGATCAAAGGAATTCTCGCCGTTTCTACACCCTAATCCATCCTCGCAACAACAAATCTTCCATGCAGATGTTTTTATTCCCAGAATGATCATAAATAAAAATTAATCAAATTTAAAATTATACTTGTAGTTCTTCAAGATAAATTGCTGCAGAATCAGAGTTGATGGATCAGAACTAAATAAAAACGGGAACTCAGCCTTCCAAACTAGAACTGATGCATCCTTCTCTACAGCTAAAACCTGGATGTTCCTGATAGAGATGCACTGATTTGGGGTTTTAAAGGTGATTTCTGATTCTTGTAAACCTCTAACGGCCGATATAGAAAATTCAGAAAAATATGATTTTTATTGCTACTTGAAATAATAAAAAAAAACATAAAGATACAAATTTGTCGATTGAGCCAATGATGCTGGTCGATTCAAATTTTTTTCTAAATTTGGTGCACCTCTACTCATTAACCTGCATTATCATCCATTAACAACCGCATAAAAGATGCCCAAACCCATGAAATAAGGATTACAACGTCACAACATGGTACGGTTTTCTCCAGATGGTATTTCTGGCAGCAGCAGATCACCTTCAGCCAGTTTGTTAACTGAGCAGCAGAAAACCCACATTTCCTTCCAGCAATCTCAAACACCCCTCGAGCTTCCTCTGATCTCATTTTAGGTCAATAAAATCAAAATAAAACTGAGTTTTCTTTTCTAAAACATCAAGTTGCTGTTAGTAGATGTTAGCGGCTTAGCTATCGGCCACGGTGCGTTTCTTATATTTGAGTGCTTTGTTGTGATGCGTTTGAGTACACTGGGAATTTACCATACTGGTTAGACTGGTGCATCACTAGTATTTAGTAACCTGCTGAGAAGCTGATTTATATAAAGTTTGCTACTGGTTGCTATTGTTAGCCACATGCTAATTAGCATGTCAGTGATGCTGATGTGGCGTCGTGCTCTGACCTCCAGACTGATCAGGTTTACTCACGTTGTGTTCAGGTGCACACAGAGCAAAAAAAATGAACGACTAAAGCAAAGACTGATGAGGCAGAAGGGTTGGCTGATTCAGGGAGGTTAAACACTGATGCTTTGGGATGTTTATCAATTAAATTCAATAAAATTTCTTGTTTTGGTCAAGTTCTGTTTGTATAAGGAACTGTCTTTGGAACAAAGATGGAATTTCATGTGAAGGAAAGCTCCACAGGGTGAGCGTTCTCCTCCACTGATCTGACTGAAGAGGATTATGTAATCCTCGGGTTTCACTTGAGTTTCCTCACAACGACCGCTAGGAGACTTTTCAGCTTTGAGCAAAATGAGAAGTTTAATGAGTTTCATTATTAAGAGTCTTCCTACATTTAAAATAAGTGAGTTTATCACGTGAAGGGACGCTAAAACACATGAAAACAAACCGCACAGAGCTTCCATAACATCAGGTGGAAAGCTGAATCTGCTCTAAAGGAGCAGCAGAGAAAGGAAGGAAAAACAACTAGAGGGGAAACAAATGAAAGTTGCAAAACCAGAGTCCTTCCAGTCAACTTCTATGAAATGATGTAATCATAAATGGATAGCTGCCAGCTACACACACTTTAGAAATTCCCTAAAACGTTACGTCACAGGTTGGATGATTTTAAAGGGACATTTCAAAGTGTGTTTCAGGAATGATTTATAACTTTTACACTATTTAAATGATCGTCATTAATCCTGTTGGACGTAGAAGCCACGTCTGTGAACAGAGGCCATTCAGGAAGCTACATTTACTCAGAAACACGTTAAATGGTCAAAATATCCCCTTTAGAAATGTTTCTTTTAAAAAAGAAGGTATTCCTGCTTTTTATCACAATCTTTCCAGATAAACCGACACATTTTAATAGTCACGTCCAAAATGAAAAGCGACAGTTGCAGAAACAAATGTTGCAAGTTTATTCCTCCACAATCAAATGAAGTAAAAAGAAGCACAACTGTATACAACCCAGAGGTCACCAGATACAGTCCTTGAGGGATTCCATCCTGCAGGGTTCACGGTTTTCCTGAACCTGAATCAAAGGACTTTGATACCATGTTGGGTTCTGCAGAAATCTGTTAATTACTCATTTAAATCAGGAGCAAGGAAAGTTTGTAGAGATCTGCAGATGTTAAGATGTTTGAGTTATCCTGCCGTCTGGTAGACCACCAACTCATAGGCTCTTTTACGTACCGCGGGTGGTAAATTACATTCACTCGGTTCAAATCAGAGGGTTTTTTTGCAACGTGATGAAATCAGAACTATAGACACAGTAAATGCTTTTGTCAAACCACTCAGAAATGCAAAATAAAGTCCAGTTCACAGTTCAAAGTTTCACATCACTGACAGAACAGAGACGTCTCAAACAAAAATGATCTTTACATCCACAAGGGTCCAATTAATGTCCTCAAATAAAATAGCTGCTCCACAAAAAGTCTTACTTCCACAATGCAACATGAAATATCGCTGAACCTTCAAAGATTTCCTCGACGTGCATCAATTTCTTACAGTTTTCATCAGAACCTCCATTACCATCAACATATTAGCTTCAAACATTTGATCAACAGCTTAACCGATCCAACAGATTACCAAAGGTTACCCCCCCACCGTAGCAACATCTTCAGCAATTGGCCGATAGGTCAAAAGTGCCGCCCCCTGTTGTCACGTGTAGCTAGAGCCAACAGCAGTCCAGTGTGTTGTTGATTAAAACACCAAACAGTCGATGAAGGTATGAAAACAACAAAATCTCACACAAGGCCAACCAGTCGTGCTGCTCAAACTGAGTAAGAACGATTGTGATTGGTGGATCGCTGCATTTCAGGTATCCTTAACATCTGATGAGAAAATGTGAAGTCTGACATTCAGGTAGGACCTGTGATGTGACTATCACACACTCGTACATTAAGGTGTCGATGCCCAAACATTACAATGTTCAGTTTCACTGCAACTGAAGATCAGTAAGGAGTTTAGATGGTTGATAATTTAATGTGTTCTGCTTTGAAAAAACAATCATTATCCACCAAAAAGGCAAAAGGCAGAATAATGTGTTTTTCCTGCACATTTCTCTACATGCAGCTTTAGCAAATATCTCCTGAACCACCATCAATCTAACTCAAGATGGCCGCCACATCTAACCGCCTTTAGCAAACCGAAAGATGGCTACAACTCTGTTATTTTAAAAATATGGAGCTAAAATCTGACGTGGTAGCAGCTGAGAGTCATCCATCCTCTCAAAGCTGAACAAACTGCAAAAACCTTCTGATTCCACATGAAACTGCACTTTTGACCCCAAGATCTGACCTACATGGATCCATCATTCCTCAACATTGGATCACCAGCATATTCCAAAAAGAACAGTGCACAGGTATATTCCTGCTTCTATTTGGGCTTTATAATAATTAAAAAGCAAGCTGTCATCAACCCCTTTACAAAACCACACCTGTCATGTGTCACTTCCTCACTGAGACTCCAGACATGCTAAAAATATGACTGGAAAATGACTTGTTAGACCCATTTCATGCCAGAGTTGCCAAACATGAGACCAGCTGATGCTGATTTAATTATGCAGCACAAAAACATTTTGATCATGTCAGGTAATGAGTAACCTGCAGGGATTGTGTTGTTATCAGTAATTAATCCCATCAGCTTTTATCTGGGACTTTTCCACACTGAGGTGGAGTTGATTGCAACAACTAGGCTGACTTTTGCAGCTGTAGAGGAAAAAACAGCCAAACTGTGTGGTTTTAAATGAATAAATCATGAAAAAGCACAACAAGGCAAAGGAGAGCTCACAGGCCTGCTGCGTCACCACCAGAGCTGCTGAAATAAAAGTTTCCTCAGGCGGGATGACAGGAAATATCCTGGAATTTAACAGAAGGCCTGTGAGAGAGAGTCTTCTGCTGGCACAAGTTTGGCTGATTTGTTTATAATTATTATTTTGTGGCAAACGAGCAGCAGAGAAACGCCACCGCCACTGGCGTGCACCCAGCTACAGATGGCACAAAGCTACTAAATGACACAACAGAACAACAAAGGCCTGGAAGACCTGCGCCGGTAAAACACTTCTATCTGAATGTTTAACCCGAGCAGAGGACGGAGCACCGATAAACACCTCTAACGAGCCGCCGCCGCCGCCGGTGTTTCACACGAACCTCGCAGTTAACACTTTCTAAAAACATGCAAAACAAGAATGACTGAACAGTTTTATTCAGGCTCAGCGTCTGAGAAGTTACGTACCTTGTTTTGGAGGCCAAGAAGGCGAGTTTTATTAATCCGTGAGTGCAAATCTGGATCCCCTCTTTTTCTATACTCGCCACTTTCAAGCTGTGCTCTAAAATATGAAGCTCCATCTTTTACGTCTTCTCATTTGATGAACGGCTAAAATGTAAAACCAAAGAAAAAAAGAAGCTAAATACTTTCAAACAGAATGCATAAATAAATAAATAGACACATACGGCAGGCTGGGGCGCATTAAACAGAGAAAGAAACGGGGAGGCAGGGAGGAATAAAGAAAGCAAAGAGGTAAAACCCGGACCTTACTGCCAAACCCACAACGGAAGCCCGGTCACTTCCGTTCACGGGTTTTCACAATAAAAGGTCCAGCGAATCAGGTTCAGCAAATGTGAACAAAGTCGTGACAAATAAATAACAAACAAAACTTTAAAGTTGTTAAAACACATTAATCAACCCTTTCATAAATAAACTTGATCGTTCACTAATTAAACCTGTTTATTCCGCTCCTGTCTCAGCATACATTCAAGTTATGTCAGTTAAAAAAGTAATTTTCAAGGACACACACGTTCTTTTGTATTCCCAAATCTCCCACATACTTAAATGATTATGACACTGAACTTACATCGTTTCTAATGTAACTGCATTGCCAGTTTAACAAGCTCTATAGGGGCCTAATTTGTAGTGTGGCCCTGTCCCTGATCCCAGAAATAAAATCAAATAATGAAAAATTTGATAAAGAAATATGTTAAATAATCACAGAAAGATAGGGGGATTTAAAGGAGATGGGAAATTATCAAAATAAAATACAAATATCCCAAAAGGTGTCCAAGAGATTATGGAGTCAACAACATCTTTGGCTCAAGGCTTAAATAATATTTAAATGACAATAAATAAATATAAACCCAGTCAAATAACGATGAAGATAAAAATAAATAAATAAGACATGGATGAAAGTTTTTCTAATCAGCTTTAATTTGCTTTTCTTGGGCCAGAACAGTGAGCTTTTATTTTGAAGAAAAAACGCAAAAGCGGAAGTTGCTTTGTAATCCTCCTTCAGCAGCTTGAGGACCTGTCCCCATGTTTGCTCTCCGACTGGAATAGTTAGCAGCTGGTCAGAGTGAAACAAACAACTTGCCATTCAAACGAAGGGGGCAGGTCTGCTGGACGTGGGCATCATGGGAAATGTAGTTTTCTACAGGAAACATGGCATTTATGAAAAATGTAGCAAGATTCGTTTGCTTTTTCTATTTTAAATCTTTTCGTTTCCATCCCAGCAGAGCTCTTTTGAGTAAAACAGTTTATTTTTTATTATCAGTAGTATTTATTATTTCATTTTTACAGATTAAGCTGTCATTTTTCAAATTTGAGCAAACATTTGAATCTTTACCAGGCACTGAGACCCTTTGATGGCACGACTTAATTAAAACACATAAATAAATGGATCATATCATGCAATATGTAATGTAAAGTGATTTAAATTCAATATTTTAAAATAAGAATGAAGCAACTGGAATAAAAGATAAATTTTTTTGTGATCATTTGTAATTAATTCACTTGTGCAAAGTATCAGATGCCTGTTGGTAAGGTAGTTTATTTGTTCACGTTTTGAATCAGAGGACAGGATTATTGTTAGCTGCATGTTTTCACATTTGTTTCACAGTAATTGGCGTCCTGTTGCTTTTCCAGTTGGTCTGAATGAATTGGTGGTACCCCCCCGCTGTGAGGTCACAGAGGAAACGCACGCATTCACAGTAAAGAGGGTGACAAAAATAGAATTAGATTATTGTTTTATTTGGGATGAATAAAGTTTGACACAGCTTTGTCTTTATAACGCAACAGGACACAGAAAATTTTATTTAAAAAAGATAAACAATACATAGTAAATTTACTTTAAAAAGTATTTCTACTTCACTACTATTTTAATTTGTAGGATTCTTTAAAATAAGTATACAGAAAGTATAGAAGCAGACTGGTAAACGTGTCAGAAGTAGGGCTGGATATCCTGTTCGATGTGCTCTTCACAGATTTCCTGCAGGTGACGCAGGAACAGCTCGACACAAACGGGGTTGGAAAGTGAGAAGAGGCAGATTTTAGGAGAAAAAAGGAACAGGAGCAAAAATACCGTGTGAAGACTGCAGTGTTGTGTTTATTGCATGATGGTAATACCACATAATGAGGCTGAATTCTGTGATAACGGCGTTTTTGTGCTGAGATCAGTGGTTTTGGCTCTATCCAGAAAACAAAACAAGCAGAAGTGGAAAGCAACATCCAGGTCAGCAGAAACAAGGGTGAAGCAACAATTCTTATCAGCACACAAACACGCTCGCTGCAAATGATTTGGAGGAGTACCTGCTGTACGTGCACACCGTCTCACTCAGTGATTTTCCAGACGCCTTACAGGGAGGCTGGATGGGAGAGACTTGTGAGAATGTTTGTGCTCACAGACGAAGCTCCTCCTGAACACTTTAGGGCTCCAAATCATGAGTAAAACATAAATATTACTGTAGAAGACTGTTTTATTGTTACTGGACCATGTAGGATAAAGTAGAGCCTCATACGTTGTTATTAAGATAAATAATTATTGTTTTGGGGTCTTTTGAGCATTAAACTCTGATTAAATGCTGCCATTGTCCATGTGGGCTGCACAGTGGTGTAGCGTGTTTTAACAAGAACAAGTTTGAATCTTTATTGGGGTGTTTCTGCATATTGCCATGTGCACAAGTGGGTGTCATTTATTGACATAAACAGAAAAAAGACTCTAATATAAAGTGGAAGCTGAATCAAAGCTAGTGCCCCCTTGTGGCTGGTTCTAGTATAGGTCTGAAAAATGGTGGAAATCGTCCTCAGAGCTGGGTGTCTTTGGAGCAGGTGGCGTATTTCAGTGTCTTACTTATTCCTCACCTGTTTGCTCGTGAGATTTATGACCAAAGGGACACTTCTCCTTTGAGATGAGGCGTGGAACTCTCATCCAGGGGATGTTTGGAGCAGAGCTGCTCCTCCTCGTTGAAAGGAATCATCTGAGGTGGTTCGGACATTTGATTTGACCAGGATGCACGTCCCACTGGGAGGAGCTGGAAAGTCTTGCTGTAGTTTTCTCTTGGAAAACTGGAAAAGAACTGGATAGATGGATGAATTCATGTCATAATAATGAAGTTTTCTGACCTTTCAAAACTCTCGTCGCTGCATTTCATTTGCTTCAGTTTCCAATCGGCCCCCACGATGACTGAATCCTCCTTTTTGCAGGAAGAGTTGTTTATTTTCTTGCTGGATTTCCAGCCAAGGCTCTAATTGCAGGAACAATTATTTGTAACAGCCAACAACAAACTATTAATTAACCAAACAAGAGCAGAGCACTGCCATCTCAACAGAGAGATAATTGAGACCACGGTGTCAGTACATCTGAACCGGGAGGAGGAAAAAACCGAGCTGTTATGGTGCAGCTAATTTTCAGATCAGTCTGGGAATGCAAACAAACCCACGAACAGCAACAGAAGGACTAAACTCCACCGAAGCGCCGCAGGAATGAACAATAATTCTTTATCTGCATCATAATTAATCACATGACAGATGAGCGTCGCAGCAGGTTATTTCCTTTGTGTGCAGAGATAACAGAAACATTTCTCTACTGAATCTTGACTTATCAAAATTATGAGCTTTATTAATTCATTTGCACTCATAATTGTTTATATTTGTCTGGTAATTCAAAACAGGACATGGACACATTGAATATTATAGATGACCTAAATTCAGTTTATTTCTTAAGTTTACTTTTAATGCATCAGTCAGTTTATGTTCATGTATTTTGAAACTGTGGAGACATTATTAACTATTTTTATGTATATATTACCCTCTTACCTGTTGTGCACAGCTCTTTGAATGGTCTTGGTTTGGAGATTGATGAGCTAACGGTTAGTCCGAGAGGGCCCAAGACCAAAGCTGGTTTTTGATGTTTAAAAAACAATAACAATCTTAAAAATTCAGTTGCAAGTGGAATATTCTGGCCACAGGGGCTGGGTGGCCTTTCATTAACCCTGTAAAGCTCATTTTAGCACATACTGGCTCAAGAAAAAGATTTGAAAATATTAAAAATTTGCAAAGTGTCCCTTTAAGCTTCTATCAGCTCTACCTCTTCATCAGGAGCGGTGCATTCCTCTGAAACATGCTTTTACTTGTCTTCTGCCCCCTGGTGGCATACCCAAGTACTGTAAATGGCAATAATTTATTAATGTTTTACAAATAAATATATAAGTAAAAATAACCAGGGTGTAGGGAGGATGAAACTGGGCCAGACTCTTTAGACACCCCACTCTAAAGCCAAAAGACAAGCCCACCATTAAACAACAGCAGAAACAGTGAATAGAAAATCCTGATTGTTTATTCGCCAGCTGAGGTTGCATCATATGAGACACGACAGTCCCCAAGTCTTTCATGCTTCACTTGTCCGCTGCTCTTCTGGCCTCAGTGGACAGAAACATGGTGCCAAACAGACAGATGGTTAAAAGAGTCAAGGGAAGAAAGTCCTCTAAGATCCTTGGATGTCTGTTCTCTGCTTCAAGACAAAAATAATCCTAAATGAACAAAAATTACTGCAATTAGACAGCTGAGTGGGCTGGAGTCATATTTAGTAATGCATTTTTATCAGTCTAGTCTCTAACAGGTCACACGCAAGAGGAAATCCTAAAAACTCCCGTAAATAAAGAGTACAGGTGAGGCTAGAGAGGCATCTCTGCAGCTTTCTGCTGGTTAGCATCACCTCAGAATCTACTCAGCTCAGCTGTAATCTCTTCCTCGTGACCCAGATGAAAACAACCAGAGACTTGGCAGGACTCGGGTCTGGTCTTGGCGGTGCCTCCCTTCACAACAGCACACAACTGTAATCTGTGCAAACACCTTTCTCCTTGGATGAGTGGACTCTGAACCCTCTGAAGGCCACAAAATACCGAGTCCTGCTAGCGACACAGACGAGTTACACCAGAATCAACCTGGAAGTCTTTCTTGGAACCACAGAAGTGTGGCGTGGAACCGATTATTATGTAGAAATGACCTAAAAAAATGTTCATCTAAATGTTAAGAAATAAATAATTTGTGGTGCCTGCACAGCTCTGATGGTAAAAAACTACCTCAGCTTTTACCTTTGTTATTATTTGAAATTATGCCTGCAGGGCTTTCCATAACATGGGGACAACCAAGGTCACACACACACACACACGGTTCTACATGAAAACTTTAAATATAAAATAATAATAAAGCATAAAACACAGGAACCTGCTGATTTTAAGCACCAGAGACATTATGCTTAAATCTGCTAAATGCATGAAAAACAATAAATTACATAAATCTTCTATATGGATTTTATTTTGATTGCCTGTTCTTTTTTATTACAGCCTTCCCTTTTGTGACAGGCTGTAATGTTTTCTTTCTCTTCATTACCCACAGAGACGGAGTCCTGAGAGTTTAGCTGCAGGACCCAACGAGCCTCCAGAACCACTCATTCATCATGCTATGCATTTTCCCATCTGTTAGATAGATGGAAGCTCACATTTCCTCATTTTGTTGCGTTTGCACTCAGACATAAATCACAAAAATATCCTAAAAGGCTGGTTCCTGACAGAAAAAGTAAATGGCCATCTTCCTAAATTCTGTTAAAAAAACTCTAAACAGAACTTACGGAGATCGGAGCGACATCATCATCTTCTTATCCGACGCTCCGAACTGCATCTGTTCTAGGAACGGATTTTGTGACAAGCTAAATAAGGGAGGAACTCATTTTTGACAATAGAGGGAAGACGATCAGAACAAATGTTTCAGCCACTTGTCCTGAGCCTAGATGTTGTTTTAAAAACACAATAAAGCATCAAGTCACCCAAAAGGAACTCGTTATTAAAGGAAATTGTTCTAACTGGATAAACGCTTTGGAAAAGCTCATATTGGCCACTTTGGGGATTGTTAACAAGCAGCAGATGTAGAACAGAATCACACAGAGGCTAACGCCTGCATCTCAGGCTCTACTATGAACTGGAGACATAGAAATGCATGAAAAACACACATTTAAGCTGGAGATACACTGATTTTGTTCTCATGACATTTATGCACATCAAAACTGTCAGAATGAGTTTAAACGACACACTGATCAGCTCCAAAAGGCGTCCATGGATGTTACTAATAAATACGTTTTATTCTCTCAAAGTACGCCATCATTTCATCTAGTCAAGGGATGTGGAGAGAGGCAGCCTGGATAGGACTAATCAGAGCCACGAACAATGTGACATATTCATCTCTACGCAAATCAGTCAATGGGGCAGTCGGCCATACACCATTGAAGAAAACGGAAAAGTAGCAAATACGTCTTTTTTCAAAATAAATGACCTAAGTCCCCCTATTTGGTCGTCTCAAATAAAAGTTCACGTCTGAAGGTTGAATATGGAACACGGACACCATAGCAACATCTAGTGTTTAGAGGTGGTATTGCAACAACAGAACTAATTTGCCAGCCGTCGGGGTGTTGGTTCACTGCTGATACATGAAGTGAGCAGCCAGCACCATGTCCAGTGATGAATCGTACAGGGTAAGGACTCATTTCTACTAATACGTTTATTGTCACGATATCGTACAGCACGTCTTGAGGTAAAAAAAACACTTTTCAGTCTGCTCCACCGGAGCATAGCAAACTACATAGACCATGATCCTTTGCTTCCGCGTCTTCGGCCAGTTTGTCAATGGGGGTGCGTGCAGCCCACACAGCAAAGATAAACAAACATGGAGGATGGAGGCTACAGCGGTGAACGCAGCACAGAGGATTCCAGTCAAAGTATTTTATGCTGTGAGTCTTATTATCGTGAGCCTCCACACAATATCGCAATAAACATTGTATCGTAAGTTTCATATCATGACAGTATCGTATCGTGAGATTTGGATATTGTATTTAACGTTAGAACATCTTCTGGGCTCAGAATCAGCTGCTTGACTTGATTTTTTTTTAAATATAGCTTTTAAAGGAAAAACTACATTCATTCTGCACACCTTTAAACGCCCCGTCGAGGTGTTATTTTTTTAAATATAGTTTTTTATTAAAATGTTCCATATTCAACCTTTAAATCAACCAAAGTTGATGCCAAAGCCGTTTCCTGAGCTCCCACCATCTTCAGAGTTTTTCTCCATCGCCGCTCTGGTGCTACGCCCGCCCAGTGTCTCTCTACTAACAAAGCGTTGTGATTGGACAGACCTATAATTGTTCGAGCCAATGGTAGACCTGCTGAAGCTAATGTGGCTCAGACCGACCTGCAGACCTACAGAGCAAACTCTTTTGCTTCTGCTACGGTTGGTCTAGATTTCTAGGCTAGGAGAGCAAGAGTTAACCACAAGTCCCGCCCAGCGACACCAGAAGGCCATTTCAGAGCACATACCCCAATACAGGTACTTGATTGGTCTCTGAAATGACCCAGAAAGTGGTCCTTTGGGCTGGCCTGGTGAAACGGAGACGTGCCGGAAAAGTCCGTAAAATTACTTTGAACTCCCGACAGCTGAAATAACAAGCATATTATTACCGTCAAAATATTCTAAACTCCCAAAGGAAGTGTGTGCAAAACATAAGTAGTCACATGTTTATCACACATCTTGTTTTTCCAACATGTTCTCATGTTAAATTTCACATGTGACTTTGCTATGTGTTTATTCTATGAGTTAAATGAGTGAAAATAAACATGTTTTTGCTTCTGAACCTGTACTTTAGCAGGTGGTTGTTCTGTAATGTGACCAGCTGTTAAGACACATTTTGGCCATGACTGGAGGATTGTTTTGCCATCAGACCCAATTAGACTTGAAGCTCGTGGAGTTTTTATTTATTTATTTTTTGGTCTAAAATATGAAAACAGAAACTGGAGCAGTAGTCCTCGGCAGGAACCAAGCAGCCAAATCAGTCTTCTGACGCCACTTTAGGCTGAAATGTTGCTTTAGACATCATACCCTGACCTTTGTAACATTTTGTAATGTTAGCTTTTATCACTTCTCATTGATCATTTAATCAGTTTTCTGACGTAAAGCGAGGTAGTTAAACAAACGTCAGCTCACAGAGACGTGCTGATACCAACAGACACTCACGTTTAGAGATAGCCACGCAACCAAATGACTCTTCTTTGTTCTGGGCATCTCAATCAAAGCTGCAGTCGTATGATTTTCTGCAGGAGTAGCTGGGCTCCAGACACGAGGGGAAGATGTGAATCTGCCTGCTTTGTCTCGTGATGCCCTTACAGAGGACAGAAAAATGGCCTTGTCTTTTATAATGGCTTTCAAACAATGAAGCTGGGCTCTGAATGAGAACGGCTCCTGGAGCACAATCGATTAGACCTCAGAGCATCACTCAAATAAATCCTGACCTGATGCGTCTGAATTTGTTTGTATTATGTAGCATTGATTGGTGCTCCTGAGTTTCATTTAGCAAATGAATTACAGGAGAAATGATGTTTTTTTTCCCCTAAATGATAAAACTAATTAGAGATTTCAAGGTGCTACAGCCTCAGGGTTAAGGCTGCATAATTAAAGTGAANCGTCTTGTTTGAGTGAGATTTAACAGAGAAAAACAGAATGAAGAGTTCACCTTTGGGATGTAGTTCCTCCTGACTTTCACCTTCATCACCCTCTCTCTCTGCTCTGACAATTTATTCACCTCCTGCTCCAACTTCCACCTCCTGCGTTCTGCTTCTTTGTCTCTAAAAAAGAAAAAATGTCAGATTTCCTGCAGCATCACTTCATTTAAATTGCTGTTAAGTTTGAAATAGTAACTAGTAGAGTTTATTTTAAACACAAAAAGGCACGTGAGCTACAAAAAACCACAGCTTTAAGCTGTTTTCCTACAATGTCAGGTGAAACAAGCGACTTTTTGAGATAATTTAAGCTAAAGTATTATTGTTCACCAGACCGTGGATCTCAGCTATAAGCGAGCTGTCAGCCGGCGTGGCGGACGTGATCACTTTGAGCATAGCTGCTATCAGTTTTAGAGCCTCAGTGTGAGATTTCATAAACACGTCTCGTAAATTCTTATAAACCTCTACACCACAAAAATAGGTTTGCATGCAAGTGCGCGGCTCCATGTTTTGCTTTGCCTGTGATGCATTTAATGACTAATTAAAAGATTTGTTAGGACATGATCTGCTGGTTGCCAGTCGAGCTGAAAATCGCCCATTTCCTTTACTCCTAAATATGCTTTTCTCTGCTCAAAAAGAAGCCCCTAAAAGAGGTCCTCAAACACTAATGGCTTTTGCCATTGAGAACATAAATGCTTCATTTATTACGAGGACAGTGATTAAAAGAAGCAGGTAGATAAAGAAACAAGCTAGGCAGTGTCCTTCTGAGTGTTTTCACTCTTTTACTTTATTTTTGGCAATAAAACTGCAACAATAAATTGTTGCACCGCATCCGGACCATAATCCATCTTCATAACAACTTCAGCCATGCTTAGAATAAGCTGCAGTGTTTTTTTTCTTTTTCTTTTTTTTAATCATCTTCACCTTGCCTTGCAAACATCCTGCTTCATGTGCTCATGAGTTATTGCAGCTTGGGTGGTATACTTGCTGCAGTAAAGTAGTGTTGGTGTGTGTGTGTGCACACGTAAACTAGAGCTTCTTGCATGATCTTGCCTACAGCACAAACATTACTCGGACCATAAAATGATAGGTTGAGGCTGGATTGGCTAAGTCTCGCTCCAGTTTTTAGCGGCCCAGGCTCTGTTAGCATTTTAAGCTAAAACTCAGAGGCTGTGAATTTTGATTACCTGCATATACCTTTATCTATGATAGTGTTAGTTTGTGTCAATCACTTTTCATTCCACTGTTGGGCACTGGTTTATCTAATTTATTTTTAGGTTGACTAATAAAACACAACATTCTTTCATGTCCACACTGAAGGAACAAAAGGGTTTTCTTTTTGACATTTTCTATGTATTTGGACAAAAAGGATTCTAGCGTCTGTGTCTTTACAGAAACCCTCATACTAAGCACGCATGTAGCGACAGTGGAGAGGAAAACTTCCTTTTAACAGGAAGAAACCTCCAGAGGATCCTGACTCAGGGTGAGCAGCCATCCACCTTGACTCACTGGTTTATTTTTGTTTTTGTTTTTAATAAATTATTTTATCATGAAACTGGTCCAAGCATGGAAGATAATGAAAATGAACCAAAAACTACAATGAAAAACCATCACAAGCACAATTAGCTACCTTCCACTACTAATAATAGTAATATTTTTTTACTTTTTATTGAAACATTCCCTGTTTTAAGAAATTGTTTTGTTTATTAGTTGCAGTAACTTATCACTGAATGACCACAGATGAGAAAACGGGCTAATTCAGAGTCCCCAAATATTCTCTTACACAATTCTTTCACAATTAAAGACTTTCTATGTGTGAAAAGCACACAGTATAAATCCAGCATAACAGATCAGGGATCTGTAGTAAAATAAACCAAGTTATTAAAATAAATCAAAAATCACGAGGGACTTCATGTAAAAAGCATTAACACTGATAAGGTCAGTGTATAATATAAGAAAAAAGTTCTCCTCCTTATAAATCCATCTTTCTAAGGGGATTTAGTTGCACACTGAAGCTGAAAAAAGAAAAAAATATAGTACATTTATTCTTTCACACAGTCACTAAACTGCTGTGAGGAGTGTGTGCTCACATCAAGGACTTCTGACCATGTCTGCACAATTATCATAGTAAAAATATAAGAAGGGTAAATCACCAAGGCTGAATATTTTAAGGCTACTGTTGGTGTGTGGCAACTTTCGTCCAGGTTCCTGTTCAAAAACTTTAAAAAGATGATAAAAGTTTTGAAACTTTATTCAATAATTTCTCCCCGTTAATAAATCCCATTGGGCTTCATATATAGTTGTTGTAAAGCCTGGTTTATCTCCTCTACTATGGTGTAAAAAGAATCTGTGGAATAAGCAGCCAAATGTGTGAGAAATGCTTCAAAAAATGCTCCAAAAATCCTCAATATTCCTTTTTGTATTTATACTTGGTTTTTTTTGTTTGTTTTTGAACAAGTCACAGGTGTTTGACACCCAAATGACACCTAATTGAGAGCAATTATGTGCATGGATCCTGCAACTTTGTTGAGTTTGTGAATGCTGCCAGCATCAACATGTCATTTTGGATCTTTAAGATAAGATTCGGTATAATATGGAAACAGAAAGTTGGTGTTAGGATATTCAGAGTGGGATTGTAAAATTACTGTTGTCCTGATTGCTGCAGGAAATATAATTATTCATCTCACCAAGACATCCAGACCAGGAAAATAACAGATTTTGCTACATTTTTTGGAAGAGCTACTTACAAATTTTACCTGAGTTGACATAAAAATGATCTATAAAGTTCTGCCTCTCTGTAAAGCTGTTTTCCAAAGATATAAGCTTCAAACTCCTATTGATGTTATTAAAGTGTAAAATATTTGAGTTTGTTTAATCGTTTTACAAATTGGACCTGATTTGAAGTCAAACTATTTGTGCTTTAATTGGTTAATTAGATTTCATGAATACATCTTAATTAAGTCTTAATTCATATGAAAGTTGTGCTCTGTAAAAAAAAATACTCCCAAAATGCCAGGTGTTAAATCTTTTGTATTAACTTTTTCTTTAAGTGAGGACCTGAGATGTAATCAGTCCTAAACCCGTCTCTGATGTAGCTCACTAATGTTTGAATCTAGGCAGCATGTCTTACATCACTATATCAAAAGGACACAGGAGTGTGTGACCACACACACACACACGTGTATGCGCGCAAGCATCCTGCTGTTTTACTAACATCAAAGCAAAAGCACAACAGCCCGCAGTACTTTTCTTCTTAGGTTTGGTGCATATTGAAGTGTACGTCAGTGTGTGTGTGTGTGTGTGTGTGTGTGTGTGTTTGGTGTCAGTGCAGCAGGTCTGAGCAGGTGTGTGACATTTTCTCATCTCTCAATAGGGCTGCAAATGCCGGGGATGGTTCTTCGTTTTCTATTTTTTCATGATTTTATTGTTTTAGGGCGATATGATCATTTATCATTCTAAATCAACAATCTCAGTTTAGACTAAATAAAAACCAATATAAAACACACTTAAACATATTGTTGGAAGCAAAGTGCAGAGAACAGCTTAAGGGTCTGAGTTCATATGTTTAAAAACATCAAGAAAGATAATAAAGGCTTTTTTTGTAGTTTTGTGGCTGTTTTATCTTCTGCCTGAAGGAAAAAAGGGTGAATAACTGATGAGCTGGTTGGTTGGGACTCGTCCATCATTATGTTTTTGTTCTCTGGTTCTGCATCTTCAAACTGTAAAATTTTAGCGTTCTATACGAGTTACATTAACAGACAGGGACTCAGGATTTGTCCTTGTGGAGCTCCAGTCTCAATACAGCTGGAGGAGGAAAAGCTGATAGTCAGGAAGTCCAAGATGCAACTCCACATTGATGGTTTCAGTCCAAGAAACAGATTATTAATCTGTTGAATGATGTTAAACTCAGTACCAGAACTATCTAGCACATGAGTCCTGAGCCTCGAGGTGAGTGAAAGCAAGGCGTTGCTCTGTAATGACTTAAAGTTACAACAACATCACATAATCTACCCAAAATACACATTATAATCTAGTGAAAGCCATATGGTAGGGTACCAGCCGACATAAACAGAGTGTGTGTGTGTGTGTGTGTGTGTGTGTGTGTGTGTGTGTGTGTGTGTGTCAANAAGTGTCCCTTTAAGCTTCTATCAGCTCTACCTCTTCATCAGGAGCGGTGCATTCCTCTGAAACATGCTTTTACTTGTCTTCTGCCCCCTGGTGGCATACCCAAGTACTGTAAATGGCAATAATTTATTAATGTTTTACAAATAAATATATAAGTAAAAATAACCAGGGTGTAGGGAGGATGAAACTGGGCCAGACTCTTTAGACACCCCACTCTAAAGCCAAAAGACAAGCCCACCATTAAACAACAGCAGAAACAGTGAATAGAAAATCCTGATTGTTTATTCGCCAGCTGAGGTTGCATCATATGAGACACGACAGTCCCCAAGTCTTTCATGCTTCACTTGTCCGCTGCTCTTCTGGCCTCAGTGGACAGAAACATGGTGCCAAACAGACAGATGGTTAAAAGAGTCAAGGGAAGAAAGTCCTCTAAGATCCTTGGATGTCTGTTCTCTGCTTCAAGACAAAAATAATCCTAAATGAACAAAAATTACTGCAATTAGACAGCTGAGTGGGCTGGAGTCATATTTAGTAATGCATTTTTATCAGTCTAGTCTCTAACAGGTCACACGCAAGAGGAAATCCTAAAAACTCCCGTAAATAAAGAGTACAGGTGAGGCTAGAGAGGCATCTCTGCAGCTTTCTGCTGGTTAGCATCACCTCAGAATCTACTCAGCTCAGCTGTAATCTCTTCCTCGTGACCCAGATGAAAACAACCAGAGACTTGGCAGGACTCGGGTCTGGTCTTGGCGGTGCCTCCCTTCACAACAGCACACAACTGTAATCTGTGCAAACACCTTTCTCCTTGGATGAGTGGACTCTGAACCCTCTGAAGGCCACAAAATACCGAGTCCTGCTAGCGACACAGACGAGTTACACCAGAATCAACCTGGAAGTCTTTCTTGGAACCACAGAAGTGTGGCGTGGAACCGATTATTATGTAGAAATGACCTAAAAAAATGTTCATCTAAATGTTAAGAAATAAATAATTTGTGGTGCCTGCACAGCTCTGATGGTAAAAAACTACCTCAGCTTTTACCTTTGTTATTATTTGAAATTATGCCTGCAGGGCTTTCCATAACATGGGGACAACCAAGGTCACACACACACACACACGGTTCTACATGAAAACTTTAAATATAAAATAATAATAAAGCATAAAACACAGGAACCTGCTGATTTTAAGCACCAGAGACATTATGCTTAAATCTGCTAAATGCATGAAAAACAATAAATTACATAAATCTTCTATATGGATTTTATTTTGATTGCCTGTTCTTTTTTATTACAGCCTTCCCTTTTGTGACAGGCTGTAATGTTTTCTTTCTCTTCATTACCCACAGAGACGGAGTCCTGAGAGTTTAGCTGCAGGACCCAACGAGCCTCCAGAACCACTCATTCATCATGCTATGCATTTTCCCATCTGTTAGATAGATGGAAGCTCACATTTCCTCATTTTGTTGCGTTTGCACTCAGACATAAATCACAACTGTTCAAAAATATCCTAAAAGGCTGGTTCCTGACAGAAAAAGTAAATGGCCATCTTCCTAAATTCTGTTAAAAAAACTCTAAACAGAACTTACGGAGATCGGAGCGACATCATCATCTTCTTATCCGACGCTCCGAACTGCATCTGTTCTAGGAACGGATTTTGTGACAAGCTAAATAAGGGAGGAACTCATTTTTGACAATAGAGGGAAGACGATCAGAACAAATGTTTCAGCCACTTGTCCTGAGCCTAGATGTTGTTTTAAAAACACAATAAAGCATCAAGTCACCCAAAAGGAACTCGTTATTAAAGGAAATTGTTCTAACTGGATAAACGCTTTGGAAAAGCTCATATTGGCCACTTTGGGGATTGTTAACAAGCAGCAGATGTAGAACAGAATCACACAGAGGCTAACGCCTGCATCTCAGGCTCTACTATGAACTGGAGACATAGAAATGCATGAAAAACACACATTTAAGCTGGAGATACACTGATTTTGTTCTCATGACATTTATGCACATCAAAACTGTCAGAATGAGTTTAAACGACACACTGATCAGCTCCAAAAGGCGTCCATGGATGTTACTAATAAATACGTTTTATTCTCTCAAAGTACGCCATCATTTCATCTAGTCAAGGGATGTGGAGAGAGGCAGCCTGGATAGGACTAATCAGAGCCACGAACAATGTGACATATTCATCTCTACGCAAATCAGTCAATGGGGCAGTCGGCCATACACCATTGAAGAAAACGGAAAAGTAGCAAATACGTCTTTTTTCAAAATAAATGACCTAAGTCCCCCTATTTGGTCGTCTCAAATAAAAGTTCACGTCTGAAGGTTGAATATGGAACACGGACACCATAGCAACATCTAGTGTTTAGAGGTGGTATTGCAACAACAGAACTAATTTGCCAGCCGTCGGGGTGTTGGTTCACTGCTGATACATGAAGTGAGCAGCCAGCACCATGTCCAGTGATGAATCGTACAGGGTAAGGACTCATTTCTACTAATACGTTTATTGTCACGATATCGTACAGCACGTCTTGAGGTAAAAAAAACACTTTTCAGTCTGCTCCACCGGAGCATAGCAAACTACATAGACCATGATCCTTTGCTTCCGCGTCTTCGGCCAGTTTGTCAATGGGGGTGCGTGCAGCCCACACAGCAAAGATAAACAAACATGGAGGATGGAGGCTACAGCGGTGAACGCAGCACAGAGGATTCCAGTCAAAGTATTTTATGCTGTGAGTCTTATTATCGTGAGCCTCCACACAATATCGCAATAAACATTGTATCGTAAGTTTCATATCATGACAGTATCGTATCGTGAGATTTGGATATTGTATTTAACGTTAGAACATCTTCTGGGCTCAGAATCAGCTGCTTGACTTGATTTTTTTTTAAATATAGCTTTTAAAGGAAAAACTACATTCATTCTGCACACCTTTAAACGCCCCGTCGAGGTGTTATTTTTTTAAATATAGTTTTTTATTAAAATGTTCCATATTCAACCTTTAAATCAACCAAAGTTGATGCCAAAGCCGTTTCCTGAGCTCCCACCATCTTCAGAGTTTTTCTCCATCGCCGCTCTGGTGCTACGCCCGCCCAGTGTCTCTCTACTAACAAAGCGTTGTGATTGGACAGACCTATAATTGTTCGAGCCAATGGTAGACCTGCTGAAGCTAATGTGGCTCAGACCGACCTGCAGACCTACAGAGCAAACTCTTTTGCTTCTGCTACGGTTGGTCTAGATTTCTAGGCTAGGAGAGCAAGAGTTAACCACAAGTCCCGCCCAGCGACACCAGAAGGCCATTTCAGAGCACATACCCCAATACAGGTACTTGATTGGTCTCTGAAATGACCCAGAAAGTGGTCCTTTGGGCTGGCCTGGTGAAACGGAGACGTGCCGGAAAAGTCCGTAAAATTACTTTGAACTCCCGACAGCTGAAATAACAAGCATATTATTACCGTCAAAATATTCTAAACTCCCAAAGGAAGTGTGTGCAAAACATAAGTAGTCACATGTTTATCACACATCTTGTTTTTCCAACATGTTCTCATGTTAAATTTCACATGTGACTTTGCTATGTGTTTATTCTATGAGTTAAATGAGTGAAAATAAACATGTTTTTGCTTCTGAACCTGTACTTTAGCAGGTGGTTGTTCTGTAATGTGACCAGCTGTTAAGACACATTTTGGCCATGACTGGAGGATTGTTTTGCCATCAGACCCAATTAGACTTGAAGCTCGTGGAGTTTTTATTTATTTATTTTTTGGTCTAAAATATGAAAACAGAAACTGGAGCAGTAGTCCTCGGCAGGAACCAAGCAGCCAAATCAGTCTTCTGACGCCACTTTAGGCTGAAATGTTGCTTTAGACATCATAACCTGACCTTTGTAACATTTTGTAATGTTAGCTTTTATCACTTCTCATTGATCATTTAATCAGTTTTCTGACGTAAAGCGAGGTAGTTAAACAAACATCAGCTCACAGAGACGTGCTGATACCAACAGACACTCACGTTTAGAGATAGCCACGCAACCAAATGACTCTTCTTTGTTCTGGGCATCTCAATCAAAGCTGCAGTCGTATGATTTTCTGCAGGAGTAGCTGGGCTCCAGACACGAGGGGAAGATGTGAATCTGCCTGCTTTGTCTCGTGATGCCCTTACAGAGGACAGAAAAATTGCCTTGTCTTTTATAACGGCTTTCAAACAATGACGCTGGGCTCTGAATGAGAACGGCTCCTGGAGCACAATCGATTAGACCTCAGAGCATCACTCAAATAAATCCTGACCTGATGCGTCTGAATTTGTTTGTATTATGTAGCATTGATTGGTGCTCCTGAGTTTCATTTAGCAAATGAATTACAGGAGAAATTATGTTGTTTTTTTCCCCTAAATGATAAAACTAATCAAAAATTTCAAGGTGCTACAGCCTCAGGGTTAAGGCTGCATAATTAAAGTGAAGAGGATTTCTATGGAAATGATTGAAAAACCTCTAATGGATCAACAGATTGATGAGCTAAAGGCTAGTTTCTGCAGAGCTAAGACGTGTGGATTGCTGTTGTTTAAAATAACAACTGCAGTCTCAATAAATAATTAGTTCATCAGAAAACGACTTTCTAAACCCTTATCAATTTCTGCATCACACAGTTGTTTACACTAAATTTATCAGTTTATGTGTGCGAATAGCTGCAATAGCAGCTAGCTAAAGCTCTTCTGATGCAGCCACAGACCTTTCTGGACAGAATTTTATAATATTGCTGATGAATTAACCAATATGCATCATTAATAGAAACTTAAAGGTTTATAAAATAATTTCTGTATAAATCTGTGGCCGTAACTAGCTGTTAGCTCATCAATCTGGACAGAATTGATTTCTCCAAAACAACCACCCGACAGAAATCCCACAAATTAATTATCCATTAAATTAGGAAATATTTCTCAAGATAAACTAAAATCTCAGATCAATGGATAAATTTAGAGTAAAGGAAGAATTAACCTGATTTTTGGCACTAATTAATAAACATTGTGTGCTGTATTGTAACAAAACTGCCCTGTCCACCCATGATGGTTGATATTTTGAAAACAGAGCCCATTAAAATGTTTCTCAGACACATATTTGTGCAGCATAATTTACTTTTAGGGATCAGAAGCCTGCTTTGTAAATCTGCAGTCCTCATTATGCTCAGGCCAAAAATAAAAGCTTTGGAGGTTTTAGGTTTGTAGATACTAGCTTGCGTGATGATCTGGCTTGTTATGAAGAGGAAGCGCAGCGGTAAAGGAGGTCCTGTTGCTTCTCGGTCCAAACACAGACCACGAGTATCCATGAAGGCAGGAACCGCCTGTTGTTTGTGTGCAGCGTTCACATGAATCCTGATGAGTGACACAAATGATCCTCACCAAGAGAAATGAGTCATGTGGGCTTGCTTTGACTTTTCACATTCACGGCATCCTCATTAAAATCTGTTTTAATGGGATGCACTTAGACAAGTTTTGTAAATTGTTGTTAAATTCTGATTTTCACTCATATGTTGTTAGTATTTAGAAATCTTTTTTTCAGTTTTTAAAGGGTCAGGTTTTATTTGTCTGATTTTTACATTTAAACTCGATTCCAGTGGGCTTCTTTGAAAATTGTACACATTTTTTGTTGTATTTTTCATTGCAAAAACCTCAGTTTGGAGAAATAGAGATCAGTTCTGACCAAATTGTCAAACTAACAGCTAATCTGAATGGAATCAAACACAGATTCCTGCCGTTTTACAAACCCTCCTTAAAGTTGCAATCCAGAGTTTTGCCCTTTCAGGAATTATGTTTGATTTGTTAGAAATCTGTAAAAGTGATTGTCTTATCATGTACTGTGATATAATGTAGGCAATACATTTTTTTGTTTTTGCTAAGCCCGCCCCCTCCGTAGAGCTCCGCCGGTCTGCATTAACCAATAGCGTTAGACTACTGCATACGTACAGACGTCAATCACAGAGCGTGCTCGAGCATTTGAGGATGCACCTCGGTTGATGCAGTTGGTGACCTTTAAAATACAAATATATGAAAACACAACATAACATGAGCATAGAAATTTTAAAACAATGTGTTTTAGCTGTTTTGTCAGCTAGAGGAGTGCGTTCATGAATGAGAGGCGTTCCTTTTGGCTGTAGATATGGAAATGAAACACCTTGGTGCGATACGCTTGTCAGCCACTAGATGGAGCCATTAGATAAAAGAAATAACCTGGACAGCTACTTAAATTATCATTATTTTATCATGAACAATCAGTATCAAACTTGTGTGAAGATCTTTGAAAACCTCAGGTTTTAGATTTCCAGGTATCATTTTTGGTAGTAGCCATTAGCACAGCAACATGCTAACAACAAATGTGTCGAGCACCTAATGGGAATTGTTAGTACAACAGATTTAGCTGACACTGATATTTGTTATTTATCATACATTTAGCACTTTCATCACATTCAAAACAAAAATTTCCTCAAAATGGACATAAACCAACATGTTTATATTTTACATTATTTTAGCAAATCTAAATGCTAAATCTAAATCTGCGAGCTAAATCTTTTGGTTATAGGCAAATTAACCACGCCCCTTAAACTACCCATTTGTGGCCCTGCCCACAACAACGTTTGACCAATCGTGCTAACTTTATTTCACCCTGCCTGGACACTGGCTGCACTTCAGAGGTTCAGCTCACAGATTTAGATTTAATATTTAGCTAAAATGACGTAAAATGTAAAAATTTTGGTATTCGACACTTTAAACGTGATGAAGATTAATTGAATGTGATAAAAGCTAAATAATAAAAAAAACGCTTTGCCTAAACAATTTACCCTTAACGCTGCTTACAAATCTCTGTTTCTCCAAACCGAGGCAGTTCGTAAAGCTACCTACAGCAGGTGAGATGTTCTTTAAAACTGACGAGTTGACAGAAATAAGAAAACACTCAGAGCTTTCCATTTGGCAAAGGACTAAAATATAATTTGATACAATGCATTTATATTCATACATTCATAAAACCAGAAAACAAAACAAGTGCCTGAGTAGAAAACAAAACAACAAAGAAGGGATTTTAATTCACATCAAGTCACACCTCCAGATAATCGATACAGCAGCCAAACAGGCAACATGAGAAGTGTTCAAAGGTACAAAATGTTGTCCAGAAGAAAGACGGATCTGTTAGCGCAGTCTCAGAGCATCCACGGTCCTGTTTTTATTCATTTTGTTTCATTTATACAGAAAACAGTATCAAACATTAGGCAAAGTCATCTCATGACAAAACCATGAACATACGCATGCATTTAGGTTTTTTTCTCCATTATATTGAGCTTGCACACAAAGGCAGACGGGTTACAAAATCCAAACCACGAGTGGGTTTCATTACATATTCACCAGAGAGAGAGGGGGGATCACCGTGTCAAGGAGAATATTGAGATGCCAACAAGGTCTCACAGCCGGCCTTGTGCCTCACAAATCAATGTGGCTGAAGAGGCTGTTAACGCTTAAGGAAAACAGAAAGGTGACGCCTGATGGGATGCATTAAAGATGTCGTTCCCCAGCGGTAAAGGTGTGATACGACGGCGTCAAATTAAACGGAAGGTAGTGTCAAGAAGGAATGTAATAATTCAAACAATAACACAAACTGATATCGGTTAAGGGAGGGACATCAGGGCTGCTCTTCGCCACCAACCAGCTGCAATCAGCGAGTTAAATTGACGTGATTACAAAGAAACAGTCAGCCGTGCCGGCAGAATCGACATGCTCCTGAAAAACAAACATGCCAGGGCTATCAGTTACAGTGACGCGAGGTAATGACATAAAGCTGTTAGCTGAATTGAAAGCCTGACAGGAATTCTGATTGTTGGGAACGTTTTTGTCGAGTGTGGGCATGCAGAAAAAGGTCACACGCGAACTCCAACTCATAAAATCACAAAGACGTGGCATGCATCCCAGCCAAGTGTCAACATGAATCATTAAAGTTTAATTATTCAGAGTAATGTTTTAAGTTTCCTGTCTGTCTTGAGTGACGTTGCTCCAGGCGGTGTGCTGCTGGGCTTCCGCCATCTTTAGTTCCAGATACGCATGCTCAACGACGAGCCTTGGATTTCACAAAAACAGACATTCTCAGATGATCGACCGTGGATCAGGAGGAGTTTCACGTCTACATTCTGTTTGATACATTTACAGAAGAGGTGCTTACATAAAAAACCTCCTTTAATGCAACAACATATTAAGATACACACACTGCAGGTATAAGAAAAGTTCGGCCCTTCTTTTCCGCGCCTGTCTTTGCAAAGCTCGTATTAAACAATCGCTGTGACCATTTCTGCAGCGAACTCCAGCAAAAACAGGCCGTTGTAAACAATACATGCTCGGATTACTTTTACATTTGATGCAAACTTTGTTTTCTTTTAAATGGACACCCAACAGTTTTCACGTCCACATTACCGCAGAGAAAAGGCTTCTGTGGAAAGTGATTTTCTGCCGTGTAAACAATGATCTGCAGAGCTGCCTGGTCGTGTGGCATCGAGGGATCAACAAGTGATTTTTTCTTCTGATTAGAGTCTCATACGGTAAATCAGCAGCTCCGGGAGGTGCTCGCTGTGTCTGGCGGCTTCCTTCGGGCTTGAACCTATCTGAGCTCTGGTCTGACACTAAAGCTGACCCAGTAACGGCGTGACTGTCACCAGGTTGCTACAGCAGCCCAAAAGGCTCTCAGGTGTTTTCACCTCACAGGCAACCAAGTTTTTCTAGCAGCATCTCTGGCGCATAAATCAGCACGTCTGCATAAAATCAGGTTGTTTTTAAAAAGCATGAAATAAATAATTATAACTAATAATATATTAAAAAAGTGTGAAAATTCAGCAGCAAGGAAAGACCTGGAAAAGGTGGATTTTTATTTTAAAAATTAGGATAATGTCACGTTAATTTACAAGGAGGGGGCGGGGCTTAAAATGTGTACTGGAACCGACCACTAGGGGGTGCTTGACTCCTGGGCTCTGCTCTTAGGTCAGTTACTTTATCTGTTGATGGTTTATAAATAAATCCCTGGTAATTACAGAAAACTATTCTAGGTGTAAAAATGTTGAATTTTAGACCAAATTCAGCTCAATTTTAGCGTTGGGACATTTTAGATGCCGTTTGGACGTGTTGGACATTACGTGTGAAAGAAGCATTTCCATCTGCAGTGAGTCTTAAAGCATTCCTGATTTCAGACACGATTGTTTCTGGAAAAACGAAACAAAAAAGTATTTCCCTGCTTCCTCCTGACTGGACATTCAGGTTCTTCTGTTTTCCTTTCTCTACCCGCATAGCAGTGCTACTGCGAAGTCAGTCTGAACTTTTTCTAGTGCTACAGAAGTCATTTCTGTCCTCCATTTAAATGGTAAAAATGGTTTCTGAGTAACTTGGTCTTTAAGATCAGAGAAGTTTGCATTTTAGCTACTGAGAATGTCACTATTATGTAACCTTTGAGGATAGTTCAGTAGTACAGTAAAACTACAGAACATACAATAACAACCACCACTATAATCAAATACTGAGAAGTTCTGTGGTTCTGGACATTTTGCTTCCCCACAAAGTCAGAATCCAAAATTCCAACATAGAAAAGTCTCAAATACTTTTTAAATCAGAGACGGACTCTTTGATAAATGGATATTTTCTAAATGTAAGAGGTGAACAAATTCTGCTCACTATAACAAAATGTATATCCTTTATTTGTTGTTTTCCAGTCTGAATTGGAGACCAGTACCTCTGAAGTGGAAAAGGGTGGAAAAACCCACTTGACTCTTCGATCCCTACTAAAACCCGACAGCTCTATAAAATGGGATTGAAATTCTTTGTGAAATGTGAGAAGGCTGATTTTAGTTTTTTCCTCCATTTTAATGATTATGTGTTGAATTGTTTTGTTTGTAACGTCTCCTCTGCTTGAAAAGGCCTAGGCTCGCTGTACACCAACAGTCTGGATTAGACAGGATTGTTAGTCAGATTAAAACCTTTAAAACAGATAAATTCTTTTTTACTTGTGACTTAAGTCAGGGCATGGAACACAACACTTTCCAACAACTTTTCAAATCCTTCTAGGTGGGGAATCTGGTTTTGGAACAAATTATCTGCACTAAGAGAGATGAGCAGATGTGTAAAATTTACAATCTGCCTTTGAATTAAAAAGTCTTTGTCCTTCGTCACGAGTGCAGACACCTAAAACACCCCAAAGCTTCAGACTCTGGGGTGATTTATACCAAAGTGTTTGATTCATGGTGACAACGCAAAGTCAAAAACAATTATTTTAGGAGGATCATGGAGGACGTTGAGATCCACCATTGTTTATTGTTGGGGTTCATTTTAGTTTTGGATGTAATCAGACCTGACAGTGCTCTGGATCGCTGATGGTGACGTTCTGTGGACGGTTAGGGTTCACAAACTTTTCAGCTCCTTAAATTCAAAAGATTTTAGACTTGATGTAACAGAAGGTTCCCAAATCTGGGTTAGAAACCGGATTTCTGCAGATTCCCATTGCTGATTTTCCAAGATCAACTCACCTGACCCAGTACAACTATTCCTGTTTCCTCTAATCTTCCTCCATCTTTTCATTGTTCCTCAAGCTCTGCTGTGCACCAGATTTTGTACTTTTTAAAATAAAGTGTTAATCCATCATTAACCTCTTTGCATCGTCTTCAGCCTTCATTCAGGATCAGTTTAAAAAAAGATTCTTCTGCATTTTTCTACTTTTAATAGTTTTTCTGCTTAGTTTTGCTACTTGAAGAAGATCCAGTTTAACATCTGATTGAGCCTTAATTATTAAAACATGCAGATGATTTTTGTAAATATAATTTAGATAACTTAAGCCTCTTTAGGTGTCTTGGTGGTGAATAAACGACGGATTCTGGAACTAACTCAGTAAAATATTATGATCACAGAATAAAAGTCCACTTTGAAGCTTAACCCAGCTTTGAAATGGTCTGTGTCATCATCGACAAAAGAAAAGACAAGACAGCTTGTATTTTTGGACTCGGGGGTGCACGTTTGATATTTGGAGCTGGAAGTCCTTTTGAAACATCAAAAACTGCAGATGTAGCCATGCAGCAGCAAGGTAAGAACTGAGAATATAAAAAATGATCTGAGGAGTATTTTAGTGTTTTGTTTGTCAGGAAAATCTCTCATTAGTTCACTTGGTAAAAAATTATTGACGAGTATAAACAAAAAAAAAAAACAGTAAAACTCCCCCAAATGCGTTTATGTTTAAATGAAAACTACTATATTATGATTACATCTGTTTTAATTTTACCATTTAATATTACCTTATTGCCCCAATTGAATTAAAAAAATGTAAAAAACCAAAACTGCTTTTCTTGCATTGGCTAAATAAAGGGCGTGAATGTATACCACAGCCAGCCACAAGGGGGCGCTTTGTCTCAATTTCCAGGTTATGTCCCTGTGTTGAGAGACTGGACCAGAGACTAGGACAAAGTGGACCGGACTGAACCCAGAACAACTCTAAAGCAAACGAACGACTCAAACGAAAACGTGTCTGAAACAAGCCAAGTTCAACGTTTACAATCATTAAAGTGCAACGTCTTCATTCTGCTGCTCCGATACTCATCTACGCATTCCTGTCCTGAAAGGTTCACTACATGTTTCTGCTCATAAGAAAATATTTGCTACCCTTTCTCAGGTTTTTTTCTCCTGCATGTTTTTGTGTTTTCAGACCCAGAAGGAGATACAGACTAGAGAAGGTTCTCCTCTGCTGCTTTAGGATTATTGAAATGTATTCAGCTGCTGTTAGGTCTCAAACAGAAACCATTTGCTTCGTTTGTCTTCACCGATCATGCAAGAAAGCTGAAAAGCCTCAGAATAAACTCAACAATCCCATTATTTACTTTGCTGATTGAATATCTCTGCTGTAGACGAGAAACATAAGATTTGGATATTTTTAGTCGATCCTTGTTGACAAGAGTGTAATCCCAAGGAGAGGCGTCCAACATGAGGAAAATCCAGAGAAGATGAAGGTCTGTGTGTGGGGTGGGGGGGGCAGGATGCAGGTCTTCAGTCATTTAACGATCCAGGTAATTCATTGGTCAGCGTGTGCCAGCGTTCAATTTTTTTGTCCTTGTTTTTGAGGCAGTCGAACCAGTGTTTGAGCCTCTCTCCATTTGCATTGATACCCAGAGACACACCACCTAATACACACACACACACACACACACACACACACACGCACACACACACAGTCACAAGATGAACTCTCAGCAAAAACATCCGCAGGAACAAAAATCTATCTGACAGTATGACATCGAAGTTATACATCAACATGTCAAAAAACAAAATCAATGTGTTCAGCTGAGAGCTGGAAAGGAGACATTAGTGATTCATAAGAAGGATGTTTGTATTTTACTGGCATTTACTGTGAGCTGAGAGTAGAACGATGGAACATAAAACAAATACTCTCTGTTTAAAGGGGTGCTAGAACTCCATTGGTTTTTCTTGTTTTAACACAGTATTACGATGTTTCATTTACCTTTAATCACTGACGGTTTCGGCGACTACTGTCGTCAGTGATTAAAGGTAAATGAAACATCGTAATACTGTGTTAAAACAAGAAAAACCAATGGAGATAGAAAATAAACACAGGAAGAACATAACAAGAAGGGGTCCTAGAACTGTTCTTTGAGCCCCTATATAACAAATGAAACTTTGTTGGGGCTCAAAATGGCCCAGGAGCCCCGATAAATGACCAAACACAACCCCATAATAAAGCCGTACAATGGAAAGACTGGTTTTCCCCATCCATTTGGCCGGGACAGGAATATTAAATGAACTACATGCTGACTGGCTGGTTAATCTTGATGATGCTGCCTGAAGCTAGAAACTCTGAGTACAGCCGTGTATTCATTCAAAGTCTAGATGTTCCCTGTACATCCTGGAATGTTAGATGTGTGCTCCGACATTCTTCTTTGTCATTTTCCTCTCGTCCAACAAGGATGTTAGCAGCAGCTCTGGCTAGCATTAGCATTAGCTCTGGCTATCATTACCAGCAACTCTGGCTAGCATTAGCTCTGGCTATCATTACCAGCAACACTGGCTAGCATTAGAAGCAGCTCTGGCTATCATTAGCAGTAGCTCTGGCTATCATTACCAGCAACTCTGGCTAGCATTAGAAGCAGCTCTGGCTATCATTAGCAGTAGCTCTGGCTAGCATTAGCAGCAGCTCTGGCTATCATTAGCAGTAGCTCTGGCTAGCATTAGGATCAGCTCTGGCTAGCATTAGGAGCAGCTCTGGCTAGCATTAGAAGCAGCTCTGGCTATCATTAGAAGCAGCTCCTGCTAGCATTAGGAGCAGCTCTGGCTAGCATTAGCAGGCTAGCGTTTTTCTGCAGTTAGCATTGCTGTCAATGTATTGAAGACGTGTTAAACCAGCTTTTCTCAAAACCGTTTCTCCGCGGCCATTACAACATTCCTAAAATAGGTTAATGGGTTAGGGTTTAAAGGTTTGAAAAAAAAGATCATGTGATATAAACTAGTATTTGCACCCTAAAGTGCAAAACGACAGATTGTAATTTGTATTAGTGCCAGTAAATAAATGTGGCATCATCACAAATAAAGAAAGTGGAGCCATTTTTGGGAATCAACCTTAGATAATCAGAACTAAACAAAAACACTTGAGCTATTATTTGATGCTTAAAAACACCGTGGTTGTCTGCAGCTGAGTGGGCAGGACATAATGGCCGCTCCTGTAAACAAAGAATGGCTTCACCTTTCACCAACAGAAGCAGGAAGACCACCCAAGACAACTAAGGATAATAAATCATAAACAGTGTGTCTTAGAGATTCTCTGTGCTTTGAAGCAGAATTTGATGCCAGCTCACTTTGCCTTTTTGATTTTCCGCCCTCAGGCTTTAAAGGGGTGAACAGATGGACTCTCAGCTGGACAGAAGGCCAGTTGTGCTGCTGAAGTCTCTGAAAATCACTCCAGCTCCTTCCCTTCTCATCCCACAGCATCACCTCTGATGAAAGCAGAGCTGACATCACCTGACCTTACCTATAAAGTCGTTGGACTTCCCAATGTCGTAGTCCCACACGGTGATCTCCAGGGTCTTTTTAGTGAGGTCTGCATATTTTATATCGTAACAGAATTCCTGTGGAAAAAGAAGTATGTTATTAAAAAAATATCATAAATCCTGTTTTTAAATTAGCCTTTACCCCTGGCCTTACATTCTTTAACCTAAAGTTAAAGTCCCAAGTCATCATCACACAATGGTGAAATTACATCTCCGCATTTGACCCATCCCCGTGGTGGGGAGCGGTGAGCTGTAGCTGTGGCCGCGCTCGGGAACTATTTGGTGGTTTAACCCCCCAATCCAACCCCTTAGTGCTGAGTGTCAAGCGAGGAGGCATTGGGTCCCATTTTTTCCAAGGTCTTTGGTATGACCCGACCGGGAATCGAACCCTGATCTCCCAGTCCCGGGGCGGACACTCTACCACTAGGCCACCGGAGCTCAGTGGATTCTTAAAAAGAAGCTGAAAACCTATTTGTTTACTCAGGTTTTAAATTAAATTTTAATTTTGTGGTACCTTGTTTTATGCTTTCACAGGTGAAACTCAAAAAATTATAATTATGGTGCAAAGGTTCATTTATGTCAGTAATTTATCTTAAAAGTCTACTGCAGCCCGGTTCACACAACAGGATAATCAGGCCAATTTTTGACTTGCTCATCACCTTCTGATAGTTTTAAGGGTGCGCACGATTTCCATAACAATTCGAAAGATAATCTCATCAGATAATCCTACCTTGTGTGGTGTGTTATGAGCACTCTGGTCGGAAGGACGTTGGGACCGCTCCAATCATAAATCTGGGCTTCTTGTTATATTTTTCCTATGTTTATTTTCTATCTCCATTGGCGAGTCGCCGAAACCGTCGGTAAATTAAGGTAAAGAAACATCGTTATGCTGTGTTTAAAGCAAGAAAAACCAATGGAGATAAATCTGGGCTTTCAAACATGTTCGATTGTCTTGGTCTGATTTTTGAGGACAAACGTACGTGCTGACTATTGAATGTGACATCTAGCCAATCAAAACGCCTGATGGAAGCACGCAGCACACTCCTCCGCCATGTTTGCTTACATCAAAGTCACTTTTTATCTCGCAAGATCTCTTGTCTAAGCGGGGAATGTCCGTGAGTGGAAGTGGTTGGCGTGTAGCATGCAGCAGAGTTTCGGCACACCACAAACTGTAGGACCAAAAACGGTATATCCGTATATTTATCACCCCATGGACGATCTCTCTTGCTTTGAAAATCGACTGTGTGAACCTGGTTTAAGCAGAATGTTCAGCATCACAACCATGTCTGCCATTGTTGGGTTGTGTTTCTATTACGTACAAATCACCTCACGCCCAATAGAGCCGTTTCTCAGTTGTAATGGAAAAACCACCCAAAATGTGTAAAGGCAAGTCGAATCGAGTGGTGGAAACCCTCAATAGAGACACCCAGAGAAAACCATTGCATGCATGGGGAGAACTCCATACAGAAAGGTCACAGTAGGGAATTGAACCTTTGACCTTCTTGCTGGGAGGCAACAGTGCCTCCAGCTGCTCCACAAAGCAGCCGCCATGCTCCACATGCAATTAAATGTAAAACCACTGCAGACGTTTTGATGCATTTTGAAAACTCCCTCAGGAGTAAATCTTTTCCAGAGCAGCTGCACACCAGAGATGCTGGCTTAGTTACATTTAAGTAATGCAGATAAAGTATTAAACACACAAAAACAGACTCAACAAAACCCCTCTGATGTTTATGTGCATCATTAAATTTGCAGAGGAACATTTCAGCGAGTGGTTAAATGGAGGTTTCTGCTCCACCTTAATCAATGTCCTGATCTACAGGACGATGCTCGTCTCTGACAGAAAGGCCGAGAGGTGATGGAAGAATACGGGCGCCAAAAATGTCAAAGGAAATGTCAAGCTGCTGGCCTGTGGGAGTGTTTGACCAGCGACGTCCGTTTGTGTACAGGTGGATACTTCCTGTGCCGTGACATACCGAGGAACCCGACGCAGCCTGGAAAGCGTTTAATATCCTTCTGGTAAAATGATGAATACGGCGGATATTAAACACGGTGGAAGCTTTATATAACATTAAAAGTCAGATTGTGTGGATTCCGGTAAATCAGTTTGATCAGAAAAGGTCAGAAACTGAGTGTTTTGTGTTGAGATGCTGAAGCTGAGGCTGCAGCACATAAAAGCACCAGAGCCGAAGAGGATATCAGAAATAAAATAACAGATTTACTGGAACTAAAGTGACGTTTCAGAGGAAAAAATGCTTTTCTTGTTTTTTCTTCGTACCTCGTTGAACTCAGGATTGAGAGTTTTCTTTTTCACAGCAGTCTTGTGCTTCGACTTTTTGTTCTCGTCAGGCTTCAGGTACCTGGAAGGCAGAGAGAAGCAGGTTTAACAGCAGCCTCAGGCTGTGATGTGATTTTACGATGATAGAATCAGCATCACGAAGCTCCTGGAACTGCTCAAAGATGCCTTCATATGTAGATTTGTATTATTCTGTCCTCCAGGGGGTGCTGTGGCACCGCCCTGCGGTTTAAACCCACACACAGACGCACCACAGCACATTAGACCCAAATCACCCAATTATCTGGCTTTAAGAGCTTCTCTTGTTTCATTGGGAGGATTTGATCCTTTTGCTGATAACACACTGAAGGTTTTTCTGTTGACTCTTATTAATCTGGACATTTTAACAATGATTTCTTATTTTTTCTGATAAGACAAATGAAGAATTATTGAAAAATGCTCTCATAAACTTCAGTGCAACATTATTACAGCTCATTTTAGATGAACTATCATGATTCTGTATCACTACAGATTCTTTTATTGCTTACTTAATGCTGCAGTTTTGCATTGATAAAATGAAAATAACTATTAAAACTTAAATTTTCCTGCATGTTTGTATTGAATGGTAGTTTGCAGAAGAACCAATGTAGCCTGACAGCTCAGCTGTGAAGTTGTTTTTAACAGAAAAATGAACATTTACTGTGTGGGTTTGATGCACCTGCAGTAAAACCAGGAAACTGGAAGCAACGCTACTTTTAATTACGGAGGTGTTCAGAAAACATGCAGCAGTTGTTGCTTATTTTCTGTGTGCATCGACTGCAGCCGGTGAGTCAGCGGTGAAAACAGATTCTTGGTGCCACTGTTGCCCCGGGTGCAGCGGGGTGTGTGTGTGTGTGTTTATGAATGTACAATCAGCTCGTGTGGGGATCTCTTCCGTTTCTGTCTCTATTAATTATTCAAAAAGCAGGTTGAATTTATTTCTTACCCTTCCTGCTTGATGTGGTTTACTGTATTTTAGTTACATCACATCCCCTCTCGTCTCGCAGGACACACACACACACACACACACACACACACACACGTTATTTCCCAGGATAACAGAGAGCCTTAAAGGAAGGCTAAGTGGGTTATCCCTCTCCAGCTTCACCCCGGGGAGAGGTGGGAGCAGAGAATCTTGTTGATGAGGACGTTTCAATAATTCCTGTCATGTAACGAGATCACCGACCTCCCAGGATTTTCCTGTCCTATGATTCTGCTTTGATGAAGGCTGAGAGAATTAGTTCCAAACGTTAATCCAAATGACTTCTTGCAGCTCGGTTTTGTATCAGCTGGCTGTTTTTTAGGCATTTTTTATATTTATTTTGAATAAACTCTCAAAAGGAATATTAAAGATTTAGTTCAGTCATTCGTTTTCTGTTTAAAATGAAAAAGCTCTGGCGCTCCTGTTTCAGGGACCAGGAGTTAGTCGGAGGAGTAGGGGGGCGGAAAATGGCAGAATTTGCCATCCTACTAATGAATATTCATTATATGCAAACGTATCACCTCTGATTGGCTAAAGCATTCTGACTCTTCTGCTGCCTTCGTTCGTTCTTCCATCTTGGGTAAAAAAAAAACTATATTTTATCTCCATAAATAACACAAACCTAAAACCGCCATGTTGTGGAGTTGCTAATGCAAATGGTTAGCCTGTGGTGAGCGGGGCCATGAATACTAACTTTCCCTGTGATGTAGAAGAGATTGGCTTTTCTCACCTGACCATTTTCCCATCTATTTCCTTTCTGCGGTTAATGCAGGTGATGGGGGCTAAAGAACATTTTAGTATGCACGTGCAACTCAGAGTGACCAACTGTAATCCAGAAAGAACAAGTATTACAAAGTTACGGGAATTTTGGCCATTATCAATATAAGGAGGACAAACTTCATCATGTCTATTACAAAATGTTAGAATCTCATCACAATAACAATGTTAGTGATGCTACGTCTAAAAAAGGAGCATCATAAATGGCCTTTTAGGCAAAAATGCTTACAAATCTCATCAGAAGTGTTTCTTGTGCTTACTGCCTGTCAGCGTTTTGTCTCTAATCAAGCATAAATTGCATTTTCTTCACCCTCTTGTAACAGAATCTGTCCCATTTCCGCTCCCTCTGCTCCTCGTCTCCCAAACACACAGGAGACAATCAGGAACATCAAAACGGTTTCTGCAGATTTTCTCCTGATGATGCGGAAGACTTAGTGGGGAAAAAAGCAGATAAAATACAAAATAAATCAGGAAGATGGTGGAAAAAGCAGCAGAACAGGTTCTGTTTGGTTTGATATAAAAGCAGGACTGCTGTGTTAATGAGGGTAAAAATAATAAAAACAAGAGAAATGAGCCGACTCGAGCCCCTTTGATCGGTCTGCTGATCGATAAACATCCAGCAGATTCAACACATGGTTGGTTCAAACACAGAAGTCTGTAAGACACCTAGCTTTTTATCTCAGGAGCAGAAAAATCTGGAGAGAAATTACTGCAGCTTTGAATTTAAACCTCAGTTTCCCGGTGATTCACACCTTCAGCATCGTGATTAAACATCATGAATGAGTTTTGTTTTCCTTCCAGCTCCTTCCTGATCGCTCTTCCTTACTTTGCACTTGATTCATGCCTGCAGGGAATGTAGTTTTAATCATAAATGCATCAAATCCATTTATTATGATTATTTAGGATTCTGGTTTGTTGCACCCTCCTGTTGCTCGGAGTTTTGAGCCCGTTTGAAAGTTGTGAGAAAGATTTGCTGGTCAGAGTCGTCGGAAGAGTCGGAAAGTGAGAAAGGATCTTTCCCGTCTTCAGTTGGTCGGGAATGAAAGCCTGAATACAATTTAAATAAACTGATAACAGATTAATCTACTTTTTAACCGGATTGTAACATTTTTAAAAAGAAAAGTGAGATTATTTACTTATTTCTTAACAAATTTCTCATTGACTAATAAGCCGTTTATTTTATTTACCATCATAATAAACTCCTAACGTTTAGGCGACACAGATAAATTCTGACAGCAGACGTTTCCCGTGTTCCTGCTCACGCCTCGGTTCATCTCTGACGGTCTGCTTCGTGTCCTTCAGGCGTCATGGAGATCCCCCTCAACCTTCGACGGTTACACAATTCATTCCCAGCCCCCCCATCCTTCCGTAACAAGTCACGCTTTTGTTCTCAAGGTGTGCACAGCAGAGTCGGAAATTAATTGCACTTCCATTGCTCAGCCAGATGAAAGACTTGGGGAAATGTTCAGGTGAGATAAATAGGACTCTCCTCCAAATTACAGCCCATCACACGGCCCCGGCGCCGTCGCTCTCATGCTGCTGATAATCACAGGTTATCTTGCTTTTCTGCTGCAACATCAGCTCTGGCAGATAATCCATTCCAACACTTCCACATTGTCTTGCATGAGGACTAAAAATAGAATTCCAGTGTTTGGATGAGAAGTGAAGTCAGCTGATGCATCTGTTTCTGAGAGATGTTGGTGACCTTATAGAGTCACTTTGAGCTCAGTTAAATTTAGTTGATATTAAAAGTTGGTTTTATTATTTCATCAATAAAGTTTAGGTCAAATGACTTTTGAAGTCACACTTGTTGCTTTAATGTTTTTCACCTGTTGGTACAAAATAAAAGTTTTATTTTATTTTGTAATTGTATAAAAATACATCAGCAATAAAGAAATAAAATGGGACCCTTGCCACTTGTAGATATTCCACCAGGGGGCAGTAGACATGCATAGGACTGGATATGGCAGGTTTCTGATGAAGGTACTAATCCTGATGCTCCTTCCAGATATTTAAGGCAGGATTGTCCAAACTTTTTAAGAAAAAACAAAATTGTCTAGTTACTTGTCCTTGAGGGCCACAAAAATTAGATTTTTTTTCATTAAAAGAATAGAGAAAATTATTTCATGGTGATTTCTTTTTCAGTTTTACTCATCAAAAGATGTCCAGAATAGGCATGATAATGAAAATTTTAACATGAAAATATTAGAAAGCATCGATCTACATCAACATCCTGCTGGAGAGACAAATTTAATCACTCTAGAAATGCAGGTGGGGCCAAACAAAATCACCCAGAGGGCTGCAAACGGCCCCTGGGCTGCACTTTGGACACGGCTGCTTTTAGGCTTTTATATCAAAAGAAATGCAAGGACGGCATTACTGTAACAGAAAATTAGCTTTTTGGGGGGTGTTCTACAACTGGAAACCTTTTGGAGTAAACCCAATGCAAGATGGCCGCCAGAGCCAATTGAATTTTCATAAAATAGCTACAAGTCAGTTAATTTTATAGATGTTGAGCTAAAATCTGGTAGCTGATGATCATCCTCAAACACGAACTCTGAGAGCTAACAGATCAAAATACAACACGACTTCCTCTGCGTTTGCGTACTAACGTTTTGACGTAGGGGTCAGAGAAGCCGTTGGCGTCCATGGCGGCGAGGTGAGCACAGCGAATGATGCCCACAATCAGGCACGACTTCTGCGTGTTGTACTTGAGAGAGATCATGATCCGTCCACGTTCCTCCAGAGACTTGTCTTCAGTCTTGTTGACCTGAAAAGAAAAGATTCAGTCGTTAAAATAAGACCTGGACCTTCAGATCCGTGGCACTGAAAACTCCCCAAGCAGCAAAACCCAGCTAAAAACAGATATCCTAATTTAGCTTTTATTTTTAAAGTGAACTTATTACGTGCGTAAGGACTCATTTTGTGAATGGATGATAGAGCAGTAATTGCAATCTTGACATTTGTGTTTTGAATATCATCCAATCAGTGATAAGCTGATTGATGCCATTTTGAGAGCAGATGATGAGTAATGTCCTCATCATGTTCTTAGAGATAAAACTCTTCACACAGTGGAAACGGGACCTCAGTAATGATCCTCTGCCGTTTTTCTACTCTTGCTTCAACAGAAATCGCCTCATTTGAGGATTCGTGTGCAGAGATGAACTAATGAGATCCAACGGATCGACGAGGCAAACTTGAACATGTTTGTTTCTATTAATGCTTCTGTGACCCGGGATCAACGCAGCCCCCATAACGGGACGATAATCCCAAACTGGCTGCTTCGCTGATGGGCTGTTGCATTAGTCATGCCACATATCCTCAACCCTGCCGACTATGTTGACACTCGCCTCGGTCTACAGATGGCACGCAACTTGAAAAGTTCACAGAAGGCACGGAGGAAATGTAACGAGACGCATAAAAAATAGGAGCTCTAATACTGCCACAGTCTCACAAACGAGGCTTTTAGAGACCAGACTGTTGTACGGTGGCCTGGAGGGTGCTGCTACAAGAGATTCAGCAACAAGTGTGGTAGGGCGGCATCGTTCCTCTTGCAGTTTTTAGAGTAAACACCTCCAAGAAAGCAATGCTGGAAAACAGCAAAATGGTTTTTGGGTGCAAAATATGAATGCGCTTACGACGATGAGAAAACAGTGCAGTGTTTAAGTATAAAACTGCTCTTATTCCCTTTTCTTTCCAAGGGTTGGGGACATTATTGTTATCATTACTAATGTATGGAAGCCCATTATGCCATGTAAAGAAAGAAAAGGTCACATGGTATATTATGTTTATGAGTTTAAAAGTTATTATTATAAGTTTTAAAGTCAATATGAGATACAAACTCATGATGATCTGAATCTTTAAATAACAACATAATTATGACATACCATGTGACCTTTTTTCTTTTATGTGGCAGCAATGGGCTTCCATAATCATGTCAGTAAATATATTTTTAATTTGCTCATTAGTAGTATGCTTAATAAACTGACGCTCACATATCAGTAATCAATCAATCAAGTGTTATTCATCTAGTGTCTTCCACGCCTGCAATGGTGACCCGTAGTGCTGAACACAGCGTAAAACAATCATAATACGGCAATAACAGTAACATACATGCAGTGAATCCTTGAGGAACTCAGATCAAGCGTGTTGCACGTTTATAAATTTCCTATAGCATCCATGTAATTATCGTTTTGTGCTGTTTTGGTTCTTCAGAGCACTCCAGGCTCTCTGGGGAGAAAAATACACACTTCAGCATCTAAAAATTACAGACATGCAGACCCTAAAGAGCTATCAGAGGGTTTTATACCCAGTCAGTTAGAAATGTAATTTGTGAGCACCTCTACGCCGGCTGCTGATTGTGTGAATATGCAGCGGATTTCCCTTTACCTCAGCGTTTTTTTAAACCACATACAGAATAAGGCCGTTTCTATCAGCTGAATAAATGCACAGCAGCTTAACAACTTCAAGCTTATCAAGAGCTACTTGAAAGCGAAGGAGGCGATGGGAAAGTGGGCATTTAGGCTTTCTTCATTGTGGTTTTCTGCTTTTAAAAATGACAGGAATACTGCTCCATTCTTCGACTCAATTATTGATCAACTATTTATTAAATTCACTGAACAAACGCATGTTGTGACTATTCTGATGCCTCACTGATTATCTGAAATCATTTTAAAAGCTTCACCAGAAGAAAAGCTACCAACCATCACCAGCGTCCTCTGTGATGTGTTCTTTTTTAATCACCAGGTTATTAGTGAAGGTCAGATGAAGCTTGTAAGCCAAAAAGGTTCATTTCTTTAGGCTTTAGTTGCTCCGTAGCGCCCTCTGCTGATCAATTATTTGGGGGATTTGTATTTAAAACGATCACTCGTTCGACCAAACAAGGTTTAAATCTTTTCTTGTGAATAAACGGCCTCAGCTGGCTGCTCTGGACGTGGAGGAGCAGCGGCTCTACTCCGAGCTCCTCCTCACCCCCCCGAGGCTGACCCTGAGGAATCACGAAACAAATCCCCAGAGGACCCCGTTCTGGAGCAAATCTTCACTCATCATCAATCACATCATTTCTGGGAAAAGGAAACGTGACTCAAATCTGTTTCATGTGAAACTGCTCCTGCGTCTCCTCCTGGAGCTGTTTTGGGGTGACAAATCTGTGACTGTTACCCGACATGAACAAATAAAATCACACAGACCTCCATCTGTTCCCAAACAATTCACCTTATCAGAATCTGGTGCCCTTGAGGCCGAAGAGGAAAATCCCCGTGAAGGCGGCCATGGAACCATCTAGAAGCCAATGCATCCTCCACCCCCCTCAAAACCTCCTACACACCTCTGAATGGCAGGGACCAAAGTGCGCACATTTATGCTGGACTCTCTGTAGCTGCCCCCCCCCATATATCACATGTTCTCATGTTATTGTGTGAGGTTTGGGTTTTTGTGTTGAGGTGTTTTTTCCTGCAAGCTGTTGCTGCCCCCCATGTTGGGAGCTGAGGGGGTGTGTATGTTTTTCTCCCTCACCCCTGCCTACTCTTGTGTGCATCTTCAAAGGGAGCGCTATCACACCCACAGTTCAGCCTGATCCTGTTGTGTCTTTTGAATGTTCTGTATGTCAAACCTGGATGGGTTGTTCTGAAACCAAATTTCCCCGTGTGGGATCAATAAGTTCTATTCTATACTATTCTCCACGACTGTGTGTCGGAGACGTTTCTCAACGTTTCCTGCAGATTTCGCAGCAGGATGCTAATCAGAGATCCCAGAGGAGCCGACTCCCTCCGCATGAATCACCAGTGACTTTTACAAGACGTCTCCCCAGACTCTTGGATGTTTCCAACTCGCGTTTCGGTTTACTGTCAAATCCATTTTACGTCTTCTCCCCAAAGGATGCCCAGAACGTTTCCTCGTAGCATCCAACTTTATGATTCCTTTAAAAGCTCTTTTACTTTGGGATGGGAAACAGACAACAAACCTTGAATTTCTTTCATTTTTTAGCTGAAGAAATAAAAAAGCTCGACAGGCGAGTTATTAGCACCAGAAAATAAAAATGCTCCGAGTCCAGGGCCTTTTCTGTGGCTTATGTGCCACTCCAGGATATTTCTGATTATGAGAAAAAACATGCAGGTGGAGGAAATCTGAGCTTAATCGTTCATGTGAGAGAAAAAAGGCTAAAAGGTCTAAGGTCTCCTGAACAACATTCAGTCGCTGGCGTGTGTAATCACAGGCCGTTTAGCCTTTTTTCCCCACATGATGATATCCGTGTTCTATAATGAGATGACACCCTGCAGGCTGCTGCAGTTGTGACACGTTGAGTCATGTTGCATGATACAAATCTGCATCCTTTTTGATATCTCCTGTTAAAAGATGCTCTTTAAATGACAGCAGAATCACTTTAAGAGGCAAAATAACAAAAAGAGTATGCTGAAACGAGTCTAAACGAGCGTGTTAGGTTGTTTATGCACCTCACTAAACAGGTAAACATATCCGCCTTATTCTACATTTGTCACTTATTACGTTTTCGCATCCTACACCAATAAAATCAAATGAACTCTTTATAATGATTATGAATCAGTTAAATGGCCTCTGCACCTCAAAGACAAAGGTCTGTGCTCTCTTTATAACGAGTCCGCTCCTCCACTTTCCATTAATAAACTCCAGCATCAACCCACTAATGTGCTGTACTGTTTGCCTAACATTTTCCAGCTACTCAGGCTTCGGTTTGCAGGGAAACTCAATTATGATGAAGCAGAGGACGTCTATTAATTCAATTAAATGCAAAGTAAAACCGGACACCTCTAATGTGACTTTCTCAACATCATTTTGAATTAAAGCAGCTTAAGTGCCGGTTAATATGGTGGATGATGAATCTTGCATGCTTCCTTTTGTTGTGTTCTGAGCGAAGTGTTGTAGCAACAAGGCACATCATCATCCAACATAATCATACTGAATGGCTTCCAGGAACTAGACAGAGCCTCAGATGAAAACTGAGCAAGAACAACAGGAGAGAAAATAATTGTGCTGTGAAGAGTAGTTATGAGTAGTGAGTGTATTGCCTGCAGCAGATAATGATCAGGGATCTCAGTTTAGTGAAGGGGTAGGGAACCCTGGTCCTGGAGAGCCGCTATCCAGCATGTTTTAGAGGTTTCCCTGCTTCAACACAGTTGATTCACCTGTGCAGCAGCTCATCAGGCTCTGCAGAAGCCTGTTAATCACCTGCTGATTAAAATCAGGTGTGTTGAAGCAGGGAAACCTCTAAAACATGCTGGATAGCGGCTCTCCAGGACCAGGGTTCCCTACCCCTGGTTTAGAGAATATAAGAGAAATTTTCATTTGATGATTCCATGACAAATATCTCTCAATAGTCTTATTGAACACGTTGAACATCTGGAACCTCCTCAATTTAGTTCCTAACCTCGGCTTTCCACCGGATGCGTAAGCGGTGCGTGACATTATAGACACGTTTTCCCCACAAGCTCAGCAGCATGTCCCTTCCACTGGGAGCATTTCAGATGCGTATCGGCAGCAAAAGCGTTCCACGTAGCTGGTCCTGCGAGGTCATGAAATCACCAGAGAATTACAAGATCACACATGCTTTCGGCAGTTCACACGATAGCCAGCAGAAGGTCTGTGGTTTATTTTCTGTTCCGTTTACCTCAGCTATGGAGGATTCACGGCTAATGACGCATTTTTCTTCTACTGAAAACACGTGTCTTTAATTTTGAAAGTTACCAACGGTTTTTTGCTGCTCCTGAGTTTGACTTCCTGTTTGGCCCAAACTGAACTGCTGAGCTTGATGTGTTCTGGAAGCGTACATAAAATTAGACCCAACATGTAAAGTTCGAGGAGTGCCGCAACACAACGTTCCCAAGAAGCTTCCAAGACTATTAACTGTATATAAAATGGACGGAACCTCCAAAATCTGTCTCT
>SSNS01000164.1:877435-901574 GCA_006937985.1 Aphyosemion australe | reverse complement strand
GTCACCCGTAAGTTTCTGAAGAGTTAAATTGATGCCTAGTGGGCGGTTCCCACCACCACCATCTTGGCCATGTCACGCATCCTGTCACTCCTGTGAGGGTGGAGGCAGATGATTGACACCAATCAAGCCAAAGAGCTAACCAAAGATAACAGTTGCTTTTAGCCAGAAAACCACAGTTTAGCGACTCTGCTACCCTCTGCCTTCTAGGTTGCAACACATTCAATGTGAGGCAGAGGCTGACACATTTCCTGGAGCAAGCAGCAGGGCAAGCTGTTAGCGCTAGAGCTCACAACACCTGTCAATCAACGGGACACGCCCCTAATTATTCATAATTTGAAGCTTTAATTACATTTAAACGGATGAGTTACAAAAAAATTCCAGCCCCCTCAGAGTTGTCATGACTGTAAACATGTTTATTTCTGCTGTGAAGTTGGTATTTTTAACATGGGAGTCAATGGAAACTGGCTCCTTTCTGGATCCAACTCCTGGTGGATGAGGGCAGGGCTGTACTGGCCGTCGTACAAGGCGGGCATTAGCCCAGTGGGCCGACGGTAATTTTGGGCTGGCTGACTGGAATTTATTAAATAATATTGAGCCGCTTATTTGTTAATTTTGATTTGGACCGGCCCGGCCGGCCCAGGCTATCCTCAGGCCGGCCCTGTCTACTGGTGTCAGGGGCTTATCAGATAATATTAATAACAGTTTGAGCCCAAGCGTTTCTGTATTTTATTAATAATACAGCTTAAACGCGGCATTTCTGATGCGACGCAACGTTGAAACTGCCTGATACTCATATCAGCCAACTCCATTTCTCCATCATGGTGCAGCAGCTCTCCATCAAACTGAAGCTAGTTTATAAATGTCATCCTTTCATTTTCTTCAGGTTTTGCATTTCTCGTGTCAGTAATGATAATGTTACATTTGCTGCCAGTAAAAATGAATCATAATTCATTTATTTTATTTAATTTCAACAATTTACAAAAACAAAGCATGCTGGGAAATCTGTTCATCCAATTATTTTCATAGACGTCATCACCGACAAAACTTCTAGTTTAGCTAACTTTAGTGGGGAAAAGCTAATAAGCCTTTAGTTCAGCGCTAATGTTCGGAGTACTAGCAAGAGAAGAAACAGGTGGCCCTATGCAACTCAGAACTTCCTTGGATTGTTGTTTTAAAACATTCGTGATGTTTAAATTCAGTTAGTGAGCGGTTCCGGTTCGGGTGGTTCAGCCGCGCGTCAGATTCATCTGAAAATTTCCCTGTGAGAACAGAACGGGGAGACTGGATTTCCCTCTTTTGCTGCGTAGAAGAAACGACAGTGAGTACAGCCTCCTGCTGCGTGTGTGTGTGTGTGAGTCAAGCGCCTGCTGTGTTTTGCTTTTTGATCAGGACATTGTTTTATTTCTTTCCTCGTGAAATTACAGCTGAAACTCAAAAAATGAGAATCTGGTGCAAAAGTTGGTTCATGTCAGCGATCCAGAGGTGAAACTGATCTATGAGACAGACTCATTACATACAAAGTCTTTATTTGTTATAACTGTGATGATTATGGCTTACAGCTGATGAAAACCCCATTAGAATATTACATGAAATCAATAAAACAAGGATTTTAAATAGAGAAATGTCTGAAAAAGTATAGCTACTCATATATGTACTCAGAACTTGGTTTGGGTCCTTTTGCTTTTACTAAAATAAATTAACTTTAGCGTAATAATAAAATTTTTCGAGTTTCACCTGTAGATGGGATTCGTGGCTCTTTTAAGGGATCTGGAGGATCAGTTCTTTTCAAAGGCTCCTCTAAAAGACTGACTCATTTTTAAATGAGTTTACTAAAAAATCCTGCAACTAATTTCACTCAGTAAATAATCCCTGTGAATAATTATTCTGAGAAAATTCTGATCAAAACTAATTAAAATCAAACATTACATCAATATTTGTTTTATTGTTGTCGTTTCTGAGCTTAAAATATTATGAAATAATTATTAATTCCATCTGACGTGTGTGGAGGATAATTGAGTGATCAGCATTCTTTAAAAAACCTACAGGGTGGCACCATAACTCTGCTTCTCTCTCTCTCTCTCTCTCTCTGTGTGTGTGTGTGTGTGTGTGTGTGTGATCTTTAGGACATACATGGCAACTTAGTTTTCTGACTAATTTTATATTCTGCTTTATTGTTTTCTTTACGTCACTTAAAACGATCAGCTGGTTATCAGCAGTTTTTCTTGGTCTGTTGATGTTTTGCTGCGTTAAGCAGAAAAATAAGCTGTTTTTGTGCTGGAGCAGGGAAACAACTAAAACATGATCGATATGGAATATTGAGGACCAGGGTTAGAGAGCTGGTGTAAAAAAATAGGCGTCATTGTTTTTACTTCAATAGCTGGTGGGCTGGTCTCGGCTCAAAATGCCCGGCCTGATTTTTTGTCCCAGTCCAGCCCTGGATGAGGGGGTAACTGCAATTTTTGTTACTTCCGCCTGAGCTTCCATTTTGGCAGGTGGAATTTCCCTCTTGTCCAAGACGCGATGCAGCGCACCCGGTGGAAAAACACCCATCGAATATAACGGCGACTATTAGCTACGTATTGTGCTTCAAGGACGTTACGCATCTGGGGTTAGAGTCAAATATAAATTGTGATATAATTACACCACTCTGTGGCCAATTTATTATCTCATTTTTTTTTGCATGACACTTGAAAATGATCCTACATGACCTAGATTCATAAAACGTATAAGTCAGTCTGGTTCCATCAGATAATTTGCAGATTTTCCTATAATCCTGTGTCTCAAGCTAGCTTCCAACAGTAGCAGCTCGGTTCGATTCTGGCTTTAGACTCTTGTCCTTTCACTCTGACATAAGTGGAGATGAAAAGGGACATCGCATCATAATTATTGTGAGCGTATCTCATCTCAATGATCACTTTCACGGTCTCATCTTCAGATCATAACTGATTTGGTCTGATTCAGTTCAGCATCTAAACCTTTCTGAGACAATGGTGTTGCTGCAGCAGGAAGCTGTTCCAAAAAACAAATCCTGCCAATGTCCTGGAAGGATCCCTCGGATCAACACCTCTCAGAGAACAGTGGGAAACTCCCGGCTGTGTTGATCCTAGAGGAGCAGCTTAGACACACGAGGCATTCCAGTTACAGAGAAAACTGTGATGGAGGTTTCCGGTTAAAGAACATGGAGATTAGGCGGCTAGACTTCCTCTGGTCATGGTTTTGGATTATTTTAAAATAAAACCTTTGTTAGACTTGAGGGGTGCCACATTGGCACGACTCGTTTCAGAAGAAAAAAATTCATATCAATATATTTGGGAAACAAACCACATTTATTCCTCTTTTACAGCCAAACGCACCATGAGAATTCTGAGGTGAGGCTCGTCAAAATAAGAGCATCAAGAGAAGGTTCATGGCAGAAATGTAAAACTCTTAATTTTAATGAGGCCGTCATACCATATTTATATCATCAGGTGGCAGAGTTGAGCCGTTTAGTAATGATTAACACTAATGAGGGGATTAAATTTTACAAAAACTAAATTATTAGAATCAACAAAAACCACCATAAAAATTGTTATGATAAACAAATAAATGAATTAGTTAATTTGAAGAATTAATTGAGTAACCTTCAGATTAAATAAACTTCATTTACATTTTCAGTCACACAAAGAAAGCTATTAAAGCAGAAAAGAGCTGCTATGGGAGCCTGGATGTCCAAACAGGGAGTCAGTGTGCAAAAAATGTGTTTTTATTGTTTGGCATAATTCAACATAAAGGATTTTTTTTACTCAGGTCTATTGCTACCAGTGTGTTTTGCCCTTAATGTGCTAGATTTATTTTTTTATACATGTTTTGAAGGAGTCATCATCTGAAATCTTCACTTTTCCACTTGAAAACATGTCTATAATGGCTTCCTAATGATTTTTCACTGGCTGAGAAGCCGATATTTAACATTGACGCGTTTGTTTAATCTTGCCTTCTTCAACCAGCTCACACGCACCCCACGAGCACGCGCACTCCAACACGAGAACTTGAGTTCTGGCCTATATGTCGGCACAACGGCCTAATATAAACAAATATGAACCACAACAAGCACAACAAAGCTCATTTCATAACGTGAAACGCATAAATGATGTCTTACCGTTGACGACTCGTGTTATAATCCGTGTTATGGGAAACAAAACTCCGATCGGTGTGTGTATTCCATCTTCACAACAGCATAAGAGCCGATGCCTGGATGAGCTTGCTTCTCTCCCAACTCAACAACAAAGGAGGACGCCATTACGCACGAGGCGAGGCTCGGGCTCGTACATACACGGTTAGATCCCGTAGGTCACGGCCAGGTCGGGTTCAGTTATAACTTTTGTTGTTTTGGAGCGAGACGCTGAAGCTGCTTCCTGCTTCCTTCCACCAATGAGCGCGCTCCTCAGTCCCACGCGCGTCCGAGACAGCCAAAATATCGTGTGTGATCTCGCGAGAAAATTTGCCCTTCACAATAAAGGATTAAACAATCACATTTTTTATTTATTTTTCCAATACAATTTAGTTTAATGGTCTAAAAGACTATAATAGGACGTAGATATCCACGGTATTATAGGCGCTAACCCCTTTAAAAACAAAGCCATAAAAAAGATGAGTTTTAGCATTTGTAATGTCACTTTGAAGGCAAAATCATGTTGGCAAATTCGAATGTGACAAAACATATAAAAATGTCCTGAGATCACTTAGAGCTGAAGTTTGATAAATTGCAGAATCAAAAGTCTGAGCGTTTATTACAAGCATCAATACTAATGCATGCAGACTCCTCACATTAAAATGAAAACGAAGGAAGGAGAAGACAGATGTGTACACAGTTTAAATATTGAAATATTGCAGGTTTAAACAAAGAAACCTTGAACTTTACGTGTCTTTGCATCTCTCTCCCTATAGGTCAGCCCTGGATCAGCTGTGATCCACACTTTCTAGAGGACAATAAGATGTGATGGCGATGCCCCACAAAATCAGCTTCAACATAAATGTTACCCTCTTATCATGAAGGCCAGAAGATTGATTACGGGTCAAAATCCATGTTAAGGACTAAAATAAAAGAATCTGCGTAGCAACACTTGGATATTCAGCACTGAAGCGTAATTCCAGCTCGGGTTGAGCTTTCAGGTCGTTTGGGTAATTAGACAAAATGCCATCCAAACTGGAATTAAATCTGTCATTTTGTAAAATAACAGGGTGAGCCACTAATTAGTGTCTGTCTCAAATGATTAAACTTTTCATTGTTCAGCTGAGCAGAGAGGAAAAAGTATTATCACCAGATTTAGCTGCTGGTTTTTTCCAGGTTTTATGTAAATATCCCAAACATTTTGGTCCCATTTCTACCTGCAACAGGTCCTTTTATAGGCTGATTTGTTGACGAGGTGTTCAAAACGCTTCATCGTTGGGCCAAACCCACCAGTGAGGCCGATGGAGCGAGCTGTACGAGATAATTAAATAGTTTGTGCTCCGTCCAACGTCCTGCTGCTCCGACAGAAATCCTCATCCAAAAGCCTGGAGCTCCTTCTGCTTCTGTAAACGGCTAAACTCAGATCTAGTTCGCCTTGAAGCAACATGAACAAAATCAAAATGATTCAGGCTGGTCAAAGATTTGTAATAATTTATATAAATGCTATGTTGCACTACATCATGTTCAATTTGTATCCTGTTTTAAATACAGAAAAGCCTCTTTAAGTAGTGAAAGTCTGACCTGAGAGAAAACCAGTGATTTAAATTAAATGTTACAAAAAATCTGTTTCAAAGACCAAGTTCACTCATTTTTTTAAACACGTCGGCAGTGGTCTCTAGAATAAATGAATACCTTGTGAGTCCATTTCTATGGAAAAAAAGCTCTAGCGCTCCTGTTTCAGGAATAAACGTTAGCCAGAGGAGAGGGGAGCTGAACACAGAAGGATTTGGAGTCTTACTTCCTGATATGTGGCCATCTCTCCTCTGATTGGCTAACAGCAACACGACTCTACCACTGACTCTGTTTCCTCTGCAACGTTGATGTTTTATCTCCACAAATAACACAAGCCTGGAGGAGTTCTGCTGTGTGGTGGAGTTGCTAATGCTAACGGTTAGCTTCTACTAGCCCAGACGTTCTCTGCTGTTTCCTGGACGCTAAACCAACAACAACCTTCCCTGTCGTGAGTCTAGATGGGTGAGTCCATGAATGTTCAGTGACAGTGTGACGTAGATCTGTCAGGATTTTCTAATCCTAGAGTTTCACCTAGAGTCTGTTTTCTATCAGAAGCTAATGCAGGAGATAGGTGGAGGAGACTATTTTCACATTTAGCCTGAACGTTAACCTATCACATTTCAACAATAAGAAGTAAAAATGTTTTTTCAGTGAACTTGGTCTTTTAAACAATTGGTATGCTTTGGGTTTTAATTAATCCCACAGAAAAAGAACTTTGATGTGAACTTTACCAGCTCGACTGGGGGTTTATTCAAGGACCGCTGATCACAACCAGAATAAGCAGCTTTTTGTTTTCTTTTACTAAAGATCCAACATGTCAAAGACTGCTGGGCAACAAGGCTCTGACCTTCCTTTGTGTTTCCCATGGCAACGTTGTACTGCCGCTAATCCCAAACATCCAATAAGATTCCAGAATCATTTTCCACCTTTCAGAAAAATAATGAGTGAACGCTGATTTCTGCAGCGATGACCATTCAGGGAGCACCCACTCCACAGAGAATAGAAACTGCTTCTGTTCCTTGTTTTGCAGGTTTTTATAGGAGCAAGCCTGTTTGAGTTAAAATCTAAATGAAGGAGTTTTGTTCCAACAAAAGCCAAAGGTTGTGATGATGAGGAGAAACAGGACCATGAGGACTTTATTTAAACCACCAAACAGATCAAAGAGCTGGTTTTTGAGTCCATAAGTGGGCTGCTGGAGTGGATTATGTGTTATGAGAGCATGGGAGTAGAGTGTCATTGAACTGGGACTGAATACCCTTCTGGAATCTGCCTACATGGTTTAAAATGTAAGAAAATTGACACAGAGTAACTCAGATGGTTCCTGCTGAGGAGAAAAAAAAATAACTGGCATGTGTTTGGACAGACAAAATGGGCCTTTTCCTCATTCAGAGACCCATGTGGAGGGGCGGGGCTTACATATTCTACTGCAGCCATCCACTAGTGGGCACTGTTGGCTCCAACTTTATGTGAATGTCCTGCTTCTGCTTCTGTTTTCTGCCGTCCAAAGACTAAAATATTACATTAAATATTATTTTTCCCACAAGGAGGTGTCAAAAGGACCCAACCAAACCAGAGAACAACAGTATAGGTTAAACATTCTGTAGGAAACAGGCAACAAGAGGATGTGCATGATAATAAGCAGTCCACCTGAGATGTGCAGAATATAAATCAGCTCCTTTATAAAGGAAATAGTCTTCCCGTAACCAAATTCAAGAACTTTCAACCAATCAAAATTTGATGATTTACTCACAAACAGTACATACAAAAAAGAGACAAACATGCATGCACTTACTTGTTTTAAAAGTTCTGCATTAGCATAAACAGAAATGTGTTTAATGGAAAAACTTCTGGCAGAAAAATACCAAAACTACTATTTCGCATCATAAATGTTACTGAGCTAGGACCAGTTTCAAGCACTTTTAAAACCTTATAAACGAAAATATTCAATCATTCAAAAGGACTTCAAGCACTCATAAGAACCCCAATAATACTTTTATGGTAGCTTGAACATTAAACGTCCCTCCCATCATCTAAACAAACTCACAAAGTTTAGATATACTGGACACATTAATATGAGAGATATAACCCAGCTTTAAATTAAACAGATGAAAAGCAAAAGATGCAATCAAGTTTGTGGAGTCATGATTTTTATTTAATTTTTGCATGGTGAAGTGGGCTGAATCAAGAAATGTTGATGTCTGCGTTGAACATAATGGTCAGTATCAGCATCATGCAAAAAGTCCTAAGTTTATATCCCGGATAAGACCCCAATTTATGTTACGACCCACCTTGATGGGCCACAAGATAAATTGAACTTTTTATTGTTGAAAACCGTCGTCTAAAACCCTCACCAGTGAAAATGAGTGTAAATCCTCACCACAGAGTCAACGTTCACAGGTGTTTTCAGGTGATGCAATAAAGATGATGCACGCTGGTGTACCAACACTGCAAACCAACACATTTTTAAATTTATTTTTTCAGGCAGAGGCACTGGTCGGCTTTTATAACTCTCTCTGGCACAGCACCTGTGTGAAGCAGGCTGGACTCACCGGTAGCTGCTTTTCCAGGCAGTTGTTAAAGTTTTTCACTTGGTTGGGCTTCAGCTTCTTGAGGGGAATTCGCGTTTCCCCGATAAACTCGTTGTGGCGGAATTTGTCCTCATCACAAACTGAGATCCTAATTAGAAGCAGAGGAAAGATAGATAAAAATTAAGCTTAAAAATACATAAAAGCAGTTGTTTTCCATCCAGACGCCAACACCCAGGGATTAAACTCTCGCCAAAGCTTCAATTTACAGCTAAAAGACAAGTCACTCTGCAGGGAATGACAGGAAATAATGAGATAATTAAAAGTTAGGAAGCGCTCAGTCATACACTTGATCAAAAGCCTCAAAGGCCTAAATAGGAAGAGAAACTTTTAGATGAGAAGCCAATTCATTTGGCTAAAAAATGACATTCTTCCTGATTACATCAAAACCATTTAAAACCAAATTTTCATTTTTAACCATGGTCGCCTGGATTAGGTCGTCTTGTTCAATGACATCTATTACGAGATCCTTCAGACACATAAAAACACGTAGAAAGTCCTTTCAACAGTTAAAATGTTAATATTCCTGATGAGGCTGGAGATTTAAAGAACGCTACAGCTATTTGAAATGTGTTTAAAAAAGCTTTCTGAATGACCTCTGAAGAAACATCGTTATGTCCTGCAGGACTGATTGATTGATAAGCTAATGGATAGTCTGAGCAGAGTCCAGATCAAAGTATACTGCTGCCATATTAAAGCAGCTTTCATTTTAAAATTTCCCAGTCATTTTGTGCTTTATTAATTAATAATTTGATCATTTCCACTGGGTTCAAATTAACACTACCGTGTTTATGTTTATTTATTTTGTGGACACTTTTTTTAAAGTGACTCATAATTTAACCTCACAGGCATGTTATTGGTCTTTGGAGGAAAACAGGAGTATCCAAACAAAACCCTCACATTAATTGGAAACACATGCTAACTCCACACAGTAAGGCCACAGCTGGGATTTGAACCTGAAACCTTAAGGTGAGGGTGCTAACAACAAAGCCCGTGCTTCCTGGGTCAAGCCATAATAGTAGAGCCACTGTCCCTCCAACAGCAGCTCTTTCTTCCACTTGAGCGGTGTCTCTAGGCTAATTTCCCCGTTTATGACATCACATATGGGGATTTTTTGAAACAGCTTGTTTCAGACACAAAATTCCTAAAACCAAACCATGACAGAAAACAGATGGATGTTTTTTTCACATTTGGAGTGTTGATAGAGGGAGTAGAGACCCACCTCCCTGCACAAAAGGATGCAAAAGGTGAGTTTTGCATATGTCCCCTTTAATAGAAGTATTCCTGTATTCATGTCATGTTGTTTGGTATTAGGGCTCAGAGGCAAAGAGTTCAAAGGGATTTCTCCAAACTGAGGAAGCCATCTACAATAAGTAAGATGTTTAAAACAAAAATCAAACTTTAAAATGGCTGAAAAATTCCCTTTGATCTCGTCGCTGTGCATCCCAGAGGATGATGCAACATGACTGAGCCTATGTGAAAAAGAAAATACATAACACTTGGAATTTCAGATCTTATAGCAGGTGGTGTTTTAATTTATAAGAAATGAGTCGTGTTATTTGAAGATCAGGTCACGTCAGCTTGACGATGCTTCAATTTTTTATAGTAGTTTAGTGCAGCGACAATAAATGGGATTCTGCAGCTTTGATAAATAAATGGGCGACCTAGGCCGGCGTACCTGCAGCACGTTGATAAGCACAACAACTTCATCAGCTGCTGAAATATAGAAAAGACTCTACAGCAGCTTTGTAATGAAGCCTCTCTCTCTTTTTTATAGAAACAGCAAATGATTGAATAGTTTTACAAGAATAACGCTGCATCTATCTGGTCTGGTTGTAAGAAAAAGAAAATTCCAGCTCTTTTCCCTGATTTACGGGGGTTGTGGCGATCAGGAACAAACAGGGAACGTCGGTTCTTTATGGATAAAAAGGTTGTGTAAAAACAGAAGCACCGGAACCAAGAGGAAAACCTGTCAAACATCAGAAAAAAACTGACTTTATTTTATTTGTCCTTTTGCTTTAAAGGCTCCTCATAGCTTTTTTCTTTAATCATCCTTCTCTGCTTCCTCTCCTATTTCCTTCCCTACTGCCTTTTTTGTTCATCCAATCTGTTTTTTTTATTTCCCTTCCCCTGCACTCATTATCTTCAATTTTGATAATTCACTCATTTTTCTCCCTTGGTACAATTTCTGCAAGTTTCTTAGCTTTAATTCCCTTCATTTCCTGTCCGTTCTCGCCTTTCTTTTCATTCATTCATTTTCCCCTTTCATTGATATTTTTGGGAGTTTTTTCACCACCCTCCCTTTCCTTTGCTCTTAGTCATCGGGACACGATGATCTTTTAGTTACCTGAGAGTTTTGCGAACCATATCCTCGTCGGTGATGCCGTAGTAGGTCAGGGTCTCGTTCCACACGGGGTTGAGTGTGTTGTGCAGGGTCTTGGTTCTAAGTTTATTGGCCTGAAACATAAACAAATGTGTTTTTTAACAAAAATAACAAATCATTCCTCTAAAAGCTCAGCAGAGCTCAGCATTTTCTTCAGAATGTACCAAGTCTTCGTCTGAACTGATGTCTGCTGGTTTGTATGCAAACAACTTAAAGGTCTCATTCACTTGTTTTTAATAAATCTGCTGTGCTCTCTCCTTCAAGTGGGCGGTCCTAAGCCAAGGTGGGCGGGGCTATCAATACTAATTTTCCCTGTAACGCAGAGGAGACTGGCTTTTTCTGACCTGATTGTCTTCCTGCCTATTTCCTTTCTGCAGCTACTGCAGGTGATGAAGGATGAAGAAAGGCACGTGCAATTCAGAGTGACTGACCGAAGGTCAAAAACAAGTATGAGATGGTTTCTCAGTGAACGAGACCTTTAAACTAAACTTTAAGCTTCTTTTGTCTGAAAATCACCTTTCTTTGTTCTTGACAATGATTTCTTTCATTTTCTACGGTCTTATGAGATGTGAGGCAACATGAGACCAAACAGAAGTGACAGACAGGAAGTGAAGAGTAACACGTGTTTAGTCTAAACTACAGCATTGATGGGAAAACCTGACTTACACATCTGATTCATAAACACCCTTAGATACCTTTAGATGATGTTAGTTTGATTTCTCTTGGAAGTTCTCCCTGATTCTCCAAACTGAGATCACTCTGACGGCTGTCTGCTGCAGGTAACACGCTGACTACTGTAGCTGCTCCACATAAACCCACTCATTTCAGAATGATGCTGCTGCAGAAACACCTTCATTGTTTTATAAGCTTTTGTTAGAAGTTATTGAGTGGACTGGAGGCAGGAGGGCGAGGGGGAGAGCTAAATTTCCACGTGGTGACATAAAGTGACTTGAAGGCCTGTTTGTCAATAAATCAGACTGAAGCCGGTGGATGTTAAGGTGCAGTGGATTTAATTTAAAAAAAGAAGTTATAAAGCGCTGAATGGTGCACAGTCTTACATTTACTTCCTTTAACTGGACTGATGAAAGAAAGCAGGGAGGTAAATAAATAATGAGCGTATTTGTAGCTTCTCCTCGACTGTATCTCACCCCCACCAGCAGCTACAAATGAGCAACTAGTGTCGTTATCACTTCACGCTGCAGAGGCTAAAAAGGCTCTGCTCTCCAGCCAATTATTACACACATTTCCCTTTTGACTCCTAGTCCCTGGCTCTAACTAGCCGTAGTTTTAAAAAGCCCTCGTACCTGAGCTGGACGGAGCTCTAATGAGCCTGAAAGGGAGACGCGTGTAGAGGAGGACTGCTTGATATGCAGCCGCATTTTGAAGGAGAAGCTGCACAAACGCATCATCCTCTACAACATAAAGCATCTTAAAAGGCATTTTGATTTGATTTAACTCACTGAGTTCTTTAAATGTTTTAGAGAAAACAAAGAAAGCAAAACAGCTCAATTTGTGGTCCTTTAGATATAAAATAAAGGGAGTTTTCCTCTCCACTGTCGCTACATGCTTGCTTAGTATGGGGACTGCTCTAACACAACAAGTCAGTGACTCCATGCAATCTGCTGGGTTCCTTACATAGTAAACCTTTAACTAATTGGCATAATGAACGGAACTCAATTGAAATGTGCCTTGAGATGACTATCGTCATCTGAATTGAACGAATAATATTTTATGATTATCACAAGAAAACAAGCTTTTCTTCTCCACTAAGAGTCAAAATAAATAAATACATAAATCTATTAATTTATCTTGAGATAATGAAAAAGCTTCCTCAGCAGGTGCTCTTCTAGCCTAGATATGACGTATAGAATATTATAATTATTAATTTTACCATCTGTGCTCTTTAAGATGCCTCTATAATATTTATTTTAATATTTGAATTAAATAAAAAAACTTTGAAGTATTTGTTTTTGTCATTTAAAAAATAATGAGCAAATTAATATTTAGGAGATTCTGGAAGATTGAAAACAGAAAAACATCAAAAGTTTTCATTTAATTACCATATAGTGTAAATGATTGGCCTTTTATTATTATTAATAATAATAATAATAATATTTTCTAAGTAAAACATTAGTCAAAGAACCTAATAGTTGAATTACGTCTTTGGTTTTATGAACTCACTGAGGTGGCGTATCTTTCCGCGCCCACTCACCCTCAGGTCTCCATCCTACAGTATTTATTTCCTGTCAGACCCGACAGTTTAATCTTGAACAATTAAAGGCATTTCATCGAGTCTGATTGTAGTTTGAGAAGTGATGAAGCCGTGATCTGGCTTTGCAGCGGAGCGTGAAACTTCACTTGTGATTTGGGTGCAGCAGAACTCATGACCTCTTTAGCGAGCCTTAATGAGGCTCTTAGACCGAGCCTAATGACTCTTCTGAGAAGGAGCTGACAGAGAGCACCGGGGAGGTGACGGCATCTTGTTTTGCCTCCAGCGAGGCCTCACGCTGAGACCGGAGACAAATCCAAAAGGCAGCAGGCCTTCAGGGAGAGGTGTATTTAACTTACTAGTCACAGACACCATGACAAGTCATATTTATTCAAGTTAAGCTGTAAAGAAGCAACGTTTTAGCTCTGACAACCACCAAGATGTAGAAAAGCGGAAAATTCTCATGTAAATTAAACATATCAGAGATTAAAACACCTGTCACGGAACCAGAAAAACAATCATTTCATTTCATTTTAAAACCAGCTTATAAAGTGGTGTTTTTCTTTTTAAGATGTGGATTCGGATGCTGTTGCCATGACGTCCACTTACAGAAGATGTTCCACTTTATCAGCAGGGAACGAAAAGAAGGAGCTGCAGGGAGTCATACTAAACAAGATGTGAACATCTTGACCTTCAGTATTAAAAAAAAGACAAAAACAGATTGTTTATTTGTGAAGCAGAAGGTCGGGTTTCCCCTGGGTTCACCATGTAAAAACTGGTGGCTCGTGATGCAGCTTATTCCTTCTAGCTGTTTTAATGTTGCATCAGGTAAGAATCAGAAATCTGCTTCCAGGAAAATGAAACAGAAAATACTTCAAGTATTTCAGCATCGTCCAAACATTTATGCTCCAAAGCTGCAGAAGACATCTGGGTTTTAACATCTCTCAATGAAAGCGTGATTGTTTGGGTGACATCTGAACCACATCAGCCTTTCTGGAGGTTCATTTTTGTCTCTGAATTTAGTTTTTCTTCACCAGACTTTAAGCTTTATTCTGAGTAAACTGTTGCATTTCTGCACAAACACACATATTTTTCTCTTTCTGGAGCAGTCTGCATCCTGTTACTCCAGATTCCATTTTCACTCATGATCTGTACAGTTGGCAGGTTTCCTCTGTAAACAGACTGTTTTTTGGTTTCTTGAGCCTTTTCCATGTGCTGTGTGACAATAATCACACTATTTCACTCATTTATTTTTTTATATTACACAACCTGAATTTTCCACAGTACCACTCATTTAATTTACCACAAATGGTTTGTAAATCTAAAGTCAAGATCCTTACATTAGATTTTACTTTACAAATTTGAGGGAATCATAAATCAGTTTAAAAATCTTTAATTGTTCTTTTGCATAACTATCAGACTTTCTACATAATGAAAACTCATGATAATTCAGTAGAAAAGGAAATGTGACTCAGGGAGATGGAGATTCAGACATCTGTGGTTTTATTACTCTGTTTTTATGTCGTAAACCTTTCAAGGCTAAAACTGATTTATGTTCATGACTTTTTTAATTTAAAAAAAAATTCCTGAAACAAATATATTTACACACAATAAGAAATTCAGTTTTGGGTCATTTATGTTCTATTTAAAGTGCATTCACTTGTTATTTGAATAAATCTGCAGTGGTCTCTAGTATGACTGAATTCCTGGTGAGTTGCTCTCAGTGGGGAAAAAAAGTTCTGGCGATTCTGTTCAGGAAGTAATACTTAGCTGGAGGAGAGGGGAGCAGTAGACGACTTATTTCCTGATATGTGGACATCTCTCCTCTGATTGGCTAACAGCAACACGACTCTACCACTGACTCTGTTTGCTCTGCAACGTTGATGTTTTATCTCCACCAATAACACAAGCCTGGAGGAGTTCTGCTGTGTGGTGGAGTTGCTAACCCTGATCTCCCAGTCCCAGGGCAGACACTCATACCACTAGGCCACTGAGCTGGTTAAGTGAGTGTTAACAGCACACACCTTGCTGGCGCCAGGCAGAAGGTGGAGTTTGACGTATGGATCCGACAGCCCATTGTGATCCATTGGTTTGAGCCCCTGTGGATGAAAAAGAGACACGCTGATAAATAATATAAATAAAAACACTATACTGTGAAATTATGTTCTTTTTAATATTTTTCAGCTGTTAGTTTGATTAGAGACGGGTCAGATGGTTGGACGACACTTTAGACTTTTCATATATAAAAGAAAAGACATCAAAAGCAGATTTTCATCCCAAAGACCTGATAACAGAGGAGATAAGAGTGTTTACGGTTTAGAGATTTGGCAGCAACATTTCAGTCATTTAAACAATCATGTAGCACAAATCATCTCAGGGGTTTGAGACATGTTAGAGAAAGAAACCTCCAGTAAAAAAAGACCCAGTTAGTCCCAAAGAAACAACTTTAAAATAGATGTAACATTCTTTTTATGAGCAAATCAATAAACTCAGAGAGGGCAGAGGATGTAAAGGTCAGTCACAGAGTAACCCAAAGGAGGCCCACCGAGTCATGTGAAAGAAAATCCTGACTCCGATCATCCACCCGTCAGGGTTTTGTTGACCTTGTGTAGAAACTGGATTATTTAAGGTGGCGTAAACTTCCTCCTGAACAAAAGCGAAGCTGCAGTAGGGAAGAGAACCGGCAAAGTCCTCCTGAAGCTGTAGGCTTCAGTAAAAACATCGATAGATGTTAAAGCTTCACTCTATTTTAAAAGCTGCTCATTCATTGTTTATAAATATACATGATTATTGACTGCTGGCTGATTTAAAGGTCAAAATCCATCCATCCACCCACCCACCCAAGGTCGGGTAGCGGTAGTAACAGATCCGAGGCCCAGACATCCCTCTCCCTAGCAACACTCTACCAGCATTCCAAGACCAGAGAGAAGATAAAATTCCTCCTCAGAGTTCATCCCAGGGTGCTTGTCAAGCCTCCAGATGAGGGCAACTAGGACCAATCCCAATCAGACCTTATAGCAACCTTAGCTGACTTTTTTTTCTTTTTCAAGAGTTCCTCATCTCTAAGTATTATCTTTGTGAGGCAGCTCAGTTCAGAATTTAGGACCTCGTTCTTCCAGTCGGCATACATCAGTATCTCACAAAAAATAAGGTTTGAATGACAAAAAAACAATAAACCAAGAGTTTTGCCTTTTGGCAGCAGCAATGCCCTCATTACTAAAGAGAATCCGTCCATCTAATTTTAACTTTCCATCATAAGATGATCAAACAAAACCCAAAGAGAGTTTTCCAACTTTCCCCACTCAAGAACCTCAGATTTGGAGAATTTGACTCCCATCTTGACTGGAAACCATTTTAATAGTCAAGCTGCTTGCTTGAAGACACCAACAAAACCAAATAATCTGCTCAATTCAGAGATGATAGAAAGAGGTTCCCAATCCGACACCCTCGTCTCCTTGAGATCCTAACTGCTGCACAGAAACGGATTCACTGGACTTCCCATATTCTCATAGAATCCCTCACTTAATTTCTCATGGGACAAGGTCAGAAGTCTTCTGCAAACACTTAAGGACCGGACATCCAATGCTGATTTTTCTTTCTTTCCCTAAAGTTTATTTTAACGGCATTTAAAAAAAAGCAAATAATCACACTAACAGTAGGAGGAACTTTAATGAACATTTCTTGGTTTACAAACTAAAAGGTTGACCTAGAAAGTCTGCAGCACCTAAATAGAAATAAAATCAGTTGTTGAATCAAATATTTTTCCTCTACTCAACAAAATTTTAGCAGAAACATAAAAAAAAGAAAACACCTTAACCAGTTACCTGCTGATTGAGCTAAAACACTTTGATGATCGTTAAGGTATATGGGTTAAGGATTTGTAAACTTTTATTTTGAAAATTGCTGCCTCAGTGGGAACAGGAAGTCAAAATCAGAAGAGGGATGACACAAGGATATGGTCTTGTCTTCCTGCAGTTTGTGTGGGTTTTAATTATCTATCAGGTAGTTAAAATGGGTCAGAACACTGCAACTGCCTACACAGTCACAGATTTAACAAAATTTATTAATATCAATTGTAAACATTCTAGGTGCAGCCAAGGTGTTAAGGGGATCTGTTTTGGTGGCCTAAGGATCAGGTCTCTGCTTTTTGCAGATGATGTGGTCCTGTTGGCTTCATCAGACCGGGATCTCCAGCTTTTGCTGGAGTGGTTTGCAGCCGAGTGTGAAGCAGCTGGAATGAGAATCAGCTCCTCTAAATCCGAGACCATGGTCTTGAGTCAGAAAAGGGTAGAATGCCTTCTCCTGGTCAGGGACGAGGTCCTGCCCCAAGTGGAGGAGTTTAAGTATCTCGGGGTCTTGTTCACGAGTGAGGGAAAGATAGAGTTCAAGATTGATAGGTGGTTTGGTGCTGCGTCTGCAGTGATGCAGGCATTGTACCGGTCTGTCATGGTGAAGAGAGAGCTGAGCCGGAGGAAGCAGCTCTCAAATTACTGGTCAATCTATGCTCCAACCCTCACCTAAGGTCACGAGCTTTGGGTAGTGACCGAAAGAATGAGATCGCGGATACAAGCAGCTGAAATGAGTTTTCTCCGCAGGGTGTCTGGACTCTCCCTTAGGTCAAGAAGCTTGGTAATCTGGGAGGGGCTCGGAGTAGATCTGCTGCTCCTCCAAATCGAGAGGAGCCAGTTGAGGTGGCTCAGGGCATCTGGTCAGGAGGGACTATGTCTCTCGGCTGGTCAGGGAACGCCTTGGGATTCTCCCGGAGGATCTGGCAAAGTGGCTGGGGAGAGGGAACTCTGGTCCTCCCTGCTTAGGCCACTGTCCCCGTGACCCGACCCCGGATAGGAAAATGGATGTATGGAAACATTTTAGGCTCGCCTGCTGGTGTTTATATATCTTAGTGTCAGCTGTATTTACCAATCAACAAAGTGCGTTCATAAACATCAAGACAAGACAAACTTAATTTTGGACCATTAAACAAACTTGAAACAACACAAAATGCAAAAATGGACAAACACTAAAATTAAACATTCTGATTAATAAACCATCCTTCATTATAAACAAAATAGGACTTTAAAGCCAAATTTTTCATGATTTCAAGATCAAAGCATTCACCTTTTTCCTTCGAAAAGAGGCTCTGTGTAAAAAAAACCCAATTCTTTCTTCTAACAGCATCATTATCTTGATTCTACCAATTCAAGTTCTCCTTTCCTTTAAAGAACCACAAATAGAAACATAAAAAACATGATTTCTATTTGTCCATAATGCTCAGATGTAATGGAGCTGCTCGACCGAACGATGAGCCGCAAACAGCGACTCATCTTCAACACCAAAAGATGTTGCTTTAAATCCAGAAAACAAAGAATACATTTATTCACCTGAGTTTTATATAAACAGACAGAAAAAGCCAGATGAGAGGAACTTTCTCTTAATGTTTTATGATTTTTTTGCGCATCTCACTGACACAGGTTAATCTACATAAACTCAGTCAGGGTAAAAATCTGTTTATAATTGGATTTTTTTGGAACTCTTGTGGATTTGTCTCTGTGAATATCAATAAGGTGGTTGTACACATCATTAAAAGTTTACTTGTGGTGATTTTATTTGTTTGTCTCTAAGTTCTGTTGGACTTGTCTGGGATTGTTGCCAAGAGTTTGACTCTCAATGAGTTAAATTAAAAGTACATTTTAGAAACACTTTGTGAAAATAGAGGCTGTTTTAACTCAGTTTCTTGACAACAGTCGCTGCCCAGCGAGACACAGGGATTTTGAGAATGACCCAAATATTAATCATCATAATAATAACTGACATGTTGTTGCCTCTGTTATAAGGGAGTTTGTATAAACTCCAGAATGTTCAAGAGCAATCAGATGAATTTGAATTAATTGTAAAGTCCCTCTTTGAAATGAAAATGAACCCGCCACATAAGACATCCAGCATCACCATTTCCTAAAGCTGAACATCACTGCTGCAGAACTTGCTCAGGAGAGTCAGCCAGCAGGTGTGAGTTAATCTGCAGCATGGTTGTGAGAAGACTTTTAGAGAATGGTTTGATGTCAATGAGGGGAACAAAAAAGCCACCTGTCTCCAGAAAACCATCAGAGACAGATGGATGTTCTGGAATGGATTGCTGCGGACAAAGGAAAGTACTTTTCTCTGATGAATCCTCTTTGATCATTTGGGTAATTTAGAGAAGAAAATGTTCCACTATCTCTGTCCTGCCAGCAGTAAAGCATTCTGAGAATATTTATGTATTCAAGTTAGAAAGAATGGTACCAAAACATCATCCCAGAGGAACTCCTCCAACCAGCCAACATCTGTTTGGTGACGAACAATGTCTTGTCCTGCATAATGAAGCACCAGGCCAGAAGGATAAAGTCAAAACCAAATGGCCTAAGGACCAAAACATCAAAATTAGACCAGGATCCAATTGAAAACTAGCCTAGAATCTGGACCGGCATTTGATGAAGCGAAATTATTTTGCGCTGCAAGTCGTTCTAGCAACGCTCTATTGGAACCTCCGCAGCCCCAGCCAGTATTGTGGCTGGCCAATCACAGCACTCTATCAGTCAGGTGGGCGGGATGTTAGTGCGATTGAGTGAAACTAAGATGGCGACAGCTTTGTAGCGGTTCAATCACAGCACTCTATTGGTTTGTTGAGCCAATCGTAGCACTCTATTGGTGGGCAGGATGTTACTATAAAAACAAAGATGGCAATGGCTCGTTTGAAATGGCTTTGGCATCAACTTTGGACTATTTTGACTTGGGCTTTTCTTTGAGTCAAAAGCAGATAGAGGTACTTAGGTTTATTTAGAAAAAATATGCATTTGCATCTCCTTTGACAGAGTATGGTGGACTACCTTGTTGACTGACATCCGTAGCAGTGAGTATGTCATGTTTGTTATCTAATAGCATGTGGAGACAGTTTGAAAGTCAACCGTAGATCCTACCACACGACTGAGAGCAGTCAATGGGTCGTGGCCAGATTATATCCACATATATAGGATGGCTTGTCAGGCTAATTGACAACTTTAATCACCAAGAAACTGGAGGACAAACAAAAAAACACAAATTCTGACAAACTCCAAGCTTTGATGATGACAAACAGGCTGCCATTAGTATGGATTTGGACCAGAGGCTGAACATCAGGGTAATGTCCTGAAGAAGGACCAACATTGCAAATGTTGACTCAAAAGCACCCATAAAGCAGTTGTAAATCAGTAACTATAGAAACATCTAACAAAATCTAAAAAAACCACAGAACCAGCTAACTTTGTAAAAACCAAAGTGTGTTATTTTTGGCCATTACTCCTGCCTATCACAAACTATCAGTAGGAATTAAATACATGATACTCAGCAGAAAAATGAGTGAAGTTGAATAGACGTCCTATAGTTTGTTACAAAAGTAAAGAAGCAACTTCTATAAACTCCATTTCTTTGTTGGCCATGACCCTCTCTCTTCAATCTAGTTTCTTATGTTGTTTCATGGAAAGAGCCGCCTGAGGAAAGCCAAAGTATAAGATTCACTAAAATCTGACTTTTCCCACGCAAAAGAAAAAAAAACTGCCACCAAGCTCAACACGTTCCCAAAATATCACTCCTCTTGTAAATTTCTTATTCAATGATTTTATTAAATTCACACACCACAGGGAGCCGAGGCGATAAACTTCATGCTGATATTCAGCCGGCTGTGTTTTCCACACAAACGAGTGGCTGCGGCACCGCCATGAGAGGTGATTGGGGAGGTTAAAGTGCCACTCTCATCTACTTCTATTGTTGCCTTCAGCAAACACCTGAGCTGCCACTGAGACGGAGGACATTATGTGAGGTTGGACCGGGATGAACAGGCAGCTGCGTCATGCTGCTGATTGCACGAGCAAGCTCTGAATACTCTGTTGATCATAATTACTGAGGGTTGAAGAAAAATGACCCTTGCAAAAGGCAGATGGGAGGGTTTCCACACACCTATCTTCCACACACTCATTCATAACAGCTCCATTGAATTAAGGCTTTAAAATGATGGAAAATGAAGTTGAGCTTTTTTTTCTGGGGGGAAATAATTATAATCTTTCAGATAGTCTGGCCTGGGGTAAAAGAAGAGAGAAAGTACTGATGATCTATTCAAACAGAACCCTGCATGCAGCTGTTTTAAGCTGACATGATCTAAAGAGGATTTCTTTCCAGTTTAAGACACAGGTCCAGGTCCATCCCTGCCAGCCCAATTCCTAAACTGTCTTCTAAGGGCCGGAATATACTTGCTGTTTAACCTCGCATTGGCGCAGGCAGCAGGCTGCGTCGTTGTTCATATACTTGCTGCTATACAGCGCTGCACTGGTTGTAGTACCGGCGTGTTCCACTAGGGGGCAAACGAGAGTACTCAGACCGGATAGAGAGCCGGTACAACCAAAACAAACATGGCATCAATAAAGGAGCTCAAAACTGGTTAATTTTGAGATTACGGCAGAAAAAATGACAGCAGCGGTATCGTAGATGGTGTGAAAGACCTCTAAACCAGAGATGGAGTCACCATGGTGAGTGTGTATCGCTCGTTTTGTCAACTCCACCTACCGGTTGCTCGTATATTGCAGCATTTGGGCGCGTCGTGTCGTGTCGCGTTAATTTTGGGGGACGCGCACAAATCAACGCAAGCTACACGTAGCAGCCATTTTAAACATGCGTACGCGTCGCTAAACAGCAAGTATATCACGGCCCTTATAGTCTGTGGACTGACATGGAGATGACTCTTTGAAACCTTTTCAGGATTTCTTGGAATGGAACGAGAAATGAACAAATGGATCGAGGCTTTGGCTCGAGTAATGAAGACACTGCTCTGATCTCTCATGTAGGAACTGAGCCAAAAGCCAATGACTTAGTGGTCCATCAACATTCCCAATGTTTGGATCATGACAGAAAGAACAAAACTCTGAGTACAAGTAGCTGAAATTAGGTACCGGAGTCATTTTTAAAAGCCATCTGGTTTCCATTGGCCCCTTTCCACTTGTACCTACTGCGCTGATCGACTCGACTCTTACACGGTTCAGGTTGTTTTCTATCACAACTGACAAATGTCTCTGGATAGAGATGTGGGTGGCCCCTAGAGTTTTAAAAGTAGCGTGAGGTGACTGTAACAGACAAAAAGTAGAGTGAGATGACGAACACAACAATGGAGGACATGGTAGAGATGTTGAGTGTTGAACATGCAGGATGAACCTGCTGGAACATTCTTGCTCAGTTTGTGAATTTTTAATCAGACTCCAAAAAGAAAAGACTCACAAAAGGTTATGGGCAGCAAGGCAAAACACCACGCAGGACCCATCGACTCCACCCCCTCTCATCACATAAAGTCAGCTGAGGTAGTTTATGTATTTGGGATTTCATGCATGTTCCCACTGTCATGGTACTCTGACCTGGGAATGCCTCGGAATTCTTAAGGAAAAGCTGGAGAGAGAAGAGGGATGTTGAATCTGTTACTTTACCATACCATACCATACCATACCATACCAATTTATTTATAAAGCACCATTTAAAAATAGCATGGCAGCTAACCAAAGTGCTGTACATAAAAGAGCCAAATGCTCGAACATATCAACAATACACAATGAAAGCATGGAAATCAGGTAAAACACAAAAACATAGCACAAAATCACAGATAAAAATTCCTACTAAAATCTAACAGACTAAGAGGACAAGTAAAAAGTAACAGCACTATCGAGAGTAAAAAATAATGCAGCAAGTGATAAAAACAAATTAAAATGTCACATATAAAATCAAAAAAGCTACAAGATAGTGCAAGGTGTTAAAAAGTGAGCTACTGAATCATAAAAACTAATTTAAGAAAAGTAAAACTTAAATTGTCACGGAGGGAAGGCAAGGCTGAAAAAGTGAGTTTTAAGTGCCGACTTGAACCTGCTGACCGAGGGAGCCAAACGCACATGGAGGGGCAGAGTGTTCCAGAGTTTGGGGGCTGCATGAGAGAAGGCACGCTCTCCCCGTGATTTATAACGGACCTTTGGAACAACCAGCAGCAGATGATCTGCTGAACGAAGGGTGCGAGTGGGGACATACAGAGTCAAAAGGTCTGCCAGATAGGATGGAGATGGCCAATTCAAAGCTTTGTATACAAATAACAAGACTTTGAAATGAATCCTAAATTTGACCGGGAGCCAGTGTAAATCTGCTAGAATAGGTGTGATGTGCATACGTCTGTTGGTGTTAGTTAAAAATCTGGCCGCAGCATTTTTAACCTTCTGTAGTCTGCTTAGGGCAGAAGCATTTATCCCAATCAGGACATAATTTGCGTAGTCCAGACGGGAAGTGATGAATGCATGAATGACGGACTCAAGATGCGGGCGTTTGAGGATTGATTTAAGAAAAAACAGGACCTGACAGTGGCGTTTACTTGTGAAGTCATTGAGAGGTCAGAGTCCAGTTTCACACCCAGGCTGGTGGCACATGATTTGAGATTGAGTGAAGGGAGCGTTGGGACACCTGAAGAGCCAGTCGTGCTAGGGGGGCTAAAGAGTATGGCATCTGTTTTGCTGTCATTTAACCGTAAGCAGTTTTGAGAAAGCCAGGATTTGACCTCAAAGAGGCATTCTGACAATGCAGAAATTAAGTGCTGTTGGCTGATTTGAAGGTAGATCTGGCAGTTGTCTGCGTAGAAGTGGTAGTTAACCCTGTGACTTGCAAGAATTTTACCGAGTGGTAGCATGTAAACTGAAAAGAGGAGAGGACCCAGGATAGAGCCCTGCGGCACTCCCCATAGAAGTGGGACATTAGGAGAAGAGCAGTCTTCTATATGGACACTAAAACACCGATCATTAAAGCCACAATGTGTAATATTTTTACCTGTTTACTACCAAATTCTGTGTATCCAGTGCACAAACTTGTCCCTTTTCATTAATATTTCTCACCAACATCAATTCTAAATATTCCTCTCAGCTTCAAATTTTACATTTTTAATACATAAATTGTGGTCGACGCTCCATGGTCATCCTCCATCTTGAAATACGGTAGCTATTTAGGGACATACGAGCTCTGAGTTACGCGTTTGCACTATGACTGTAACCTGAAAGAAACAGCAGAGGGCAGCAGTGCGCCGTGGAAGCATGGCGTCTGACAATGCAACTAAGAAGAGACGAGACTAGCTGTTACACTGTTGCTGGACTTTGTTAGTTTGAATAACAAACAATGAAATCAAAAGACACATCAAATATGTCAGGTCTTATTGATTTCCAACACTC
>SSNS01000164.1:814600-876909 GCA_006937985.1 Aphyosemion australe | reverse complement strand
GGTGCGCGCGCATCGTCTTGTCGGGGGATGGGGAGGGGGGGCTACGTGTGGCATTTTGCATTAAGACTGAACACTCATTAAAAAATGTTTTTTACCTGCTTGAGTAGTTATATGCTTTGTGTGGGTTAGGCTACAGAGACTGGAAATAAATCAATCTCATGCTTTTTTATAAAAAAACGAACCAGATAGCTGGAGTGAACGCTGGAGTTGTTGCCTTTTTGAGTGGGCCACCGTAGCTGCAATACTTACTTGAAACTGCATGGCGCTAAAGAGTCGCAGTTTTTACCATGATTTCTATGAATATCACTGATAGGGCCTTTAAGGTAAGACTTAAACCAGTCAAGAGCAGTACCGGTCACACCCACCCATGATTCAAGCCTGTGAAGGAGGATGGTGTGGTCTACAGTGTCGAATGCTGCGGTCAGGTCGAGTAACAGTAACAGCACATGGGAGCCACATGGGACTTTCACAGACCTCAGATAATAGAGGATAGATGGATTTGGTTGGGGCAGATGGCCATCCATTCTGAACCTTTTCTGGAGGTTTACATCTGTTAAAATGAAGTTTTCCTTTCCACTGTCACCCATTTTACTGTGCTTGCTCAGAATGGGGACGGCATTGAAGTGAAAATCCCCCGGTTCCTTTAAAAAAGGCCAATTTTGTTGCTTTTTCTTAATCTACCACATCTAGAAACAATCTGCAGATACCTAATTTATAGAGTGAATGGATTCGGGTGATTTAAAGAAAATGACATCATAGGTCTCAAAGTGACAAAAAAAAACTACAATAAGGATTAAAGATCAGTTTTGTTTCCAGCATGTCTTACTTCCTGCTTACTCGTTATTATTCACATTTATTATCCATTACACCAAAAATCTGTTATGTTTACATTCCTGCGTTAGTCTGGCTTCTGTCACATCTCAGATGTGCAAAGCTTTAATGTGCCGTTTCCCAGCTGTGTGTCCCAGACGAGCGCTTCTTTTCTGTTGTGTTATCAGCCGCTTCATGGACAGGACATATGTCTTCATTATCATAACTGACTGGGCTGCTAACACACAGGTGGAGGACGCATCGATCACCAGGAGCAGCAGATAACAGGTCGAACAAGAGAAAGAGAGAGAGCGGGGGGTTATTGAGCTCATCCAGAGTCATGTTCAAGATCAAGTTCAGAGGTCACCTGGGGTCACGGGGAGTGGTGACTTTATTCAGTCCAGGAGTGGTGGAAGCAGGTACGACGGAGGCCCAGGTGTACACAGATCCATTCTTTACTAATGACTGTATGAAAGGGTGCAAGTAAAACATGCACTCTAGTTTTAACCGGGTTTTAATGACTTAGTCATATCATATAAAAAGGAGCGTTAGCACATCAGAAAAACATATGACAAAAGGATGTAGTACTGTGATGAACGTTAAAAAGTCTAGGAAAACTACAAAATAAAATAATACCCAGGAGTTTTATCAATACTAGGAGCTCTTACTAGGCTACTTCTGCAGCAGCATCCACACAGGAAGTCAGAACTGATTTTAATCCTTCAAAAATAAACAAAAAATGGTTTCTCAGGGAAGGACCTCTTTAGAGTGAATGTTCAGGTCTTAAAAACGTGAAAAAGTTATTAACAAATATTGTCCATCATTGACAGCTTTTTGAACAAGGAGAGAGATTAGTTCTGGCCGGACAGGTGAGTTAACGGCTAATCTGTGTGGGGCCAGTCACTAAATGTTTCTATGAGCGTAAAAAAGTACAATATCCTTAAAAATAATAGCAGTTCAAGCAAAGCTTTATATAGACATTAATTCACATTATGAGATTGTTTACATGGAATTATTTGGATTTTTTTACAGCATTAAATTAGCTGTGGAGCTAGCTACTGAGCTACTCTTCATTATATTTCATGACACTTATAGAATTATAAAAAGATATTTGCAGAAACTGATAAAAGATTGGAATTCTAGTAAGACACATTGTAACTGGCACCATTGTTTACTAGCTGTTAGCTTATCTGCTCTGCCAGAACTAATCTCTGTTTCTCCAAACTGAAGCCACTCTAAGATCCATTTAAAACTCTCTTGATTCAGTTGCATTTCTTGCTGAATTGCACCAGATTGGCTCTCCTCGTTACTTAAATGCACTTCATAGAGATCATGAGGGCTTTCAAGACCGGAAGCCCAGTTCTCGATGATCTGGATGGCTCAGAATTTCCACAGACACTTCACAGACGCTCCATCTATCTGAGGTGGATTTAAGTACTGTTAGATTATCTTTAAAGCTTCTTCCAGCCGCATTTATCCTCTGAAAAAGGCGTCTGGGGGAATACTTCCTTAAATGGTTCCTAAGTGAAGACAAATCAAAGCAGCACGAGGGAAACCCTTCCGTTTATTTCTTCTTTCAGACTCTCAGTGGAAATAACTGGAATGCAACAAAAGGATGTTAGTATAATGATAACGGAGCCTAATCCAGCGCTTGTGAGTGTTTAATTATGCCCGGCTGCTCTGAGTTCCCACAGCTGGAACACCTGCATGTCATATATTCATCAATATTAGCTGTTCAACCTTTGTACTGCAGATGTTACCAGGTTGTTCCATCATCTTCGGTGTTGCTGCACATTCAGGCCAAATTTGTTTCAATCTCTGCCTTTTTCTCCTCCTCCTTCTTGGTCATGCGGCCAACACGCCTGCTCCACCGCCATCTGTCCACCAGCCAATCTCGTCTCCAGCTCCTCTCTACATGTCGTGTCTGCTGTTTCTGACTCGGACTTCAGATCGCTCTTCGCTCGGCTCAGCCTGCTCAGTCTGCTCGGCCAGATCCGTGTTCCTACAGATCTCAGTTTGCAGCGACTTGTTTCACACAACAAAACTTTTGTGCAACAAAGACTTTGTCCAGAAGGCTGTGTGCTGCTTGTGGGCCTTTTTTCAGGGCTGAACAACTGTTGCAGCAGTTTGGTAAAAGTCTGTCTCATCTTTTTTTGTGGAAACAAGCTGATGAACGCAGCTGAGATGAAGTTAGTACAAATACCGACTTCTAGTGAACCAGTTCTGTCATGTTTTAAGAAACGGGTGGTGATACAAACTAAAAATCTGTGTAAACAAACAAACATCATGTTTTATTTATCTAATTTAGCCAGATGGGTTTTATATGTCTTCAACCAATGGGAAGGTTTTAATGAAACTCTTGACAGTATATTCATCAACTGATTATCTTTTGTAGTCAACTTGATTCAAAATGGCCACCACACTCAGAATAGCAATTAACTAATTTAAACAGCTAAAATCGAATTAACAAGAATAAATAATTTGTTTTAAGGAGAATTCCCTGAATAAAGATCTCAGATTTCACCACAGCTTGTTAACTTATCCGACTGTCAGAGTCAGTTATGAATATTCCTGGATTTAAATATTCTAATTTGTTAATTAGTTTCCCATTCCTCACATCTTTCATGGTACTTGCTGGATAGAAATTGCAGAGAAAACTGAAAAATTCTTTAAAAATAACCAAAACACAAAATCACACAGAACTAAACGTTCAGGAGGGATCAAAGCCAGCGCGTGTATTTATGATGCATCATAAAAGTGGTTTCTGGTCCTGTTAACACAAATAGAAACATTTGTATCATATTTACCCCTAAAGACATCCAGTCTCATGTATATGAATTGTTATAATGATATGCCTTTGATGGGTAGAAGAACAGGTGAAAAAATTTAAATTAGCAACAAATTCTGACATTTTTTTAAAGAGAGAGAGAGAGTCAGACCAAATGTGCAAGATATATGTATATGTATATATGTATATGTATATTTATATATATGTATGAGAGAGAGAGAGAGAGAGAGAGAGAGAGAGAGAGAGAGAGAGAGAGAGAGAGAGAGAATGCATTGAATAATCCTTTTGAGACTCTGTCTTTGGAGACTCTTTATTTATTCCCCAAACTCTGAATTAAAACATCTCTTTTATGTGCAGAAACAGATAAACAGAAAACTTCCATTCAGAGGGGAAAAAGGTTTTTCTGCTACAAACTAATGAAATAACATCAGAGTGATAATGAGTTCAGGAGGTAAGTCACAGGGGTTTGTTGTGTTTCGATCGGGGTTCACTGGGTTTGGACAGGATGGAGCTAAGGATTGATTAGTGAGGACGGGTTCTGATCCGAGCTCATCTCTGCAGCTTACCTTCTTGTACCGTGGGACAGGAAGCTTTAGTTCCATCGAACACAAAACAGCAACGTACAGAGAGGCAATGAGAGCATGCAAAAAGAAAAAAGGATGGAGAAAAGAAGAAATAACACGTGAAATTAAAACATGCAAATTAAACAAAAACAAACTATTTTTAAAATGTTTTCTGTCACATTTAAAATGAGCTAAAGTTTGCATCCTCCAACAATCGTGAAACTCATCTAAACAAGCTGCTTTTCATCGTTTTACTCATGTTTCAACACCTTATTCGTTCATCTGATCTTTTAGATTCAGCTGTGATTTATCACATCTCGAGGTGATTTTTACTTATTTTTACTTATTCTGACTGAAGCAGGTAAACCTGCTGAAATGTTTAATAAACAATACGTAGTTTATACGACTTGTTCTTAACATTTAATATAAAGAAAGCTTTATTTTGCAAATTTTATTAGTGATTTAAAACATTTCTTATTGGAAATCAGATTTTTAAAAATCAAAAAACAAACCATTATAGGACTGAATTATTTTCCACCCTTTATGTAAAATTAAAGCTGCCTTTAGGCCTGTTTCCACTACCGAAACTTATGGGTACTTTTACCAGACTTTCCCAGCGTGTGCGTGTCTCCATTTCACAAGGAAGCCCGAAAGGACCAGTTTCTGGTCCATTTCAGGAACCAATGAAGTACCTGAACTGGGGTATGTACTCTCACAATGCCCCGTTAAAATCGCTGGGCGGGGCTTGTGGCTAATACCTCAATAGGAAATGACATCAGCAAACTTCACCAAACAATCTGTATTCATAAAATTGGAAGAGCTGCTGGTGAAGCAGAATGGAAGGAAAAGAGAGTAAGCAGCCTTGATGCTGCTTTAAAATCAGTTTCTAAACTCAACATCGAGAAACACAGCAGTAATCCCCCCACAACGCCATAATTCACGGTGCTTTGTGGTCTCACAGAGCGCCGTAAAAAAGGACGCTTCATCTGGTCATTGAACGCCACTTTTTACATCACACAGCTGCTCCCCCCGGCTCCTGAAGGCATTAAATTACAGCGTACTTTGGCAGAATAAAACTTTTAATGGATGCCTTTTGGCGCTGATCAGTGATGTCACTCACTGCTGAAACGGTCTGCTGACATCTTAACAATGGAGACACAGCGGCTGAGAGGACCGAGCCATCGTATTTTCCTTGTCAACTTCCCATCCCAGAAATTTCTTTAGTGGAAAAACAACTTTTCTAGAACATTTTACAGAATTTAATCCTAATTTTATCTAAACAGATCGCTCAAATAGGAACCCTTAAAAGAAAATTTCTTTCAAATTAATTTTAGGTAACAAAAGTGGAGAAAGTAAGTAATAAATTTTATTTTAAACAAGCTGAAAAGTGATGAACAAGCTATAAATAAAAAAACTGATATAAGAACAAAAATCTGACACAAACATAAATTAGGTAAATTAATAATATAACTTAGGTGTGATTATAAGAAAACCAGAACCAGCAAATACATCAACAAAAATAGAGTTGATGGAAGTTTCTAAAACTCTTGCATTTAATTCTCATGTTTCTTCACATTTGCACGTTGAAGACGATTAAATTCAACTAGTCTGAATTCAAGAAACTGTGACCTTTAAACTTTGATTTTCTACACATTACAACTCGTTTCCTGATCTGAACATGAATAAAAATGTAAAGTCTGCATGGTTTTTGAGGAGGCTATGTGCTGTAACGTTGTCACTGCTGTGTGTAAGAAGGTGTGGGTGTGAAGTCTCGTTTCCACAGTCAAGTTGTCGGAGCTTTGAACCGTGCATGCCTGTGCAGAAATGCTGCAGCCTACTGAGGCAAAAATGTGCTTTAAGACTGGATCAGATGAAATTTGGACGGATGCATGGTCACAGGTTAGTCAGGAAGCAGATGCATGCCGTTGCTGTTGGAACACATTTCTGCTTAACAAAATAGACCTTTCAGCTAATGATGCATGGTAGACTGTCTTTAAAAAAAGCTTAAGAGGCCCGTCACTCTTGAAATGTATTGTCTATCCACCAGACTCTTGCCAGAGGCCTGACAAAACCAGCATTAACTGCTCAGATAGGAAATCACAATTGATTTTGTTGCCGCTAAGCTGCAGCGCTTCACTTCATCCTCCCTGAAAAGCCCCGTGGTCTATTAGACGTTTCATCAATATTTAGAGCCAAAATCTGACATGTTGAAAAGAAAAATAAAATCATTCTTCACCTTTCATTTTTTGCAACAAGAGCACGGTGAACAAAGACAAATCGTTTTTAGAAAGGCTTTTCATGTTAAAGAAGTAAAAAAACAGCATATCCAAAGATAATGAAAAGAGAAAAACATCTCTAAGAAACTGAGCCAGTGTGTGTTTCTGCACAAACGTGGGCGTACCAGGCAATGAAAGGGCAGTCTGCAGACGGAAGAGAATGAAAGACTCGATCCGAGTGTTAATTTGGGTTGTGAAGTGGGCGGTGCTGAGCAGACAGGTCTCTGACTCGCAACTGAATTGTAAGATGAAGTCTGAATCCCCCATAAGAACAATTTTTTTCTTATATTAGTGGGAGGAGCAGCTGTGTGAATGATGCTCTGGCAAAAGAAAAATCTAATTTCTTAAAGCTACAGTGCACTAAAGAGCTAAATAAAAATCACTTTTATGATTATTAATGTACTTATTTCTTTTAGCAGAAATAACAGAATTGAGTGACATCAGTTTCAAAGAGTTAGAGGTTAGTTTTGTATCATAGTTAAATGGTGAGACATAATAAACCTTCTGTTTATGGAACATAAACCTTCAGTCAAACCCACAGGTCTTCAACCTGAGGTTCTGGGGCCATACTGGGCTCACAAAAATAACACAAATCTGAATAATATTCATATTTAGGTTTGCAATACAAAGTGGATATTGTAGCAATTTTCCTGTCCAATTTTTTGCAATATGTGAGTTTTTGTAGCAGAATGGAAAAAGTAAGCTGCTCCACATCAAGTAAAGGCAGTGGTGGCTCGTCCATAGGGGGCTCTGCACTCCCTGACTTGAAAGGGGAGAAAATTCTTAAAAGTAAATAAAACTATAATATATATTTACAAATTTACTATAAATGTGTCAGATTTGCTTAATTGAATTTGCCTACATGCAATTTTAATTATTTATTATCTCTCATTAAACAATGATTTCCTCCACCAGAATCACTAGCTTCACTCCTGGGGCGCTGGGAAAAGTGCCCCTGAACTGCAGCTAAACAGCCAATAACATTTGGTAGCTAGGGAGAAGTGGAGAATTTTAGGCCAATCAGCATCCGTGAATTGAATGCCAACAGCACCCCAGCTTACAGAAAACAACTAGCTAGCATGCTAGAAGGTGATGGATCTCATTTTCACTTTCTGCGACTTCCTCGTTCACATAAACTCACTGTTAGTTTAATATTGAGCTGAAATCATAATTGTTGCTGTAAATTGTGTTTTTTTGTTCTCATTTTATGGGATTATATTGTTTAAAACAGCATTTATAATTCAATTTCCATGTCATGTTACTGTCACCTACTGGCCAAGATGAGTATTGGTTTCAGATTAAAACAGAAATGTTGTTTATTCATATTTTCACCACCATTTAAGCATTAAAAACCTGGAATCTTAATTCTAAAGGTCAAATAGATTTTGTGGCTTCATACAAATTATATTTAGATGGAAAAATGGTAAAAATGGCTTGCAGTCTTAAAGGTTGCAGACCTCTGGTTTAACCTTTCTCTGTTGCCATGCTTACGGTGAGTTACTTTAGCTTATTTACAATAGCACATTACTACACCTACACTTATATTCTCCTCTCATGCATGCACTGATCTGAATGTTACATCTCCCACAGTAAACCTGTGATTTTATAAGTTAATTTGATTTAAACTAAATCTAATAAACAATTTCTGTCAACTCTTACATTGTTTTCTTTTGTTTATTTTGTGGCCGCTCAAGCCAGGTCAAAAAAATTGGGGGCTTGTCCGGGATTTGAACCCAGGCTCTGCTGTATTTGAAGGAAGAATCTCACTCCTTTCCTTAAGGTTAAAATAGCCAGGTTCTAACATTCTTAAATACTCACGTTAGTTTCAACAGATAGCATCAGAATAAACCAACCCCAGAAACAAAACATAAATCAGTAACTATAATAAACTGTACATACTTTCTTCGCCAGGTCAAAAAAAATTAATCAATTCTTGATTTTAAAACCATGAATGTCAGAGCCTATATTGAAACTGGTTTTTTTTTTCGTTTTTTTTCATTACTCACTTTGCTCTTGGGCTGAATTTTCTGGGGCAGCCAGTTCTGGGTAAGTTGGCCATCATGAAATCTGTGCCACTAGTGTATCTGTTTCTTCACAGCAGGAGGCTTCTCTTCAAATATTAGCTGCTCTTTTTAAAGCATTCATCTGATGCACTTTATGGAGACTATTGACGGCAAAGGACCTCAGGTCTCAGATGTCAGGGATTCACCTATAATTTAAGCTAAAGGTAATTAATAGTCAGTTTTTCCACAAATACTAACATTTGGTATCAGGAGTTTTGTTTTAAAAATGTTCTCTTTCTAAAGTAGACTAACACAAGTGATCTAAACTGCAGTCGGACCCCTGAAGGGAAAATCCCAAAGAGAAAGAAGATCTGAACAGCGGATATCAGTTAGAAGTGGGACATTTGCTGGTAAAGCCAGAAATGGGACTTCTGCAAGCCAACATTCATTCAGAACCTTTTTGGTGACTCGTTCTGCCAGGATTCTTACCAGCTGTTCCTGACTGCACACCAAACTGAAAGCAGATGGACAGACAAGCTAACAGTCTGTCTGACATCACAATACTGTGACCATGAAGCTACAAGGGCAAAAGGAGATTTATTCATTTAACTTGACATGTTTTAGTGGCGGACAGTGGGAAACCCTGATAAAAGTCTTTTAGATCTGCAGAAATCAGCTCCGACTGTTACCTGCTGAGGTAATAAATAAGAAAAATTAGGGGTGAGTAAATGGAAACAGCCACCTGAATGGCGACAGGCCAGAACTGGTCATTACTTTTATTCTAATGGTCCTTTAGGAAGTCAGAGATTTGTTCAGTTTTTTAGAGATGTCTAAAATGATTAAGTGCAGTCGACAGAGAGTTCTTCAAAGTAGATTCAGGGGTTCATAAAATCTAATTTAATGCTATTTGAGTGTAAGATTTACTACCCAAGTGGCTCTGTGTGCCCTCTTTACCTTTTATCACTCATTGAGAAGGCAGCTGAGAATGCGTGTCTGTGTGTGTGTGTGTGTGTGTGTGTGTGTGTGCGTGTGTGTGTGTGTGTGTGTGCGTGTGTGTGTTAAACCACCCAACAGAACATAACAAAACTCTCAGAAAGTAGTAATTTATTCATTATTGGAGTCAACCAAACCCAACATGGCTGCCAAAGCTACTCTACCTTACCAAACACAAAAATAGCTACAACTTAGTCAATTCTGAAGCTATTGAGCTAACATTTGGTGTGGTAATAGCTATGATTTATTCCCAAAACATACTCAAAGAGCTAAATGGTTACACAAAATCTTTGCTTAAAACTTTGGCATTAACTGTTAGGGTCAAAATAGCTCCCAAACCCTCCAAAAGTTTTCAAAGAAACCATCAGAAAGTCCTCAATGGATGTAGATCTACAGCTGATTAAACTTTAGAGTCAATTTAATTCAAGTACCTGCCATAAATAATCTTAACAAACCTTCACCTACACAAAAATGGATGTAAGTCAGTTTTACAGAAGCTGAGCTACCATTTCTTGTGTTCGTAGCTGAAAGCCATTCGTATTTCATCCTTAGACACGTACTGATTGGGCAAGATCTCGTAAAATTGTGTGAGAGTGCACTCAAGGCTATTTTCAAGATTTGGCCAAAATGACTATAACTCCATTATTTCTAAACAGAAGAAAATCTTAGTTTGAAATTCTGGCATGATAGGAAGTGGGCATTAAGGACTCTAGATTGTTGCAATTTCGTTGAACAACTTTTTGCCAATTTTTGCAATGCAACATAATGTTTTTAAATGCAAACAAATAATGTGTGTTGCACAGTGTATAATGCATGCACAGTGTAAGCTATTCCTGCTAAACTTATGAATGCATGGCAGCCACTCAAACCCTCTCAACTCTCTACACGTTTGTGACTTTAGCTAAATGTTTTCTGTTCAGGTTTGCAGTAAAAACACCTGCTTTTCCACTACAAAGATTCCATAGCATCTCACCGGAGAAAAGACTTAACTGATGATTAGTTACAGGTTTTATTAGAGCACCAGCAGGTTGGACAGAAACAAGCCAGCAGCTAGAAACATCACTAATGGGTCTAACAAACCAATTAAATTGTGGAAATAGCTACATAATAGAATATAAGAGAGAGAAAAATGATTTTCCCTGCTTGGCTAGGCAGCAGCTGAAGTCCAGGAGCAGAGAGAAGTATAGAAAATAACAACCATAAATCACTATGGCCTCATGCCCATTCTGCTGTCCAACATTCCTGCCAAGAACGGCTCCACTTTTCCTCCAAACCAGCCATTCATGCAGACAAAAGAGTTATAGTTGCTGACGGCAGCCGTGGCGGTTGGAGACATCACTTCATCACAGCAAAAAGAGGAGAGGAAAAGTGGAAGGAGGTCTTCCCTCTTATGAAACAGCTATGTATTTAAATAATGAGTTTATTCCTTGCTGCCCTCCTTCAGTTTGGTGAATGTTGGGTTTGTTTCAAACTGATAGCGTGTGTGAGGTCTGTTAAAATTTGTCTTTGAGGAAGAGCTGAATGTGTTTTTTATAAATTCTGAAGCATGCATGGACCTCTTTATGAGGTAAAAAAACTGGATAGAAACAAATGAAAAAGCAGCTTCAAGTCAAATCCTGTATGTTTCATTGTTTTGTTGTCATCGTTTTACAAATCTCCAGAGTAGCTGCTGGAAGAGGAGGTGTCTCCACCACCACATTATGTGAGTCTCACACACACACACACACACACACACAGACACACACACACACCATCTCAAAAGATAAGAAAATATACCAGTCCCATTGGTGGAGTTGGAAAATATCTCAACAGTCACAGTAGGACGTGTAATGTCGCTGACAGGATCGAACATTTGTCTAAACGGTTCTTAAAATCTATCCGTGTAAACCAATCTGACTTGTTACAGTAGCAGGATGTTTTTGTAGTAAACAATAAATAAAAATGGGATCTGTTTCAGAAGAACTCCTGTGAACAAACGTTTATCAGAACCAAAAACACGCTGTTGCAGAATAATAGGTTAGATAAGTGATCATGGCTCACCTTGGCTTTGTTAATGGTGCAGTGGAGTGCATTGTTCTCCTGGTCATACTGCAAACTAAACTCCAAGGTTCCCAGCGTCGCTGCAGGAAAAATAAAAAAATAAAATTAGGTTCTGGGAAACATTATAAAGTTTGTTGGCACACAAATGTGGCCACTGGGAATCAGAATCAGAAATACTTTATTGGTCCTGGGGGAAATTCTGTGCAAGTAGTTATTCCAATAAAAGACAAGCAGAGTAATACCAAAGATTTTATCACCCTAATAATTCCAAATATCAAAATATAACAGTTCAATAGTACCTGCATAGAATACCAGTAGAAATATTATTTATAATATTGAAGTGGTCAAAAAGTACTATTAAACAAATTTTGCTTCAGGCAGTTGTACAAGGAAACAGCCACAAGCAGGAAAGACAATGAATCCAACTAATTTGAATACGTTTAATTCTTATTCTTAGTATTTCAAACTGTGATATTTAATTTAGCCATGATATTTAATCTAGATGACTGAGAGCTCAGAGTGTTATTTCCTTAATGTTATTCTGTATTCCGTATAGGAACAAGTTAATGAGAGATGGGAGACATTTTTCTCAAGAAGCCTTGAACAAACAAATCTCTGTTACACACATTTGACCAAAGCAGCTGTTTAACCCTCCCGCTGTCCTATTGGGTGACCCCACCAGGAAAGGTGACGTTTGAGCAGGGTGTGATTGTGACAAAACGATAAGGTTTAAGACAGTTTGAGTATAAATCTACTCTGAGGTTACCTGGTTAATAAAACTGTCTTTGTAGTTTTCCTACCAATTCAAACATATTATTGAGTCTGAACAGCTCTTCTGATTATTTACACCACTTGGTTAGACATGTTTCTTTAGTTTAGAGTTGTGTGTATGTTTGCTTTGATTCAATCACATTTTTGTCCTATTTTCTACTCTGAAATATTTACCAAGCAGGTACAAAGTCAAACTGATGATAAATGTAAACATTTCTTTGCACTGTTGATTGTTTTTCATCTTTGAACAAGAGTTTCTCATTTAGTGGTTTGATTAAAATAACACATTAATATTTCATCTGTGAAAATGAAAGACACGTGGGCTCCAAAATTCCTCACATTTTAATTTATTGTGTCATTATTCACAAACACTCTGTTTTTGTTTCCTTTACACTTTGATATTTATATGAGCAGTACACACCTTTAGTTTTTATGTATTTGTACACCTCCTACATGTTTTACCTCTTTTTAAATCCAAGCCATGTAACGTGGGATGAACCAGCGCTTAGCTTTTCTCATCTAAATTAATACTTCATGGATTTGGAAGATTATCATTACTGAAGAAATGTTCCCAGACTTTTTTTGGGGGTTATTTTACAAAAGAATACAAAACTTCACTTTAATTCCTCTTACTGAAGTCAACATCCTCTCCAAGACAGATTTAGTAGCCGATTTATTTATTTAAACATTTAAATCTTCACCAGCATTACTTGGTATCAATAGCTGGTTGGCTTCCAAACATTCTGGCCCAAAAGTTTGGATTTGAATCTCAGTGATTAAAGTGGTTCAGAGTCCACTAAACTCAATGCTGCTAAAGAAAAAAGCTGAGCTCACAAACAGAAATACAAAACAAGAATCTCATTTAATTTGGCCTCCAGGTTGCTGACAGAAACAACTGTTAGTTTGTCTCTGCAGCTAAAAGACAAATCCAGAATGTTCTTTAAGGTAATAACCCGTTTTAAGAGGTGCTTATTTAGTTTCATTTTAAACCTTAATTTTGAGGTTATAATGCATCAATTTAAACAAAAACACTGAAATTCTTATTAGTGATATATTTAAATACAAATTAAGAATATTTTTTACTTTACTTTAAGATTCTCTGCTCCATGTTTGAATATTATAGTTGAGTTTTGCTGCCTTGTCGTCCGTTTTGTTTCTACTGACCCAGCTGTATGTTCACACAGCCCCTTCACCTCCACCGTGATCCAAAGCAGTGCAGAAAGCACCTTTAAGTGTTCTAAGCAGCATTTATGTATTCAGAACATGATATACTACGCCAACTCAGTCCTTATTGGTGTCAGTGTCTCCTCAATTGAGCATCTCCAGAGAGTGCAGAATGCAGCAGCTAGATTCCTGACAAACACTTCCAGACGCTGTCACATTTCACCCATCCTTGCCCGTTTGCACTGGCTGCCCGTTAAATACCGCATCCAGTTTAAGGTCTTAATTTTTGTTTACAATGCCCTGAATGGTCCAGCTCCCGTCTATCTGTCAGAACTACTCAAACCCTATGTACCGTCCATAACTGAGATCAGCTGATCACCTGCTCCTGTGCACCCCAAAGATGAAATATAAATCCCGTGGGGAGCGGTCCTTCTCGTTCGCTGCCCCCAAGCTCTGGAATGCTCTCCCCCTCAGTGTCCGAAAGGCCCCGTCACTGTGTTGATTCAAGTCTGTGCTAAAGGCCTACTTTTATCATTTAGCCTTTGATTAATGATCATGTTTTTTTGTGTTTTAGTTTGTGGTATCTTACCTGTGGACATGTGCTACCCTTTTAGTATGTTTTTATGTTTTTAGTTGTATTTTTGCTTATTCTCTAGCATGTTTCTTTTAGATTTTTTAATTATTTTAATCTACTATTCCTTTTATCTTTCATCTGATTTTCATCTTGTTTGGTATTTCGGGGTTTCCTTTTATTTACTGCTGTACAGCACTTTGGTCAGCTGTCATATGGTTTTTAAATGTGCTTTATAAATAAACATGGTATGGTATGGTATATTGATTTTGTTCTACCTTTGGTTAAAAAAATAAAATTAATAATTTTTTTGTCCTAAAACAGAATAAAGTTTAGTCTGTTCATTTCATTAATATGAAAGTGTATTACTGCCACCCTTTCAAAATAAAATCCAGCCATAATCAAACTGTGTTTGTAAATGACAACATACATATTCTAACTATAAAATTATCAGGTTTGAACACTAAACAATATTATATAATGAAATAAATGTTTGCTTGAATGTGAAAATATCAAGTAAAAATGGGAAAAGATTGTTAGAACAACACTCGTCTGGATTTTAATTGAAAGGGTAGCATAAATGGCCAGGTGCACCACCAGGCACCTCGGGCCAAAATGAAAAAATGTCATATATATCATTGTATGAATTTTAAAATGAATTTAATTAAAATTAAAAACATTTTCTGCGCTTCCTGTTAGTCATGGGCCCTTAGAATGATAGCCCCCTCATTAGCTTCCCTGTATAAAGCTAGATTTATACTTCTCCGTCAGCTCCTCGGGCTAGAGACGCATACGCGTTGACGGAGACATTTTATGTTTCTACGTCTCTGTTGGCTGGGGGATGTTGCAAAGCAACCCCCCGCCTGGACAGCAGAGGGTGTAGCACATTTCTATGGTATCCTGCCACCATTACAGTCATGTATCCGGTCTACGATAGTGTATTTACTACTGTGTTTACATTGTTTTAATGTATTTTAGAGAGTTTTTAACACGGACGAATTTGTCCCTCATTCTCCTCCACTTCTTCATGCGGTTGGCACCTCTAAATCCACGTTTCTCGTCATTTCCATAAACGAATAAAACGCTTGCTGTGTATCTTTGTGCTCCTTCAGTCATGGGTGAATAAACGTTCATATTTTCGAACTTTTTCAGAGAGGCGTTCTTCAAGCTGCTCCGTGTCTGCCGCTAAATATCTTCAGCGCTCTTTATTTTTTGAGTCGGCAGTGGCGGTGCTGCTGGTGACGTATTTCAAGGAAGTGGCGTCCTGACCAATCACAGGCTTGTGCTCTCCGTGGCTCTCGACGGACAGTTATTTTTGGGAGCATGTCTCCGTCACCCTCCGCGAGCCCGTCCGAGAGCCCTTGCGTCAACGCAAAATGGCGCTGCGTGTCTCCGTACTGACGCAGACGGACAAGTATAAATTAGGCTTAAGGCAGTTAAATCTCTGTTTTTCTTTTTTTGTTGGTCTGAGCCACTTATTTGAGTCGTCCAACATGTTGGGAACAACTTTTCAGACTTTCTAACAAAGGCGTAATTCTCTGTTTGTCTCTTTATTCAGGACAGCAGCAGGATCCTGTTAAGCATTTAATGAAGGTTGTGTTTGCAGCAGCAGAAGAACGAGCCATGAGGCCTATAGCTGTGGGGTTCAGCTCAGTTAGATGCAACAGAGCTGCAAACTCCACAGGAGCATAATAAAGTCGACTTTTTTTTTCAGCTGGGAAATCACATTCAAGTCTCGCTGCGCAGCCTAATTTCTGTGATGCTCTGGTAAAGGTGGGAGCTAGGTCTAATTCATTTTCAAGTATCTACTTAAAGCACTGAAAGCAATAATTAAAGAATTTAACTGAAAAGAATGAAAAATTACATAATTACTAGCAGAGGAAGGAACAAATGAATGTAATAATTATTTGTCTTTTACATGAAGGTCATGAGTCACTCTGGAATAAAATGACTTTCCGTGTGCCACCATGCTGATTCCTGCCTCCTTTATGAAATACCCACCACGTTCTCTGTGCTGTTAAATGAACCAAACTGCATGGAAACAGTGAAATGTTGAGTATCAGAGGAACAGGAGAGCCAGTCTGTCAGTGGGAGCAGAAGCTGCAGGTAATGTGGTTGTTTGTCAGCGAGCGAAGGATGACAAGTGTTAAAATGTTTACAGCATCATCATTTCCTCAACAAAATGTTTTGTTCCCGCTGCGTGTGATGATTTGTGTTCTGGGGGAACACTCGGCCCATCTCAGACACTGCTTGAAGCGCCATTTTGAAGCAGACAATTTTTATCTTTCAAAAGTGGTTTCAGGGCCTTTGGATCCACACGGAAGCTCCAAGAATAGGCGGACATTTTCTGGACACTATCCATTCATTAGGTGCAAAGTGGTTCGGCCCTTCTGAAAGCTACATTTTCTCCATCAGGAGCAATTCACTTACGAAAACACTAAGTAATGGAATCCGTTGCACAAGAGAATTTATGTGAATATCAAAGGTCCATTAACCTGAGCAAAATTTAGACAAATTCATGCTTCGTAGCAAAAACAAGTAGAGCTACTAAAGTCCTGACAGACTCATTTGGCTCCAAGTTTTGTTATTTCAGAGACGAAATCGAAGAGTGAAAGCATCGAACATCAAGAAACATTAAAACTGAAACTAAAACAAATCAAAAGTCCTCCTAGTGGCTGGTTTCGTTACAGCTTTTAAGCCTCACCCCTTCCATGTAAACAAGCTGAGTCCTGTTGATTCCTATAGTTCTTGCCTAGCTGCTACATGCACATGTATTAATATTTCTAATACACTCAGATGTAATTAGTTATTTGATGCGTAAACCTTTGATGCTCCTTCAAAAATATTTAAGTTAATCACACTTTGCACAAAAATCATGTTTCAATAATTTTGTAAATTGCATATTTTTCAGTTTTTTAAACCAGCTACAGTCCTAATCATACATACCAATATCTAAGGAATTTTAAATTGCTAAATTTTATGGTCTAAAATCCAGAAAACTTATTTATTTTCATTTCACGTCATCCAAATTGGATTAGCTATACTGAAGTATTCCATCTTAGCTTAAGGGAATGATTAGCAGCAAAATGTACATATATGTACTGTTACCTATAATTTTTTTGTAAACTTCTAACGTTTAAAGTCCTTTGTACATACTGTAAGTCAAGATATTAAAAAGTAATACATTTTCTTTACTTGTAAATTTTTTAAAATTGATAAATTGTTAATATTCTAATATTTTAAAATTTAAGTTTGATGCAGCTCCATGTTACAGTTAGATAATAGATGTGAACAATTACCTGCAACAATTAATTTTATGCATTATGTTTTGCTCAATGTCCATAAATGAACCAATTGGATCAAGCTATAAAATAATCTAAATGAACATGATTTTTGAAATTTTGAAATTTTATTCTTCAAAACTTCGTAATCAAAAGCAGGCAAACAGGTGAGACTTTCAGCCTCACATCCCGAGTGCTCCGAGTTCACGTTAAAGCATATTTCTCTTTTAAAATTAGGATTGAGATGTTTCTATAGGAGGATTCAGGATCCAGATCTATAACGAATTCTTCACTTTTACAAAAGCAGACCTGAAACTGCAACAGTAAATTGGTAAGATAAAATAAAAGTGAGACTAAATTTCCACCTTAAGTGAAACTAGTGTTGCATCGTTTTGCCCTGCAGGCTCTGAGTGTGGTGCACGGTGACACACACCCATGTAGTCTGATTGATGTCTTTAGCCTGTTGGCAGCCTGACAGATATGATGACGTAAACCGTAATATATAATATGTTTCCAAAACACCGGTGTCCTTTTACTCCTTCTACTCCAAATATGGTCACTTCTGCCTCCAAAAAAAAAACAAGATGACTAACTGCAATCTCTGTCTGTAGCTCAGATTATTTGTTTAAAATTAAAATAAGATGGAAAAATAATGTTAAATATGACATGTTATAATAAAGTCATCGACAATTTTAAGGTTTCCAGGAAATAAAAATGTTCATATTGTATTATTCTGAGACGCTGTTCCATCAGTAAATCTTACAGTTAGCACAGATTATTAGCTAAATTTTTGAAATGTCACATTTAGTTTAAAACATTTAGTGATGATGTGACAGGCAGCATGTTCCTCATGTCAGATAGCTGTTATGATGTCCTCTGTCTCTCTCTGTTCTGTTAACAGAGCTGATGGAGGGAATGGGGGGGCATGACCGTCAATGGGGACAGGACGATTTTTGATTGATGACTCCTGTCAAAGTTGCCTCGGTTACGCCGGAGGAGTCGCACCACAGCAGCTCCATTACTTCCCTTCAGGTGAAGCAGCAGACAGCTGAGTGACGCCGACTCGTGTTTTACAGGGTGGCTGATGTGCTTCTACCTAAAAACAAGAAGTGTCTATGAGCAGGGACGCACTCAAATCTATATAAGGACCTGATGATGGACTGTCTGACAGCAGCTGAGCAGGTTTTCTGTTATAACTGAGAACCAAATGGAGATGGCTTTAATGTCGGTTTGAACAGATGCAACAACTAATGAGTGTAGCTTGTTTAGAGTTTTTACTCACAGGTAGAATAAAAGTGCAATTAGGCCCCAATTAGTGCTAAATTACTTCAATTACATGAATTGTTTTGTTTTAGAGCGTTGCATCTTGGGAAACAAAGTGGTTTTATCACATACAGAGTCTGGAAAGAAGAAGAAACTGATGTTTAAAACAAAGTCATGTAGAAGACATGAGGAAAACAATATAATTTTATATATTACACACACATATATATAATTATATTGTTTTCCTCATCATTTTGTAATGATTTGTAATCATCATTTTATTTTTTAAGCACTTTCCAGCACTCTCAGAGATGCAACAAAGTGCTGCACACGAAAACTATTTAAAGGAGACATATCATGAAAAACCCACTTTTTTATCCCTTAATACAGTATTTTTCACATTTTAAGTCTAAGTGTGCAAAAAGTATTATATTATTCACTATAGGTGCCATTTCTGTATTTAATTATAAAGTTTTTGTCATATTTGTCCACCGGTTCAGTTTTTAAATTTGACTATTACATATTTTTACATGTCGTCACGATAACTTCCAAATATGGTCTTGGACCTCCGACTACACAGAAAGTAAATCCGCCATTTTTTCTTCTCGCTAAGATTTTTGTAGTCCAACCTGGAGAATGAATAAGTCAGGAGTGGAGAGTCCCAAATGTTCGTTTTTCTGAGTTTTATTCAAGTGCTGTGGCAGTATTTTCACGTCAGGCTGGTGACTACTGCTAAGAAAACCACAGAAGGAGACGCGGACCTGCCGTGACCAGGCTAAGAGCCGGCTGGCAGACGGGTACTTTCCCAGTGCAGGGCAGCAGACAGACAGACAGCATATGAAGTCCTCCAGCACGGTCCGGAGAAGGACTTTGAGGGGTCATTTCTTCTGAATATGGCAGTAATGGACACAGCAGCAGGCGGTAAGCTTCATATAACTCTAAAATGTCGGCAAACTTTACTTTAGAATTGTATTTATGGGCTACTGTTTTGCTAGCATTAGTATTGGGCCTGTTTAAGCTAGCGATATGTGCTAGTTATTTAGTAACTAGATAAATATGGATTTGGCTGATCTTTGTGGAAAAAAACGTGATCTGCAAATTCTCATGAACGCCTTTTATCGTACCAGATATCTGCTCATACTTTGCAGCCCAGCAGAGACTCTCTGTCTTACTTTTTGAGAGGGTAAGTAAACCTAGCATGCTGCAAATGTCATGCAAAAATACAGCGCGAAATAAGGTCGTTAAAATGTGCCAACACAGTGGATTTAATACACGTTTTAAAGAACAATCTCTGGGTGAAGTGAGGTGAAATAAAAACTAACTCGGATCAAGTCAGACACACACAGACATAGCCTGGCAAGCCATCCTATATATGTGTATATATAGTCTGGCCACGAACCATTGACGGCTCTCAGTCGTGAGGCGGGATCTACGGTTGTCTTTCAAAATGTCAGCACGCAATTGGATAGCGCTAGGACCAATCAGAGTAACGAACAACATGACGTAATCACGGCGACGGAAAAGCGGGAGGCTTTAATAGCGTCTAGCTTCAATGATTTCTGTCGTTTTTGTATAAAAAACACGCGAATATCAGGTGTATTGGGACATTCCACTACTTTGTTTGATAAAAATAAGAAGCCGCTAAGTATATCAGACAGACTTACGCACGTTGGAGTCTAAATAATCCAATGTTGATGACAAAGCCGTTTCAAACGAACGTGTTTTCCGAGTTGCCGCCATGTTGCTTGGGTTCGCGGCCGCAGCGCTGACGTCATCGGCTACTCCCGCTCTGTGATTGGCCCAACCAAAACTATCGCGAGTTGTGATTGGATAGACACAGCAGTGGTTTGGGCTGCGAGGGTTCCAATGAAGCGTGCCTAGACCAAACTCTGCAAAGCAAGAATTGGTCTAGTTCACTAGGCTACTAAACCAACACTCTGTATGAGCGTGACTGTCAGAAAGTGGTAAAATAACCTGTAAAATAATTATAACAAAAGTAAAAATGCACCTTTGCTTTTTTAGAGTCCACATCCAGGAGGCTGGAGCATCTTTCACTGACAGGATGTCAGACTAAAGCCCAGATGTGCTCAGTTGGGACACAGCTGTTCATAAAGTCTGATGTTTAGGTAAGTGAAATTTTGGCACTGCAAGGCTTTGAAATGTCAGTACAATAAAATATTTTAGCAAGCAAACCTATCCATCTAGCTAATTTTACTTTTTTCCCCTCAAAGGAACACAGACAACCACAGAATGCTCAGATGTTGGAATCAGCACTTCCAACTACACACCAGGTATAGAGGAAGAAGTCTGGAGCAGACCAAAATGAGTGATAATACTTTAGCCCTACACCTCAGACCTCTAAGAAGCCACTATCATTAGAACATCACACCCCCTGAATCACTCCATCTGATGGCAGCAGAGTGGTTTATTTGATGTTTTATTGGTTTAGTCGCTGTTTGGAAAGATAACATTCTGTTGAAATTATTGAATTCAGCATACGTCGATGACGATGACATCATGGAACTGGTCTTTGGAAAAGTTTTCCCTGAACCATCTCCGTTTCTAGATGAGGTAGAGAAGATCAACATCCCACCAACCCTCTCGTCTCAGAATTCAGACAATGGAGGTCTCTGCCTACGTCTCCCGCTTTAATCCAGGACCGGTTTTAAGATTAAAGATTAAAGCCATCAGTTGTCACACACACTGATGTGTGGTGAAAATTGTCCTCCGCATTTGACCCATCCCCGTGGGGAGCGGTGAACTGCAGACACGGCCGCGCTCGGGAACTATTTGGTGGTTTAACCCCCCAATCCAACCCGTTAGTGCAGAGTGTCAAGCGAGGAGGCATTGGGTCCCATTATTTTTCAAAGTCTTTGGTATGACCCGACCGGGATTCGAACCCCAATCTCCCAGTCCCGGGGCGGACACTCTACCACTAGGCCACCGGAGCTGGTTTGAGGCTCTCATCATCAGGAAACTCCTGCCATATTCTGAGGACAACACAGGATGACAGGAACTCTGAGACCTACATACCACCATCACCAGGACACAAATCACATGGCGTGCCTTCTCCATCAAACACGTCCAAAGTGGCTTGGGATCATAGATCCCGGACGAGCCCCCACTTGTTACGCCCCAGGTCGTCTAGGTGACCTGGGTAACAAAGAAGGACACGTGCTTGGGTGCAAAAATAATTGAAACTATTTATTTACAAAGGGAACTGAACAATAAACACCGGTGGCAAAACAATAACAACTAGACTGGGGGTCTCTGCTGACCCAAAACACTTATGTGTAGAGACCTGAACAATTTCCCCAACCGGTCTCGGGTAACTTAGCCTTAGCTCCAAAGTGTATTCCCCTTAAGACCTCAGTCTTCTCCTAAAAAGGGGAATAAAAGCAGAGACAAGTTGTTATTTAACAAAAACCAAATCAAACAAAGTTTAAAACCAAAAAGCCACCGGGGAGACAACAGCCCAGAGATCCTCTGTCCTGCTGCCCCCCTGAACTGAAGACAGGCTGGCTTTTTATGGCAGAGCCAGCCTGATTGCAACCAGGGACAGCTGGTAGAGCCAATCAGTGGGAGAGGAACCAGGCGTGGCGTGCCTTCTCCACTCACACACACACACACTGGAAGGGAGGAAACCAGAGGAGAAAATATATAAACAAACAGCCAAGGGCTGTAACAGTGCACAACACCTGTAACAACTAAAACCAAAAGGGGAGACATTAAGTGTCCAAAGCCTATTATTCAAATATTTTTGTTTATTCTTTCTATTTATTATATTTTTTATTTGTTTGCTGTGACATTACTGCTTTGTAAGTTAAAATTAACAAATAATAAAAACATTCACTGATTGTACAATTCTTCTTAGTTGTACTGGTCCAAACTGGGCCTTGTAAACATTCATTCTGTAGTTGAACACAGGACAGCCTCAAATCCAAGATGATCCAGCATGCATTTCATTTGGCTTCATGTTTCCTCCATTCTGGCTTTAACCTAATGGTATTTATTTAGAATGCAGGTAAGATTTAACTATATTTGTTAGCAAAGCAGGCCGATCTTGGGGATTTCTCTACAGCATTGATTTCAACCTCTGGGCATGTTAGAGCAGTTATCACAGTTACACCTAAATACATTTAATAAAGATGCAGCGCAAGCAATAAATAAAAACCTGTAAAGATGTAAGCATTAGGCCTTTGGTGATTACATATTAAAACATGGGGAGAAATGTACTTTATTCTATTTATCTTCAAAAAAGTAAAGCATTTGGCTTTTTTATGGAATCTTAAACCTATAATTAAATCAAAGTGTAAGTTCTTTTTATCCATTTTCAGCCATTAAGACACCAATATAAAATACCAACAAAAAATATATATGTAGCAGATATGGTATTCATAGGTGTTAAATGATATTTTCCAATGCGCTGGTATTGATGGTTCATGTAATTACAGTGATAACACCATTGCATAATATTCATTTGGAGCCATTGTGTGTGTGTGTGTGTGTGTGTGTGTGGGGGGGGGGGGGGGGGGGGGGGGGGGGGGGGGGCGTGTTGAAGGGCAGGGTGTTGGGAAACTCTCCCCTCATGTTTTAACAATGCAAATATAACGTTTCTGCTACTCTAAATAGTATTTTCTCTATCAAACTACAAAAATGTCCGACTGGGGTAGAATGTAAGGTCTTGCTCAGTGGAGGGGGCGGGGTTTGCAGAGCTTCATTCAGATTTAAAGAGACAGTACCAAAACGGGCCATTTTTGAGACTCTGCTCAGAAAAGAGGTCGAGAAGGGGTCTGACAGAACCAATAATGAGGAATTCAGACCTAAGAACTGCAGTTCCACTGCAGGGTTTCCCCCAGAAAACTCGCAAAGCCCGGTGGTAGACAAGCCCACGGGCGACCCACGGTGTTTTTGTAAAAAAAAAAAAAAAAAAGGTCAGGAAGTTTAAAAGTATGACTAGTATGTGGTGTTATTAACCATTTATTAACGATATTTATTTGTCTTACAAAAAGGCACAATCTTGAAATATGGTTTTACCAGACACAAAAAAATACAATTCAGATCATGGAACATACACCTGACCTCTCACCCTGTTCACTTATCCATCGTAAGATGTTGCTATTGTGCTTTTGTATCACCAGATGCTGTTAAAGTCAGACTTGCAGGTTAAAGACCCCTATTCATTTTAAAGGTGTGCTTAACTGAACAAACATTTTTTTATGATTATTTCTGATTATAATCGATCACTCTGAGTTTTTCATGCAGGCTGAACATGAAAATAGTCTCCTACACCTATCTCCTGCATTAACAAGGGCTACAGCTGTTTAATATTTTAGTATTCTAATATTCTATCTAATCCTCTGTCAATCAAATATTCTATTTGACGACCTTTCAAAACGGAGTGTGTTTGTGTTTCAAAATCAAACTTCAAGTAGAAATGTTACTAATTTCTACTAGTAACAATGCGTCATATTTTTCTAAATATACACAGATTGGCAATAATTCAACCTAAATTTATATTCAAAGATAGATATGTTAGTAAATTACATGCTACAATGGCCTGCCGTATATGCAGCGTCACACTGAGCCGCAGTAATGACTCCAGGTATTAGCTGCGTCCCTGCTCCACACCGCTGCAGCTGCTGCAGCCATCTACATAAACAGGATGATGGGGATTTTTCTTTCAGTTGTAGAGTTTATTCAGTCTTAGTTTAACGTGAACACGATTAACGTGTTTTTTTCCGGTCCCTACGTGACGCGAAAGTTAGCGTGCGTGCTACGTATTAGCTTTGTCTATGGTATTAGCATTAGCCTACCTGGTCGTGGATTCGGCTGGCTGAAGCGGTTTCCTGTTCAAGCATAAAGTTGTGCTGTTATGGTAAGACAACTCCGTTTTACAGTGGAGACACTCGACCGTGTTTTCTCTTCTTCTGAGTTTAAAATGGTCCCAAACTTTGGACCACCTTTGCCTTTTGCGAGAGTTTTTGTCTATCGTTTTCTCCGTCACCGCTGATATCCACCGTTGTGCTCCAGTAAAATGTGTCCGTGTAAATTAGAGTCCGGCTGCGTTACGCATTTAACAACGCCTCGAATCAGTAAATAATAATGATTTGAGGAATTTTTTTAATAGAAACATTCAAGTATTTGTTTCAGCGCTAAATTTAACATTTTAAATGTTAGTTTGGTGTATTAAAAATTTTTTAAAATAAATAAATAAGTGACGCAAGGCCTGGCGGGGAGGCACGCAAAGCCTGGCGGCCCGCCAGGCTAAAATAGCGCTGGGGGAAACCCTGCACTGTATATTTATTTATTCTTTATTTAACCAGGAAGGTCCCATTGAGATTAAAAACCTCATTTTCAAGGGAGTCCTTGCCAAGAGGAAGCAAAAGTTGGTTACAAAATTTTTCAGTTACACAGACATGTTATGTACAAAATTACAGAAGGCAGTTACAAAACAGGGAATCTGTCTCCAAGGCTCTCAGTCTGGTTTTAAATGTATTCAAGGAGATAAGCTATATGGACCACAACTGAATGATTTAGATGCAAAAAGGAAGAATTTAAAAGCATGATATGTCTACTTTAAAAACAAAAGAACAAGATAACGTACAGAATAATCAATCCACTAAAACAGAATAGTAATAAAAGTCACATCACTAAGAGCAACATTAAAAGAGCCACATGGGTCCCAACTGCCCAAAAAATGAATGGGAGTCTATGGGCCAATAAGTTATTTTCTGATCCCGTTTGATACGTGCCATGGATTTAACATATGATGTCCGTGAATTTTAAAGACACATTTTGATGCCAAGAAAGCACTGATTTTCAACAGGCGGCAAAAGTTACTTTAGGTTTTGTGTGAAAGACGTAGAAGACTCCAACCGCTCGTCTCAACAAATTGATGTCATCGAACCAGACAAGGAGAAGAAGAGAAGAAAATGGCTGTTTTGGGAGCTTCAAATCTTTTCAGGACAAAAGGATTATTAAACGTGGAGAAAACCACTCTAAATCTGGCCATGTGGTAAGTAGCAGCTACGCTGGAGGAGAAGAGATTCTGCTGTGATGTCATATATGCTAAAAGGTTTTCCCGATGCATGTCCTGAAACATTTTTGGAGTAATTATGGAATCCTTTAGAGAAAACTCCCAGATAACCGCGATGCCGACCCTCTCTGCTGAGCAAAACACACGTGAGCAGATTGTGTCTCGTCTGACCTTCAGCAGGAGGTCAAATCAGTGAAATGAATCACAAGATTCATCAGGTTCAACATTCATTTCCTTCAACATTAATAATCTGGCAAAAGCCACACATCTGTACTCAAACCATTTCTAATGAAACTGAGTGTGAATCTCATTTGTGGCTCAGAAAGCAAATGGTAAATGGCCTGTATTTGTATAGCGCCTTCTTAGGGTTCTACAAGCCCCCAAGGTGCTTCACAACACAATCAGTGTTTCACATTCACACGCTGGTGGGGATGAGCTACAGTGTAGCTACAGCTGCCCTGGGGCGCACTGACGGAGGCGAGGCTGCCGAGCACTGGCGCCACCGGTCCCTCCGACCACCACCAGCAGGCAAGGCGGGTTAAGTATCTTGCCCAAGGACACACAGCAGCATTCTCTGGCTGGAGCCGGGATTGAACCTGCAACCTTCTGATTACTAGACAACCCGCTCTACCTACTGAGCTACTGCTGCCCTCAAGCAGGCCGAGTTCCTCGGAGCACCGCTTTACTGTACAACAGTCAAACAAACAAATTGGCCGAACGTTAATTTGTCAGCTCTCTGCAGAGCTTGAATGAACAATTAGATTGGAAGATTTGTTTCACTCTCATTACAGTGGAAAACTCACCAGGGGTGACGAGTTCAGGAAAAGATTGACTTTGCCTTTTTAGCTCAGAACTGATTTGTTGCCTTTCTCAAAGTAATCTATGTTTGACAAAATGCATTATTTGCAGGAACATGAAAAACCTTCACCTACAGGAGAAATGATTTGGTTTGGGAGCTCATGACTGCACACATTTGCATGTTAATGAGAAATAAAACACAGAGAACAAAGAAACATCTTAATGCCTTCAGCGGGAGTTTAAATCATTCCAGAACAACTGTTTTCATTTAGGAACATTTGATTTATTTAACATTAGATCCATGTTTGTTACGCTGGAACAATGTAAACCTTTTAGAATTTCTTTCTCTTTTTGTAAACGAGGCGTCAAACAGATGATTTAGAATATAATCTAAAGTTTTACGGCACAAACATATGGAAACTTAGAGCTGTCACCCACAATAAATAAAAAAAATGTTCATGTTAGAACAATATCCCGTCCTTACAATATACATATTTATCACGTTTGTACAATATTATTATTGTTCTCTACATTTCTGTACAAACATATTTAAATTATTTGAGATAAATTAAGTATAAATATACACACAAATAAAAATATATATTTTGATACCAGAACCCATCCATCCATTTTCTTCCGCTTATCCGGAGTCGGGTCACGGGGGCAGCAGCTTAAGGAGGGAAGCCCAGACCTCCCTCTCCCCAGCCACTTGGGCCAGCTCCTCCGGATGAATCCCAAGGCGTTCCCAGGCCAGCCGAGAGACATAATCTCTCCAGATTGTCCTGAGTCTTCCTTTGGGTCTCCTCCCGGTTGGACGTGCCCGGAAAACCTCACCAGTGAGGCGTCCAGGAGACATCCTAATCAGATGCCCGAGCCACCTCAACTGGCTCCTCTCGATGTGGAGGAGCAGCGGGTCTACTCCGAGCCCCTCCCGGATGGCCGAGCTTCTCACCCTATCTCTAAGGGAGAGTCCAGCCACCCTGCGAAGAAAACTCATTTCGGCCGTTTGTATCCGCGATTCCCACGCACCCTCCAGGACCCCCCCTCCCCCCCCAAGGGTATAGAACAGGGGCAAATTAATAATAATAATAATAATGAAAATTATAAATAAAAAAAATTATGTTGATTTGTTTTTAATTTTGTTATATTTTTAGCTACTCATATTTCTGTCACTTTTAAATATATCTTTTATTTAAATGATTAAAATGTCAGTATTTATCTGAAAACAAATTTTATTTATTTATTTGAACTTTTATTATCAGAACCTTTTCAAAATTTTATTTTATCACTTTAGAATTTATGTATTTTTTACTCTATTTTAATACTTCTGTGTTAGCATTTATATCACTTCTAATTGAATTCAATTCAGTTTATTTATATAGTGCCAATTCACAAGAGTTGTCAAGGCACTTCAACATTCTAACTGAACCTACTTATCACTGTTCAGTTCATAATGCCAAATACACCGCCTGTCCAAAAAAAGTCTCCACCTGGATTTAACTAAGCAAACAGGTAGGAGCCTCCTATTGGAAAATTACTGCATGGGCGATTATCTTTCAGCTGGCAACAAGCTATTTAACCCCAACTGGTGCAATGAGTTGCTTCTCATTTCTTCAACAATCATGTGGAAAGATGCATCTGGTGGTCGTGGAAAAGATGTTAGTCTGTTTGAGAAGGGTCACATCATTAGCATGCATCAAGCAGAGAAAACATCTAAGAAGAATGCAGGTTAAGAAATGTCCAATCCATTATTAAAAACTGGAAGGATATTGGGGACCCATCATCTTCAAAGAAGTGTGGCTGGAAAAAAAACCTGAATGATTGTGATAGGCGATAACTTAAACGTTGGGTTAAATCAAATCAAACAAAAACAACAGTAGAACTCAGGGTTATGTTTAGCAGTGAAAGTAAAAGCATTTCCACACACACAAGGGAACTCAAAGGGTTGGGACTGAACAGCTGTGTAGCCATAAGAAAACCACTAATCAGTGAGGCAAACTGGGAAAAAAAGGCTTCAATTTGCTAGGGAGCATAAAGATTGGACTATGGATCAATGAAAGAAGGTCATGTGGTCTGATGAATCCAGATGGACCCTGTTCCAGAGTGATGGGTGCATCAGGGTAAGAAGAGAGGCACATGAAGTGATGCACCCATCATACCTATTGCCTACTGTACAAGCCTGTGGGGGCAGTGCTATGATCTGGGGTTGCTGCAGTTGGTCAGGTCTAGGTTCAGCAACAGGATGTGCTCCAAGAATGAGGTCAGCTGACTACCTGAATATGCTGAATGACCAGGTTATTCCATCTTCCCTGATGGCACGAGCATATTCCAAGATGACAATGCCAGGATTCATCTGGCTCAAATAGTGAAAGAGTGGTTCAGGGAGCATGAGACATCATTTTCACACATGGATTGGCCACCACAGAGTCCAGACCTTACCCCATTGAGAATCTTTGGGATGTGCTGGAGAAGGCTTTGTGCAGCGGTCAGACTCTACCATCATCAATGCAAGATCTTGATGAACAATTAATGCAACACTGGATGAAAATAAACCTTGTGACGTTGCAGAAGCTTATTGAAACAATGCCACAGAGGATCAAGTCAAAAAAAATATTTGTGGAAATGTCAAACAATGCAAAGCAGAAATGGTTTGGAGTGTTAGAGCGAGAAGCGTCTATGAATTTTTACCTTCCATCCATGCAAAGGAGAGAAATAAAATCCAGATAAAACCTTCAAACCAGCTTTTCTGTTTTCTACAATCCCATCACAAAGAGCTAATGTCAGGATACGGACCGATAGGGAGCGCCGGGCTGATACTGGAGCGCAGTATTCCATTTCACTATCTGTAAACCTCAAAGTGTGGCACTGATGGGATCTCTGGTGCAAGAAGGGAGGTAGAATCATAGATTTTTAAAGTTCTTCTTCCACTGGAGTTGATGAAGTTTTACTCTCATCAGCACGAGTATCCGGTACGGATAATGCATTTTTGACGAGTACGATCATGAACCGAGTAAAATTCATGATTATCTGTGTTCGGGTGGAAGGAGAATCCTCATTGGATAACTGACTGTCTTTACGCTCTGTGATTGGTCACTCACACAGAGCGCCCGCCCCTCCCTACAAAAAAAACCATTTCTCGCTGCGCCGCTCCGCACACACCTCACACACGACAGTGACTTATGCCTCTGTGCTGCTTGTAGCTCTCTCGTCACGTTGCTTCAGTAAACAGTACTCCCTTATTTAGCTCGCCTCTTTTTCAGTTTGTGTAACATTTAAAGTTACGTTTCATAGCGGTGCATTTGACAAGACAGAGCTCAAAATGGCTCGTGTCGCATCATGTCCTTCACTCCGGTCGTGTCTCTCTCTCTCTCTCCACGAACCATTGACGGCTCCCAGTCGTGAGGCGGGATCTACGGTTGTCTTTCAAAATGTCACCACGCAATTGGATAGCGCTAGGACCAATCAGAGTAACGAACAACGTGACGTAATCACAGCGACAGAAAAGAGGGAGGCAGCAATGGCGTCTAACATCAATGATTTCTGTCGTTTTTGCATGAAAAGCATGTGAATATCAGGTGTACTGGGACATTGCCCTTTGTTTGATAAAAATAAGAAGCCACTAAGTATATCCGACAGAGTTACGCACGTTGGAGTCTAAATAATCCAATGTTGATGACAAAGCCTTTTCAAACGAACGTGGTTCCTGCACCGCCACCATATTGCTTGGGTTCGCGGCCGCAGCTCTGACGTCATCGGCTACTCCTGCTCTGTGATTGGCCCACATAATTGAGCGCTGTGATTGGCCCAACCAAAACTATAGCGAGCTGTGATTGGACAGCCATAGCAGTGGAGCAGGCTGTGAGGGTTCCAATGAAGCGTGCCTAGACCAAACTTTGCAAAGCAAGAATTTGGTCTAGTTCACTAGGCTATCTCTCTTACACACACGCGCACACATACACACCTTAATCAACATTGTTTGGTTTAACTTTGTGTGGGAAAAAATGCCAAGAACTTTAGAAAAAAATAGTTTGATTATAAAATAAAAAAAAAGTAAATGAAAAAGTTTTGTCATATTCTAGTAGTTCATATTTCCTACTGCATGAGTTCAGTTGTATTCATTCATGCACTTAAATATTCATGTTCTGAGTTTATTGAAAAATATGTTCTGTAATAGTTCCTTTACTATTGTGATCAAAAACATTGAATCTCAATTCTGAGGCTGCTCTGTAAATATTTTTCTAATAAACATTACATATAGCAACTTCTGATCAATCCATATCAATTTTAGACTTAAAATAATGTACTAAGTTAAACCACACCCACTTCAGGTTAAACCACGCCCATTTCCGGTTTAGCCCCCACCCACTCCGAGTACAGATACAGTTAATTTAGATGGTTGAACAGATACAGATAGTGGTGTACTCGCTCATCCTTAATCAGCACCATATTATTTTAGAACAATCGAGAAAATCAGGGCTGCAGAATTCTCATGAATTTATTGCTGCAGTTCAGGCTGATGTGACACAAATAAAAAACCAAATCAAATAAAAAAATTTGTATTGGTTCAGAATGAGAAATAAAGTGATTTTGGGGAAAACATTATTGAATTTGTAGTCACACCGTTAGGTGGCGTGTTGCTTAGTGAGACAGAGTGGTGAGGTCTCCAGCCAGAATTACTAAAGTGTTTATTTAAGGATGTGCCTCCTAATTTTGAGAATCCTTTTTTTTTTTTATTAAAGGAGTCATCACCTGAAATCTTCACTTTTCCACTTGAAAAAATTTATATAATGGCTTCCTAATGATTTTTCACTGGCTGAGAAGCCAATATTTAACATTGACGCGTTTGTTTAATCTTGCCCTCTTCAACCAGCTCACATGCACCCCACGAGCTCGCGCATTCCAAAACGAGAACTTGAGCTCTGGCCGTATATGCCGACACAAAGGCCGAATATAAACAAATATGAACCAGCAGCAAACAAGCCAGCACAACAAAGCCAATTTCATAACGTGAAACGCATAAATTATGTCTTACCGTTGACGACTCATGTTATAATCCGTGTTACGGGAAACAAAACTCCGAACGGTTTGTGTATTCCACCTTCACAACAGCATAAGAGCCGATGCCTGGCTGTTAGCTTGCTTTGTCCCAACTCAACAACAAGCGAGGACGCCATTACGCACGAGGCGAGGCTCGGGCTCGTACATACACGGTTAGATCCCGTAGGTCACTGCCAGGTCGGGTTCAGTTATAACTTATGTTGTTTTGGAGCAAGAAGCTGAAGCTGCGTCCTGCTTCCTTCCACCAATCAACGCGCCCCTCAGTCCCGCGCGCGTCCGAGACAGCCGAAATATCGCGTGTGATCTTGCGAGAAAATATGCCCTTCACAATAAAGGATTAAAAAATCACATTTTTTATTTATTTTTCCAATACAATTTATTTTAATGGTCTAAAAGACTATAATAGGACGTAGATATCCACGGTATTATAGGTGGACTCCTTTAAGTGCATAAGGAGTCCTGTTCCATAAAAAATGTGGTGTATAAAACAGAATCAACTAAAATGCATCACAGTTCCTGTTTCATCACGTAAAACTTGGTTTTGTCTCTGATTACCCAGATGATGTGTTTATATTATTTCTGGTTTTCAGGGAATAATACAACATAATAAATTGTTTGTAAAACTCTCAGTGATTCTCTGTAGACCTCATTTGACTCTTCAGTTGGTGCAAATTCTTAGCTATCTTCTCAATGCCCTCTGGCGAGGCACTGATCTCTCATCTACGACGAAAAGCTCCCGCCACACATCGGTCTGGTTGTTAGCTAAGCTCACTTGGGAGCCGAAGGGGCCTAATCAAGGTTAGACATTTATTTTACAAATGAAAATGACTGAAATTTCTCACATGCATCAATCTGAAATGAGCTATTAAGCCTCTTGGCACCTAAGGTCAATGGAAGAAGAGGAAAAATAAAAAAGGTTCGATTGGGTCAAGGATTCTGGACCGAACGGGGATTCCTCCTCTAATCTAACAGATAAATCATTTTATTGGATTTTATTTTGAAGGTATTCCCAAGGTGCATTTCCTCTCTCCAAATAATTGATATCTGAATCAGCCTCCATCCAAATTCATAATGAGCTGACCTTTATTCTAAATAGCTTGCAGCAAAAATCCATGGAGAACATTGATGAAGCGGGTTGGAGCTTCGTCAGAACAGCAGAACCAGGAGCATGATTCTGGGTTTTAGTGACACACTGAGACGTGTTTTCACTCATAAAGAGGCCTTTTTGCACTATTAAACATGTTTTACTCTCATCTGTCAGGTTCAACAATGTGACTCATTAATTATTCCCAGCATGCTTTGATTCATTCAGCCTTTAACAGAGCCTTATATATATCTATATATATAGATATATATATATGGACCGAGTTGCCCCCCCCGTATGGCAGGCATCTTCTCTGGTCAGGCTGAAGACTGCCCTGAAAAGCCATCTTTTCTGCTTAGCTTTTGGTTGTTGATGCCTATTTTCTTGTATTTTACTGTTTTTTTTCCTTGTGTTTTTTGTGTTTTACCTGTACAGCACTTTGGTTAGCTGACATGCTGTTTTTAAACGTGCTTCATAAATAAATTGGAAAAATTGGATTGGATACCTCAGTGGTGGATCACATAATCACCAAAAACATTTTTACTTCAATCTGATTAAACATTATATAAATATTGATCAATTTTTTAAAGAATATAAATAATTTTTTTGCTGCAGTTTAATCCATTTGAAACTTTTTAGCTCTAAATGGTTGAATAATTGAATATATCCTTAATCTCAATTTTAGTCTTTGAAACATTAAAAGCAAAATAGTGAATAGCAGGTACATTAAATTGCACACAGAACCGTTCCCTCTGACTTAATAATCATTAAGTATTCATGCACAAACTGTTTCCTGTTCTACCAATACGGCAATTCTTAGAGTTTTGTGCATCAGTTGTTTACCAACATAAACATCAACCATCTGTTTAGTTCCTCTAAAAATAAAAGACTTTTAAAATTTACTCAGACATAAAACAGATCCTTGATTTCTGAACGTTTCTGTTTTGCAATCTGGATCTTTGGAAGTTTTTTTTTCCTTTTGCACTTTTTAAAATTAAGCAACTTGTGATCTTGATCTTAAAAGGCAATATACAAAAAACCTACTCCTAGAAGTTTATAATTAAGTTAAGTGACATTTATAAGAGGTTTATAATCAAGTTAATTAACATGTCAGGCTGCTCTTTAAGCTTTAGAAACAACTTTTTATCTTTATCAGTCTGTAAATAAATGAGTAAATAAGTTAATAGGTAAGTAAGTAAACAAGGAATTCAGTAAATAAGGAATTAAGTAAGCAATTAAGTAAATAAACAAGTAAATAATCAATTAAGTAAACACGTAAGTAATTAGGTAAACAAATAATTAAGTAAACAGTTAAAACAATAACAAAGTAAACAAGTAAATAAACAAGTAAACAAGGAATTAGGTAAACAAGTAAGTAAACAAATAAATACATAAGTTAGTAATTCAATATATAAGTAAAGGTGTGAGTAAATAAAATGTAAATTTAAGCTAACGATTAAACAAGCATGTCAGGATTGTATAAAAATGTTCTAAAAAATTGTAATTGATGAACATTATTTTAGATTGTTTTATTTATTACATTTTTGAAGAGCAAAAAAAGAAGTTAAACTGTAAGTTTTTGTTAATTTTATGGAATTGAATTCCTTCAGAACGGATGAATAGAGCCCTATTTTAGCAGCTGTCATTTGGACTCTGGAGACTACGTGACTCCGGGAGACGCTGGGTTGAGTTACACCTCCCTGATACTGTTGTCATGAACCGGGCTAATCCATTTCAACAGAGTAGAAAATCCATCATCCAGGGAGTTAATATTCAGTCACATTCTTAGCGTGAAACAGATAAAATGTAGCGGAGCTATTGGACAAACTTCAGCTGCATTTTTATTCATTTATATTTGAGCAAAGAACAAAGATGAAGGGAGGTGCCGATTGGGAGTCGGGCCTGGCAGCCTCCCCTGAGGGGAGTTATCTTTTCTCCCCTTCTGTACGTTCAGCCCAGTGGATTAAAAACGGGCCGACGAGTGCTTTCTGCTTTTGCTTTTTTCACCTCTGTGATATGAAATTTTGTCAAAGGGAGTGACAACAGAATAAAAGGTAAAAGGGGCTTTTGATAAGAAATGAAACCCTGCACACATAGGAGCCCCCTACTGTTCACCTCTTTGTTTCTTCTCATTGGGACTTACAATGTTTTAACAGTAAATATTACAGGTATAGATGATGTGCAACCTCCTCTTGTCTCATCTTTACTGATATATTTTCTAAAAAGCCACAGGCAATCCTGTATACATCTGTTATGATGACATGAAACTTGGAGAACCAAAGAGCACTGACTCCAGTCATCTACTGTTCACGAATAAAAATTTCACTCATGATAGGAAAAATAAAACTTAGGTGTCTGTTACAAGAGAAAACTACAAATTAAATCCAAGCTCAACAGTGAAAAGCACGATTGAAAAGTTTCTTAATGCAGAGTGAAGCTTTACATTGAGACTTTGCAATCTGCTGTCATATCCCTTTACTACTCGGCGTCTCTTCTCCGGAGGTTTGTCATATCCAACAACAAAGTAGGATGCTGGTGTTCCTCTCTGGGTTTTTTCACAACAAAATGAAAGGAACACACAAATAAAGTTTGTGACGGTTTTTAAATTAAGATTTTTCAGACACATCCTTCTGGGTTCCTCATCTTTGGGGAAGCGGTGAAAACTGCCCACAGACAGAGACAGAGAGAGAGAGACAGAGAGAGAGAAAATGTGAACAAAATATTACAGATAAAAATACATATATATTCAAATGTTGACCAATTTCCCCCAAAAAAGAAAGAAGGAACATTTTTAAACTTAAAGTCAATATCAAGTGTCTCTAAATAATAACAAAAAGGTCTAAATTAAAGAGAATAAAATATTATAGCGCAAGAAGCCAATGTCCTTGTCCTGTATGTGGACACAGGGTCTCAGGATATTAAGACAACTGGAGGAAGCTTTAGGTTTACTTTCAGTTACAGTCAATGATATTCTTGTTTTCCACATCTGCTCCTCTTCAGACACAATCAGGAGTCAAATGTCCCCCCAAAAAGTCAAAATGTCCCCAAAAGACATTGAAGTTTTTAGTTCACTGGTTAGTCAAGGAGATCCATCAGCTGGCTATCATTAAATCCTAATTCAGTCCACAGACACCTGCTTGTATTATTATTATTATTATTATTATTATTATTATTATTATCATCATCAGAAAATATAAAATCCAACATTTTAATAGGAATTTTATTCATTTTTAATGTTTTAATATTTTCTGTTTTAAACAGAGTTTAAAACACTGGTTCATGCTTGTACACATTTCTGAAATTCAGATAATGAGAGATCATTGGGTTAAAAAAGCTATAGGCCAGATTTCCCTTTTCCTGTTATTTATTGATGTTAGTGATAATTTAGTTTGCTTTTAAAGCTCACATTTCACTAGTTACATTAGAAACAACATCATTACAACTCAATAACCTACTAAAATGCACTAGAAATGACATCTTCCTCACAAATGTTTTCCATTTGCGATCATCACAACTTTTTTCACAGTAGTATTTGGTTATTTGATTCATTAAGATGTTATTGGGTTGGGGCTAAAGCAACACCTGCACCGGGGCCCAGCTCAACCATGGTAAATGGCCTGTATTTGTATAGCGCCTTCTTAGGGTTCTACAACCCCCCAAGGCGCTTCACAACACAATCAGTCATTCACCCATTCACACACACATTCACACGCTGGTGGGGATGAGCTACATTGTAGCTACAGCTGCCCTGGGGCGCACTGACGGAGGCGGGGCCTGCCGTACACTGGCGCCACCGGTCCCTCCGACCACCACCAGCAGGCAAGGAGGGTTAAGTGTCTTGCCCAAGGACACAACGACAGCGACAGACTGAGTGGGTCGCGAACCTGCGACCTTCCGATTGCAAGGCGACCACTTAACTCCTCTGCCACCATCGCCCTTGCTACGCCACTGCTCTGAGGTGCATGTTCTAAACGTCGCTCTTGTAGCCACAAATTAAATTTTCTTGGGTTGTTAGTACAACATATTCTCGAGCCGTGCAAGTACGTTTTCGGGGTAAATATTTTTTTTAATCATCTTCAAATGTTCAAATAAACCTCTACAAGCAACGAAACCTCACCATGCAAACCAATGGGTATGTGCTACTTCCGGTATCTCACTGGATGTTCCTCTCATCATCGTCTCTCCATGAGCCTAGCCAGGAATATGGTGGATTCAATTTCCCAGCTTACAGAAGAAATCAGCATTCAAAAAAATAAAATAAAATAAATGAATAAAAAAAAAATCTAAATGCAAACTTCACTGAAATATTTGCTCAGCATATTTTTGACAGCGCCCTAAAATAGTTGAAGATGACAGATTGGGCACATTGAAATCTGCACAAGCATTTCAAAAATGCTAATTTTCCTTTGTTTTGTTGCATTTTCATGTGGAATGCATGGTGGCACAGTTAGTTGCACTGTTTCCTTATGGCACAAAGGTCATCGGTTTGAATCCCACCCGTGTGGCCTTTCTGTGCGGAGTGAGGACGTTCCTTCCATGCATGCCTGGGTTTTGTCCATGGTCTCTGGTTTTCTTCCAGACCAAAGACACGCATGTTGGGCTGATTGGAAACTCTAAAACTGGCCCTAAGTGTGTGTGTGAGTGAGTGAGTGTGTGAGTGAGTGAGTGAGTGAGTTGTGTTCTTGTGATGGACTCAAAACATGTCCAGCGTGCCCTGTCTCTCACCTGTTTACTGCTGGAGATAGACACCAGCTCATAAAATTAATTAATGTATTTTAATGTTTCATCCAAATGTCTGCCCTGTCATCTGTTTGAGGTTAGGAGCAGGCTAACAACTGATGGGTTCGAGTTCAGCAGGAAGTAAAAACAGCCAATGTAGCTAACGTAAGATGAGGAATAAATAAATTTATTCAGCTAATTGAGAAGTCAGATGGGTCTAAATTCTGGGACATTTAAATATCCTTCCCTCGTGGGAAAGTCTAAATTAAGCCATTTATTTTACAGCGACTGTTCCATGATTCGTATTTCTTTGATGCGTGGCCAATAACCAGTTTTGAATTTATTACATAATCTACTTTAAGGTTGATAAATCAATTTTCACCAAAGCACCCAATGAAATCACAACTCTTCATTAAAACCCTCGATCCTCACGATCTTCCATGAAGTTTCTGCAAAATTATGATCTAAAGTAAAAATCAATGGTTGGTTGATAAATTACAAAACAATAAGTATTCTAAATTAAATGAGTAGAATCATCTTATGTTGAGAAATCGGAAAAATAGTTTGGTTCAATTCATGAAGTCAGTTTGAAAAATTGGATTATGTTTTGAATGGCTCTCAGCTACTAAAGCACCAATTTTGTGCTCAGTAGCTATAAAAGGACGCACTTAAAGCCATTTTTGTGTTTGCTAATGTTGATTAGCTGTGGTGTTTTCTGAGGACTTCAATTTTTATGATTTATTTTTGCCTCTATGACCCATAAAGGTGACTATAAAAGGCACAGGAATTGAAGGTAATGTGTCTGTATAAGTTTGTGCTTCTGAATTAAAAAAGAAGCTGGAGACAGTAAGAGGTTTAATGCTGATCTACAGACCATAAATCAAGTGATGAATTTCATTATCCTACTTTATGATGTGAAGAAGCCTCAACTATAAATCTGCCGACAAACAGACGATGTTCTGCTCATGAAGCCAGGAAATTATCAGGTCCGACTGAAGCACATGGTTGGATCCACAGATAAAACGCAAGCTTGTGTTCCATTAGGAAGATGACTACTGCATAGAGATAAATACAAAAGAATGAGATGTAGTGCAGTGAAGAGCATTTGTTGGTGTGATGGAGCGATGCCTGATTGATGACGTGCTTAATCTTTGCTTTGGATCCTCGCTGGGCATCATCGACCTGCAGCCACATGCTCAGATATCACAAAAAAGAGCAAACATCCAGCTCAGCACAGAGCTTATCAGTGTCACGGAAAATTACAAATCTTATTCCTGATGGTTTTCTTGTTCTTCCAGCGTTACGTATTTTGTCCTTAAGCGGTTCGTAAAAGGATAAAGAGCATCTCTTCCAGGTTTTCTGAGATCAAGGAAGCTGCTTGTATGCTGCCTCCAGAGAGCATGTAAGTTAAATAAGATCCAACAAGAACATCATGTCTGTTTTCAACGGAGGCAGCGTCTTCGGCGTGTTGTTGAACGGATTTGATTTGAAATCAGAGCGGATCAGTCTTATCACTGCGTTTTCAGCCTCATTGCCTACCACGCATCGTATGTTTCTCTCTATTGTTTAGCTGAACTATTTAAGTTTCCAGGGATGGAGCTGGTTTAAAAAAATAAACAGGTAAGAACCAATTTACTTTTTCACAGCCAAAGAGCCAAGAAAGCGCATCATCATCATTTTAAAGTGTCACTTCTAGAAAAAGTTTCATCAACTAGGTTGTACTTCGATTTTATGTAGAAGATGATAGTGCAGGGAAATACATAGCAGCCTTGTTATACCTGCAAACAGACTTTATAGCTGTAAGGGTCTGTGAATGCTGCTTTTTGATCTCATTGTTCCATGACATTGCAAATTGCAGTAAGTTGTCATGTTTCCACTATAGGGGGAAAATACACTGGTTTGGTCATCTCAGCCATTGTCTCCATACAGAATTGGCCCTTTCAGGACTTTGCTTAAGACGTCAGCATATCGCCATTATGTTGGCAGTGAATGAAATCACTGTTCAGAGCCTAAAAGGTGTCTACAGACATTGATAACATTCAAAGTTTTATTCTGTCAAAGTACGCCCTAATTTAACCCATTCAGGGTACCGAGAGAGCGGTTGTGATGCAAAAAGCAGAGTTTGATGACCAGAATAATCGTTGGCTTTTACAGCGCTCTGTAGGAGACGACAAAGCAGCCAAAAGTAGGGTGTTGTAGGAGTACCACAACAGAAACAGTCTTAAAGCATCACCAACACGACTTGTTTTCTATTCCTTACATTTCTATTTGCCAGCAACTCTGGTTGTTTGGTAATGTCATCCAATATCATTTCCCATTGAGTTACAACCAATCAGCATGAGTAAACCACAGGTCCCGCCCACCGACTCTACCAGGCCATTTCTGAGTATATACCCAGTTCAGGTACTTGGTTGGGCACTTATTGGCCTGGATAATTGTCCTTTTGGTCCAGCCTGGTGAAACTGATACACATGAATGTCGAGAAAATCTGCTAAATTACCCAGAAGCAGGGCTGGATTATGATTGCAAGGGCCCCTGGGCACAAAGTGCCCAAAGCCCCCCCCCCGTTACTCCACAAAATCCCCCACCCCCCACAGGAACATTGACTGGCCGGACACTCACTTCCTCCTTCCTCCTTGACCTTAAAGCATCAGATACTAAATGGGAAGAAAATATCACGTGAAAACACTTTCCTTCTACATAACAAATAAATACATTTACAATATGAATATTACTACTACTACTACTACTAATAATAATAATAATAATCATTTGATATTACTATGTTTATTATAGAAATCACGTTTCTTGGACTGATACAGGACCATAAAATCAGCTGGAAATCCAAAATAAAGTTAGATTAAAACTGGAAAAGACGATTGCAGCATTTGGTAAAACATGTTACGTGCTTAATTATAATGCTCTGTTCTTTCTGTATTCATCTTTAATGTTACCTTATATTACTTATGGTGTGGAGGTTTGGGGTAATGCTATAAAAGCCTTTATATTTATTTCAAAAGAGAGAAACCAGAAAAGTTAACACTTTGGGTTTTTGGGAGCGTACAACTCAATGTTTTAGAGGAGAGGCCTTCAAGTCCATTTTGCCTTGAGCCCCCAAATGCCTTGAACCGGCCCTTGATGTGGGACTGAGCTTTGAAGGTCATCTGAATTGTTTCAAATATGTAAATAATACATGCTTATAGATTATTGCTTTATGCCTTTTCATTTTCAAGCACTTTGTTTTGGTTTCTTGGTTTTTATTTGTTTTCCTATCCTGTCTTTCTCTTATCTTTCTGCATCTCCTTTAAATCCTCCAGAAAAAACCACTTTTTTGAGTTTTTACCTCATGAATTACTTTTGAACTAAGCATCTCAAAGGCAGTGCCGCAGCAAAGGCAGAAAGGTGAAATAACCGAAGCACAGCAGTTCAGGGCTCTGCACAGCAAAAAGAGCGAAATGCGCACTGCGCGCCCGCAGCTGTGAGGTGATGTCACAGGGGCACAGATAAGCTCCGTTGAGGCAGAGCACGTGAAGTATTAATAAAAGAGAAAGTACCAGAATATTTATGAGCGGACACGAACGATCGTGTGTTGTTTTCTTTTGGTGGCGTGACTTAGAGGTCGCGGTGCACACGCTCAGTGGTCTCTGTCCTCTCTGCTCAAGTCCTGGTGTGCTAGAGTCCATATAAATAATGTTATATCAAAACTGGACCTTTTTTCAGGCTCCCCCGTAATTAGAACCCCGTAGAAAACCCACTAATTGATTCCTGGTTAAAAATGCGTTGTAATGCGCATTTCTGACATTTATACCGAGTAAAATATTGTGAGCTCTGCTGAGGCAGAGCGCGTCAGGCGTGTTAATGATTTTCCTTTGTGACTTTAAAAATGTTACTGGGGCTGTGCGCAGGTCAGCAAGAAGCATCTGGAGTGCATGAACAATCGATGCTCTCCGTACCTGAGGAGACGCTGGAGCGAGCCCAAGAGAGGCACACAGACTTGAAAAAAAAGGTGGAGTAACTCCACATGTAAAATAAAGTCTTTTAATTGATTATCTTAGTGGTGTGTGTGTTGTGCCCGGTAGCTGAGTCAGTTACAGTATAATAAATGTCTCCCTGATGTTTTTCTGTTGGACCTCTTTTATTCCTCTTCCTTGGGCTGCTCACATGGGCCCCTAGTGGGCGTGGGCCCCCGGGCCAGTGCCCATTGGATAATCCGGCCTTGCCCAGAAGGTCCAATTGTGGAAACAGGCCTAGTGCTAAATGGCCTGTATTTATAAAATTGTTTAATATTATAGGGCGATGGTAGCAGAGGAGTTAAGTGGCTGCCTTGCAATCAGAAGATCGCAGGTTCGTGTCCCGCTCAGTCTGTCGTTGTGTCCTTGGGCAAGACACTTAACCTGTCTTGCCTGCTGGTGGTGGTCGGAGGGACCAGTGGCGCCAGTGTACGGCAGGCCTCGCCTCTGTCAGTGTGCTCCAGGGCAGCTGTAGCTACATTGTAGCTCATCTTCACCAGCGTGTGAATGTGTGTGGGGATGACTGATTGTGTTATGAAGCACCTTGGGGGGTTGTAGAACCCTAAGAAGGCGCTATACAAATACAGGCCAATTACCATAAAGCACCTTATGGAGTAACAGTACCCTCCAAAGAGCTTTCCAACACAATGATTGTTCATCCATTCACACACACATTCACACACTGGCGGTGATGAGCCACAATGTAGCCACAGCAGCTTACTGACAGAAGTGAGGCTGTCGTACAAAGACGATGCTTGTTCACTCTGACCACCACTAGCAAGCAAGGAGGGAGAAGTGCCTTGCCCAAGGATAGAACGTCTATGACAGACCAAGCGGGGCGAGAACCTGCAACCCTCCAGTTAAGGAGCGGCCACTGTAACACTAAATTAATGCCCTTATTTGTAGCAGAACTTATAACAGCTGATAATAAAGATGCCAACATTGGTGATGTAAACAGTGTTTATATAGTTAACCTGATTGAGTGTGCAGACTTATTACAATACCCACAAAACGGACATTATTACTTTAGTAATTTGACTTCTTATTCACATTAAAGCAAAACTGTTTGTTTTAAAATAAAACTAACTCAAAGACTTGTGGCATTCACAACATTTTTATCAGTTGGTCTTAAGGTATTTGGTTTTGTTGAAAATATATAAATAGCAGTCTTTAATTTGGCAACAGAACCACAGGTTTCCCTGGTGCTGTGCAAGCTCTGGCTTCAGTATGGCACTGGAACCAGTTTGAATAAAAAAAAAACAACGTAATATGATCTTTGATAAGGTGCCTGTGAGGGTAGACAAGGGAGTTAATAAATGACTGAATAAACCTGGCTTCTCCTTCCCCCAAAATTCAAGCAGATTTTATTTTTCACTTAGCTGAGGCCCGACATCCGTCCATCAGTCAGAGAATAAAACAAAAACAGAACAACGGGCACCGGGTCCGTGTAATCTAGTAGAATTTATTCATGCTATTTCCACATCATCTTTGGAATCACAGAGTTGTATTGGTTGTGTGTGACAGAGTGTGTGTTTGTCACTGTGCATGTGTTCACGGGCACATATGTGTTTATCTGCTGTGCTTGCATGCATGCATTAGATCTGTATAATGTGATTACGGTATCTGCCTGCACTCCGGGTCTTTCCGAACCATCGAGAAACAGACAGTCTAATCTTGTTGGTTGCTAGGAACTGGGAGAGCTGGGGAACGGCTGAGGCAAACACTTTTCTAACCCCCCCTCCCCATCAAATAGCTCACCACATTGGGCTCAACCTGATCTAATATCTTTGGAGGGGGTGCATTTGGCTGGAAACAATCATATTAGTAAATGCATTGTGGCAACATGTGGTCAGTTTGTGGCTGAATGATTAGGGTAAGGAGAGGTCGAGATGCATGGAAATGAGCAAAGGTTTTCTCCCTGAAAGCAGCTTTCTGAGAGAGAAAATTACCTTCATTAATTTTCATGGATTCGTTTCCATGAATACTTCTTCTGGGTTTCTGGTGCATTAATGTTAGGAACCGAGGGACTGCAGTCTATAACAAATGATGAACTGTAATTCACTGGGCGATATTTCCTTTTACAGTAAATGACTTTTTAATCTTTACAAGTAAATTATCAGCAGTGCAAAGCATAAATAATTATGTAATTTTAGTGGTTTTTCTACTGACTGGTTTAGGCACTGTCTAATCTAATCGATTGTGTTTAAAGAGACTTTTTGTGGTTGTTGCACCAGTTTTTGGCCACAATGTATGTTTTCAGAAACAATGCTGCAGCAGCTTATTAAGCACATGTGAACCATTATATATTTACTTACATTTATATTTTCACCTTTCATTTATCATTTCATTCTGATTGTTATTAAAATGTGAGCACTGTAATGGATAAAAGGGAGGCAACTGTTAATGATAATAAAGAAAAACAAAACTGTTCTTTGTATGCTGAATGATCACTATTGACTTAATACTGTCAAAAATTTTGTAAGGATTTTCGATATCGGCTTTTCACTGATATCTGATTTACCATTATAGCCTAAATCTTAAAAGGTACAATATGTAAACATTTTATAGTGAAATAATCACAAAACAGTCTGTCTCAATCATGTTGGAAGGAAGGTTACATTGAAACAGACATAATCTTTGTTTACAATCTGTGAGTCCGCGGGGTTGCAGTCGGTGCTGCAGCACCGGCAATTGTAGGGCCCGCTCATATAAAAAGAAAAATTTAATAATTTTAGGTAACTAACATTACATATTTCCTAACACACACTTAAACTTTAAACATTATATGTATAAATTATGACAACTATTTCAATTTATGTTTGGCCAAACAAACTAAAATATCTCAACCTGTAAACTTCAGATCTGTCAGGAGTAGCTGAAGAGTTTGAGTTATAATATGTGCGTGGTGTGTAAAGGTTTTGTCACTGTTACAACCCAGGAGTCTAGGGGTCCAGGGGCAACATAGTGGATGCATGACACAGTTGATAAAGTTGGAGAACTTTAACTTTAAGGGGCGGAGTGTTACGGCCACAGCCATTTGTGTTTCTTTTTGTGTGTGTTTTTCTTCCCCTCCTCTGTTTTCATTCCCTCTTAAAACTAAAAGTCACTAAAACCAATACCAAAAATTTCCAATATTACATCTTAATGCTGATATCAGCCGATAATAATGGTAGGACATAAACTGAGATTTTTCATCATCAAAAGTTGAGTTTTTTTGACTTCTGTGTTAACCTGTTGATGAATGTTTTCATTTATTCATTAAGCTTCTTTTCTCCTGATAAAATGTGTTCTGCTCATTTAATTTTACAGGAGTGTGTGTTTTCAGTAATTGTTGCATCCAGTTTTGTCTGGTATCTGGTATTTACAATAATGACACATCAAAATACAGATAAAGAACATTCTTAACATCTTTTTTTAAATCCGTGCACTCAAGAATATTTACATTAGAGCTGAGCATGCCGTTCACTTTTGTTTTAGGTTTATGCAGACGCACATAACCACCAAGTGTGCAGGGTTTCCCCAGTGCTATTTTAGCCTGGCGGGCCGCCAGGCTTTGACTGCCCCCCCGCCAGGCTAAGCGTCACTTATTTATTTATTTTACTTTAAAGTTTTTTAATGCACCAAACTAACATTTAAAATGTTAAATTTAGCACTGAAACAAATACTCGAATGTTTCGATTAAAATAATTCCTCAAATCATTATAATTTACTGATTCGAGTTGTTGTTAGATGCGCGCACCACAGCCGGACTCTAATTTACATGCACACATTTTACTGGAGCACAATGTTGGATATCACTGGTGATCACGACCATAGATGATATCTATGATCACAACAGCATGGAGGACAATGGAGAAAACGATAAAGACAAAAACTCTTGCAAAAGGCAAAGGAGGTCCAAGGTTTGGGACCATTTTAAACTCAGAAGAAGTGAAAACACGGTCGAGTGTCTCCACTCTTAAATGGAGTTGTCTTACCATAACAGCACAACTTTATCCTTGAACAGGAAACCGCTTCAGCCAGCCGAATCCACGACCAGGTAAGCTAATGCTAATACGTAGCACGCAAGCTAACTTTCGTTTCAAGTAGGGACCAGGAAAAACACGTTAATCGTGTTCACGTTAAACTAAGACTGAATAAACTCTACATCTGAAAGAAAAATCCCCATCATCCTGTTTATGTAGATGGCTGCAGCTGCAGCGGTGTGGAGCAGGGCTGCCTGGAATCATTACTGCGGCTCAGTGTGACGCTGCAGATACGGCAGGCCATTGTAGCATGTAATTTACTAACATATCTATCTTTGAATATAATTTTAGGTTGGATTATTGTCAATCCGTGTATATTTAGAAAAATATCACACCATTACGTTGTTACTAGTAGAAATTAGTAACATTTCTACTTGAAGTTAGATTTTGAAACACAAACTCATTAGAATTTTTTTCCTCTGTTTTGAAAGGTTGTCAGATAGAAAATTTGATGACTTGACAGAGGATTAGATAGATTATTAGAATATTAAATGGTTGTAGCCCTAGTTAATGCAGGAGATATGTGTAGGAGACTATTTTCATGTTCAGCCTTCATAAAAAACTCAGTGTGATTGATTGTAATCAGAAATAATCATAAAAAATATTTTTTCAGTGAAGTACACCTTTAAAATGAATAGAAGACTTAACCTGCAAGTCTGACATTAACAGCATCTGGTGATACAACAACACAATAGCAACATCTTACGATGGATAAGTGAACAGGGTGAGAGGTCAGGTGTATTTTCCATTATCTGAATTGTATTATTTTTGTGTCTGGTAAAACCATATTTCAAGATTGTGCCTTTTTGTAAGACAAATAAATATTGTTAATAAATGATAAACACCACATACTAGTCATACTTTTAAACCTCCTGACAACTTTTTTTTTTTTTTACACAAAAACACTGTGGGTCGCCCGTGGGCTTGTCTACCACCGGGCTTTGCGAGTTTTCTGGGGGAAACCCTGAGTGTGGATATAGAAATATTTTATCAATGGAGAAAAAATATTTGTTTTAAATGAGGCCTTAATGAACTTTGACTTCTGTGACATTTCTTTCCTTCTAAACTATATTTTTAATATTTTTATGCATCTTTTCAACCAGCAGATTTGATCCAGTGTCTGATGTGGCGTTTCCTCAGCACGTGAGTTAGCTAGATTTTTAGATAATTTAGCCAGTTCTTATTCATTTTTAATCTCTTTTTTTCTATCATTTTTGGTTTTATCTCCTGCTTTTATTTGTTTTAATTTATATCTTGTGGGCCCTTGCTTGGGTCAATGATGTTTTAAATTTTTTGTGGGTGTACAGCACTTTGGTTTGCCTTTTGGCTATTGAAAAGTGCGTTATAAATAAAGATGATGATGATGATCATGTCTGATTTCAGTGGCTTTCTGATAAATTGTCAAATTGTTTCTTGCTCCTGTTGAGAGCCTGTATCTAAACTCAAACAGAATAAACTGAAAGGTCTTTGCACTTATATTTACCGAGAGCTTGTGGCAGCCATACAAGCTCCAAACAGGCTGAAATTAAGTGGGACACAGTAAAAGGACTCATGGGTAACCACCAAACACTTTTATCCTTTTAATCGTGCATCACAGGATGATGCAGTAAACTACAAGACAGGTAAAAGCTCAGGAAGAGACTAGCCATTACTGCGGATTCCTCTTAGGGTGAATCTCATTTCACCTTTTGTCTCGACCACTTTGCACCACCCTGATGTTTGCATGTTGAACTCAGGTTCTCCGAGTGTCCCAATTCTTTTGGTGATTTAAGGAATGTGCAAATTCATGGGGCTTTCTGGCTCAACAGAGATTTTTCAGGGACACACTGCAGAGTGTTAAGAAGATTTTCCCAAAATGCATTGCAAATCAGTGGAACGAGCTAGCTGAGAAACTCACAAAATATATTTTCTCCTTTAAAAAGCAGAACAGTGATTTCTCTCAGATTCAAAGACTCTGTTCTCTCCCTACATCACTTCAGAATCAACTCTACGGTATTCCCTCCATCCCTGATCCTACTGGATCCGCAATCAGAAATCTTCAACTGGACCTTTATTCACAAAAAACAGATGTCCTAAAAGTCAAAGGTGCAAATTATGTCATTTGCATAACTGACTGTGGTCATGTAATTGTAATGGGGAGAGAACGAATGTTTTGGAAGAAGCAAAGAGTAGGCAAGTAAAAAACATGTTTAAAACTACAAATTAACATTGTTATTGTCACAAATCTGATCTTTCTCCAGTGTTTGGGCTGAATGTAAGGCATGACATAATCAGCCAAGGGTAAAACTCATTTACAGTCTGGATGCAGAGTTGGTAACGTCTCCTGCTCTAACTGCAGTTCATAGATGGATTGCTGCATGAAGACTGGGCCATCTATGAGTGCTTTTGGATGGACGGAGGGGTCAACAAACACTAACCCTAGTTCAGCACGAGGATACCTACAATTATTTGAATAACACGCTTGGATTTTACAAGGCTGAAGCAACGAAGATGTAACCGGATCTCTTCTGCATTGAGCGGGTTAATGCTGAAAGATTGCTGTGACACTCTTTGTCTTTGGAGATGAACAGATGCTCCATTTTTTCAGACGAGCTCAGTGAACAGAAACACAACGCAAACAACATTAGAGGCCGGGCAGATGTCAGGAGCGACAAACTGTTTATAAATACATAAATAAATAACTTCTATTTTCCAGGTAAATGCAGAAGTGCAGTGGTTGGGTGAGGACAACCAGATGGTCCAATCATTGGTTTTGGACTGAGCCGTGTTGGCTAAGGTTTCTCCACAAAATATTTATATCTGTACCACGTTAAAACGTTAAGAGGCATTAAAATGCTTTAAGCTAGCTTGTTTAGCAGATTTGCCATTGTAGCTTTAAGGATTATATTACATTGACAAGGAAGGTTGAATCCCAGCTACCTCATCCATCTGGTGTGTGTGTGTGTCTCTTTCTTTCTTGGGTCTCAGCTGTGATTGTCCCTTGGCTTATTTACTGTACTTTCCCTCCATGTTAGCTTCCCTCCTGATACTCCTTCACCTCCACAGTTCATCCTAACCAGACTCCCAAAGCCGTAAACAACCACACAGGGGCAAAAGAAAGATTTCTCACTGGAATAAAGAAAACAACAAAAAACAAGCAGGCATGTGCAGGAATTCAGCAAAGTGCTTAACAGGAACAAACAGAACCAGTGCTCATTTCAACAGGGATTATTTGCGGCTTCTATGCATCACAAAGTAGAACAAATGTGTCGAGACGAATCAAAAACACAAGAAAGACGTTCTGCAAGATATTTTCTTTAGAACGAGTCATTGAGATTTTGGCAGCCTAAAATTGCAGCCTCTTCTGATTTTGAACACAATCCATAAATGAATTTGAACACATTCAGATATTTATTCAGAGGCAGAGTCAAATAAATTATCGCTGCTCATTTAAAACAAGTTTTTGTGGTGATTTTCTCCAAAAACATAAAGACAGAAAACACATGATAATCTAAATTTCTCTATAGATTAAAAATAATTTGACTCTTCATTCTTGGGTTTTGTCAGTAGATTACAAATGCAGGCTCTTTGTGGTTGCAGGTGAGTTCTGAATGAATGAGGATTTTCAGTAAATCAAACCCTCAGCTGGGAGGACAAATGGGAACACTGTGACCGCATATGGAAAAGCCCCAGCAGCCGTCCTGCAGATTAGAGATGTGCCGAGGCGATAGGATTTGGGGCAGATGTTGGCAGAAAAAAAATTGCCTTTAGATCGATAACCTGCTGTCAGACATGACTTAAGTGATTTTGTTCTTATGCCTGTGTTGAATACCAAAGCATCTCATGGTAAGATGAGTTGTGAGTCCTTGATTTTTATTGTATTTATTTTACAGAAATCATGGTCAGTTTAGGGAGAAGCTGAGAAATCACAAAGCTTTCCAGACCACATCAGAGCAAACTGTCCAAGCTGTGTGAAAACTAAGAAATCCATTTGTTTATTGGGTCAGCCCATATTTAGGTTGGTTTTGTGTTTTGAACTGCTGCAGGGAGAAAAACATGGAATTAGAGTCAAACTTAATGCAAGTGGGTCTTTAAAAGCATATATATATATATTTTACAGACGGTTTAATGTTTTAAATCAACAAAGGTGGAAACATTTTCTGTTCCACTTTCATCAAAATTGCTTGTTTTTGTATTATTTTTCCCAATATTTTGTTCAAGGTAACTAAGACCCATCTAAGAAACAAAGTAAAATCCCCTTTTGGCTGAATTTGGTTTACGGTTCTCCATAAACTCAGTGTTTGCATTTGAAATAACTCCCAGAAAAAGACAGATCACAGAATAAACTTGTTAGAGCGGCCAGAGAGTGAGAAGCGCCATCATCCTCTGCTACCTCTAAATATAAACCTTTGTTTTCAGCAGCTCACCTGAGTCCATCACAACAAAAACTAACTCATGTTTACTGGTATGATTTTCTCCCAACACCTGCAGAGGTGTGCAGCTCTGACCCCACATCGTGTCAAACACATACATCTACCTTATTTAGGAATGTTTCCCACTCACGATCCATGAACTTTGTCCTGCGCATCGATGAGAAAACTGTAAAAGGCTTATGTTTGCCTTTGAACAAAACGCAATATGTATTTGTTGGATTGTTTCTTTGAGATAAATCTTAGCTTGATTAGTCACCTTTACTATGAGAATGATGCAACTGGTCAGGGGTCTCAGTAGTGTGTGAAAGATCCACACGCAGCCACGACAGCTTGACTCCTCCTCCTTATACTGGTTACCAGCTGTGGAATGGCTCCTGCTCCTCAGCCAGGAGCTGAAGGGGTGTCCACTATCCTGCATATTTTTGATGTTTTTCTGCTTCAACACACCTGATTTAATCAGCAGGTGATTAACAGGCTTCTGCAGAGCTTAAATAGCTGCTGAAGAAGTAATTCAATCATTGTTTGTTTGTTGAAGCAGAGGAAACTAACAAAACATGCTGGATAGGGGCTCTCTACTGTAGGACCAGAACTGGAAATGGTAATCAGGTTCCAACCACACACCTGTGACTGGAACTCACCTGGCACCACTTGAAGCAAAAAACAAGACTGAGTACCAATGTTGCAGGGGATCAAAAAGCATTTTTAGGGTAGCTACCCACATGTTTACCTGCATCACACAGGTGCATTATCTTTACAAGATCTGGTGGCTGATCAGGCTTTCTTATGATTTACAGATAATTATTGTTACAAATCAAAAGACATATTTACTGACTTGTTGGCAGGTTTATTTGCTCATTTAAACTGCATCATTTATGGTATGCCATCTCCGGTGGCCTAGTGGTAGAGTGTCCGCCTCGGGACTGGGATATCAGGGTTCGATTCCCGGTCGGGTCATACCAAAGACTTTGAAAAAATGGGACCCAATGCCTCCTCGCTTGACACTCAGCACTAAGGGGTTGGATTGGGGGGTTAAACCACCAAATAGTTCCCGAGCGCAGCCACAGCTGCAGCTCACCACTCCCCACCATGGGGATGGGTCAAATGCGGAGATGTAATTTCACCATTGTGTGATGAATACTTGGTACTTTAACTTTATTCCCTCTTGTGGACAAAATGTCAAGGAAATGCATTTGAATCGAGTGTTATTTCAGAAGGAAATTGCCACAATTCTTAGTACATAAGGCACCTGTTCCATCTGCAAGCCAGTGACTATGCTAATTATTTAGATTACTAGATCTACAAAAGTTTTTTTCAATCGCTCAAGAAAAAAGTTGCGTAATAGCCTGGGAAGCCATCATATTTATGTAAATATATACCTGAAATAAATATAGAAAAGTAAATATAAACCTGAGGAGCACAATCTTGTTATTACAGTTGGTCTAGATTTCTAGGCTAGCATAAGGCCTTTCTTAGATGACATCATTAAGCCAGAAACTTCATATCAAGACTATAATTTGATGTGTTTTTAAATATTTTCTACAGAATATTTCCTGTTATTTATTGTGTATTTCACATAAAAAATCATGTTTTTATTGCTTTTTTAATAGATAGAACCGATTGAAAGGTGCAAAAACAGTCCTGAGAACATATGCCATCTCATGAGATTAGTCTGTTTTCCTTAAAATTATTACTTCCAACACAATCAAAGCCAGACTAAAGGTTCTGATTGTGTAGGCGGTTTTTCTTTTTTCTGCAGAGGCTCTGTGATAATCAGCATTATGAAGAATCTGAATAAATTTCAGTATTAGCCTAAATATGCATATTTTATTCTTGACTGTTTCATTTGTACAGATTTGTTAAAACGCAGAAATCACCCACACCCAATACTTTTGCTGGGACAATCTGCAAATACAGATAAAAAATACAAAGAGGAATAAAGATACTTGTGGTTCCATACTCAGTGCATATGGGGAGAAGACTCAATATGGATTTTATAAGATGTAAATTTAATAAAAAAAGGAGATGCTGAAAACTTTGAATAGGGCCAGTTAGTCCCCAGTTGTTTCAGTTTTATTGATGCTTATGTAATCCTCCTCTAATATAAATATATAAAAATATCTTTAGAGGCTACAAAGTGTTTTACAGGACGACGGCTTGGATGTGTGCAGCTGCCCTCTGTGGTTAAAGATCAGAGGACGTTTCATGGTCCTAACATCCATTGGCAGTGGTTCACATCTAGACTAAACTTCTGGATTACACTATTCACGCAGTTAATAACCATAAACGTCCCACTTGACCAAACATGAATCCCACTTATGCCCTCCAGGTGTTCTGTACCTTTAATTAAGGAAGATTCCCAACTTCTACTAGGCTACAAGACCATCTCTAATCAGCAAAAGGCTAGACCATCTCGATGCACCTGAGGGCTAGAAGACCATCTTCAAAGAGCTGAAAGCCAGAAGACCAAATCCAAGTAGATAAAGGCTAGACAACAATCTAATCAGCTGAAGGCTAGAAGGCCACATCAACTTGGTGTGAGCAGCCCAAGCCAGCCATAGATGTTTTTAATCGCTCATGGTTTGTCATGCAGGCTGACCATGAAAATAGTCACCTACACCTATCTCCTGCATTAGCTTCTGATAGAAAATAGACAGAGAAACTCTAGGATTAGAAAAGCCTGACAGATCTATGTCACACTGTCACTTAACATTCATGGACTCACCCATCTTGACTCACGACAGGGAAGGCTGTTGTTGGTTAAGAATAGAATAGAATAGACTTTATTGATCCCACAGTGGGGAAATTCACTTGTCACAGCAGCACCATCACTCAAAGGGTAATTAGAAGAAAGATAAAAACAAGGATACATGTATATACACATAGGCAGTAATCTAGTATTGTAATCTTATGTCACTAAAAAAACCACAAATAAAGATGAAAACAAACTTGGTACCAGCACTATGCAGCATACTGTAAGAGAGACAGACAACAATGTGAATCCAGTATTGCACAAGTATAGAACACATACTGAATATTGCATTGGTGTTATTGTGTACCAGGATGATATCAGTACAGCTTAAACTGAGGAGTTATACACTCTTACAGCAGAGGGGATGAAAAATCTGCGATAGCGCTCAGTTTTACATCTGGGATGTCTCAGTCTACCTCTGGAGGAGCTGTCCATGATCTCCACAGCGGAGTGCAGTGGGTGGGAGGGGTTTCTTAAGATGGAGGTCATCTTCCCCAGCATCCTCCTTTTCACACGTTTCCTCAACAGAATCCAGTGGGCAGCCCAGAACCGAGCTAGCTTTGGTAGCTAGCTTGTTCAGTCTCTTCCTGTCTCGGTCAGAGCTGCCTACACCCCAGCAGACCACAGCAGAATGAATAACAGAGCCAACAACAGAGTGATAAAAGGATTTCAGCAGCTGGGATTTAACTCTGAAGGACCTCAGCCTCCTCATGAGATGGAGGTGGCTTTGGCCCTTCTTATACAGAGCATCTGTGTTGTGGGACCAGTTCAGTTTACTTTTGAGGTGAACACCCAGGTACTTAAAGGTGTCCACCACCTCAATGTCTGCTCCCTGGATGTTTACTGGTGAGTGAGGAGGAGTGTTTCTCTGGAAGTCAATCACCATTTCATTTGTTTTACTGGTGTTCAAGCGAAGGTGGTTACGCTCACACCAGTCCACAAAGTCCATGATGACTGACCTGTACTCCTGGTCGTCCCCCTCAGACACACAGCCGACGATGGCCGAGTCATCAGAGAACTTCTGGAGGTGACAGCTGCTGGTGTTGTAGTTGAAGTCCGAGGTGTAGAAGGTGAAGAGAAAGGGTGAGAGCACTGTACCCTGCGGCGCTCCAGTACTGCACACAACCACCTCAGACGTACAGTTGTGCAGCCTCACGTACTGTGGCCTTTTGGAGAGGTAGTTGATGATCCATGCAGTCAGATGTTCATCCACTCCTGCACCCCTCATCTTCTGCTGCAGTAGACATAGCTGGATGGTGTTGAAGGCACTGGAGAAGTCAAATAACATGATCCTCACAGTGCTTTTTTGCATCTCGAGGTGATTCAGAGCCCGGTGCTGCAGGTAGATGAGAGTGTCCTCTACCCCCATGTTTGGTTTATATGCAAATTGAAGTGGGTCTATTTCTGGGGTCACCACTGAACATAGATGGGTGAGGATGAGTCTCTCCATAGTCTTCATCAGGTGGGAGGTCAAGGCGACTGGTCTGTAGTGGTCTGGATCCCTGGGATGTGATGTTTTGGGGACTGGAACCACACAGGAGGTCCTCCACAGTATGGGGACCTGCTCCAGTCGAAGGCTCAGGTTGAACATGTGTGTGACCACTTCACACAGCTGGTCAGCACAGTCTTTAAGCAGTCTGGGGCTGATTCCCTCAGGACCTGCTGATTTTCTGCTCCTAAGCGTCCAGGAAACAGCAGAGAACGTCTGGCCTAGTAGAAGCTAACCGTTAGCATTAGCAACTCCACCACACAGCAGAACTCCTCCAGGCTTGTGTTATTGGTGGAGATAAAACATCAACATTGCAGAGCAAACAGAGTCAGTGGTAGAGTCGCGTTGCTGTTAGCCAATCAGAGGAGAGATGTCCAAATCCTGTCGTCTGAAGCTACTTTCTCCTGCAACTAAATTGTACTTCCTGACAAAAGTGCATCTGAGTTTTTCTTCCCAGAGGACCACTTGTTACTAGAAACCACTGCAAATGTATTGAATAAATGAGTGAGCCACGTCTTTAAAGGACCTGTATCATGCTTAGTTTAGTAGAGTTGAAGGAAAGAAGCAGCTGAGACAGGAAAATGCATGTGTGAAGCCAAAAACTGCTTTGGGGGTGTTTTTCATGAGGAAATAATATAACATGGTCAAAGGCTCCAAAAAGTGGATTTTGTATGATATAGTTCCTTTAACGCTCTGTTTGTTTCTAAATCTCAGCCTTAGCTGAAGCCGTCACACACCCAGAAGCCTGATAGTTCATATTAGCATATTGATGAAGCTGCCTGCTCCTTCACTCATTAGACCCGTCAATAAAAGAGAATGACAGAGCCAACCTGAAATGTTATCAGCTGGTTGAGTTCACAGAGTTCAGCTTATTTAGAACCATTTATTCATCGTCTGAACCTGCGTTAAACAATCTACGTTTTCTTAATCAACATTTTGAAATGTCAGCAGCTTTATCGATGTTTAATCTATAGTGCTGGAGTTGAAAGTGCTGCACGTGAAGATGAAACGAGCACATAATTAATGTAAAGATAAAGTTTATAAAAGCGCCTTTGAGTGACTGCATAGATAATTAAAGGTATAAATGTTCAGCTCTTTGTCTCAGCGGCAGCTGGAATCTGCCCTTTGCCTTCTCAGACTCTAAAAACACCGAAGCATTTTAAGGCTTTTACGAGACGCGTCAACAAGCAGGAAAAAAAAGCTTCTCTGCTATTTTTGTGACTTCTGCTTTAAAAGGAGAAACAAGCAGCAACAATTTTCCTCCACAGGTTGCTTGACAACTAGGCTACATGAGTGTTTTGCAACATTTTACAGGAATGCCATCTCTTTCTTATCTGTGTTTGTACAGTTGTGATTATCTCTCCCATGCATATCTCTGTTTTGTGGGAAATTGTCTGCATATTATTTTGGGCAGCAGAGCAGGTCGGTATCAAGGCTTCATTCTCTTCCTGCCTGCAAAGCTCTGACTGGCTCAATTGTGGGGATTTTTTTCCATCTGAGGAAAAAAAAACAATTAATGAAAAGGGCCCAAACTTTCAGAGAATAGATCACAAATAAAACCACTCATATTTATTTCTACCTGCAGAAACACGATGGTGGATCTCTGTGGCACAAAGCAAAAAACTGCATCAAGCAGAACAGTAAATGGTGGCTTTTACCATCAGCTTTAAGACACTATAAGACTGCAAGGTAAGTGGAGCCTTCGACAAAGTAAAAAGCTGCTTTCTAATATTTCTAGACACCAAAGAGAAGTTTAGTGGTTGTGTTCCTGAGGGAAAAGTGTCACTGTGACCTCGTCATGCACTAAAAGTCCTGAGGTCAACGGAAAAATCTGAAAACAAGTTTATCAAAGAGCTTCACAGTCGAGTAGAAACTATAATATAGTATATAAATAATCAAGTCTGCAGAGATTTAATTTGTTATTTTATGTCCGGAAAATCACCGTTGCATAAAATCCATGAGTATACAGCAACAGTCTGAGGACAGTTAGCATATTTCTGTAAGGTTTAATTCTATTTTTCTGTAAAACCCAGTCATGCACTTCGTTTTCTGAATTAAACTAATGACCTTTATGGAATCACAGCAGAAAAAAAATCTTTTTTTTGGCATTTAATGGGTTTTGTATACATTTGTAAACACATTTGTAACGGTGCACCAGGTGAATCCTAGATGAAAACCTGACCTGAAGGTGAACTTGTAGCACACAATAACAGAACGCCTAATATTAGCATTTCTCAGATTCAAACATCCTTCCTCAGCTTTGATGGTGGCTGCACTACCGAGGGTTATAAAAGCAGCAACATGGATTGTGTGACTGACCTCGGCTTATTTTTTTTGTCCTTTAAAATGTATTTTTAGTTGCATTATCCCACCCACCAAACCAATAGAGTGCTGAGATTGGCAAGTATGTTCGAGCCTGCTGAGGTTCCAATGGAGCTTGGCTAGACCAACGTCCAGAGCAAACTCATTTTGCTTCTGCTACTGTCTGTCTAGATTTCTAGGCTAGCATAGCGGCGCTCCAGGACCAGGTTTGGGCATTCCTGTTTTAGGCAATCCTGTCGCTAGTTTTAGACACTTTGGTACATTCAAAAATGGAACCCAGAAGTTGAAAGCAAAGAGATCAAATCACCCTCTAGTGGCTGGTTGCCATACAAAGGTTAAGTCCCGCCTCCTCTATGCAAAGAAATGGGTATTTTTCTGATTGAAGGTTTTAAAAAAACTAATCTTAAATCACATTTTTCTGTTTTTGATTCAGTTTTTACATTGATGTCTTATGCTCACATATTCATAATTCCTATTAGGTTTAGTTAGATTTGATGCTAAGAAACATCTCAAGTGCTTAGACTCTGGTTCCAAAAAAACACAAACGGTAATGTCCATAAATGTGAGAAAATAGCTTCACTATTGAACAATGAAAGACAGATGCTTGATGGATTATAAATGTAGGAAAAAAGATAAAAGGATTGTGTTTTAACCCTGATTTTTGGTTCAGAGACGACCTCTTCTACACCGACAGACCAGACTCAACCCTCCAAGATCATCAGATCGAGTGTGTCTCAAGGCTGCTGGTGCAAAAATGTGGAACTAATCCTTCAGCGAGTCTCTGGTGTAGAAAAGGTAACAGCCCCCCAGGTGTGATCCTCAGGCAAAACGAAAGTGAATAAGTGTCCTTCAGACTGATTATTTGATTGGCCCTCGCCTCTGTAACCTTGGTCTTGGATAACTGAACGGATCTTTGGGAATGCTGGCTCCCAGAGACTCCAAAGCAAATGAAAAGAAATGACAAACTTTCAGTCTCAAGGATAACCAGTCATGACTTTATTGATAATAAAAACACATTCAAAGTGCCTTTCAATTAAAATCCACCTTTAAAGAAGAGCTGATGTAAATACACCTGTGTGTATTCAGTGTTGATCAGCGAAACGTTCAAGAGGTTTAATAAAGATTCTTATTAATCCAAAAGAATGAAAGGATTCTTTTAGAAGTCACCCTCACAGCCCTGACCAGGAGCATCATCTGCGTCAGTGACTTCTGACTGAACAATGAGATGAATAGAGAAAAACAGCAAGGCTGAAAACCTTCCACGTTGTTTTTTTCTCTCCAACCTCTTCAAAACATCTCGTTCAGCACAGATCACAAAACCGTAGGCTGCGTTTTCGCCTCAAGGCCACTTTCATAAAAAAGAAAAGCCGTCTCTTTTCATCTCTCCAGTTAAAGAAGCCACACTGCGATGTGACAGCCAGGAGAAATTAAAGCACAAAAGTGCTCTTCTCGTTGGGCGTTTGATTGGCCCTTGACCCTCTGTTTTCACAGGAGTTGATTGGCTGATTGGAGTTCACTCTGTCAGTGCTGGTGCAATCTGAAATGTGCTTGGTGGGCTTGGATTGCACGGTCAAGGATGAGGCGCAGCAATTGTCAGTGCAAATGCTGTGCGATCTCATGCTCAAGACCACTGCCTCAGTAACCAATCAGCTCTGACCTAATCTACTCCAAACGCTGGAATCATGAGGGAAACGCAGCTGATGTGAAAGTCGAGGATTCAGAAAACTGAAGAGTTAATTCTTGCAGAAGACACAGATTCATGCAAACACGGCCAGATTTGTCTTTTGTTTTCCTGCATTAAATCCAGATCCTGATCTGATCGAGGAAGACAATATTTTGAAGTTCTTGTTGACAAGCAGCTAAGTTTTCTTAAGCCTGGGACACACAGGAGACAGACGCGCCACGTCACGCCCGCGCCATCATTTTAAAAAGAAGCCATTAGAAGCCATGAGAGTGGCTACACGGGGAGCGCAGCGTCGCGTCCCACAAGCGCCGGTCCGCACAGAGGCGCTGAAGATAGGTGCCAGTTCTATTTCAAGCGCTGCGGCGCGCCATGGAGCAGCTGTTCCTGTTCTCAAGATGTTGTGACTCTCACGTGACTTTCCAAGAAGCGTTCAGTGGCGCGGCGCTTCCTGTGTGACCATTTGACTTCCCAAAACCGCGGCGCAGCGCATCTGTCTCCTGTGTGTCCCAGGCTTTACACATCCATTTTATTCAGGCAGGAACGTGTTTGCAAGAGCTTTCAGTGAAACAAATCCATAAAGAAAGTTTTAGTGATCTGAAGCTTATCAGTTCTGCTGGTGTTTACATTTGTCTTGTTACTTAAGCCTTGTTATATTTATGAACACCTGGTTGTTATGAAATACACGAGATAAATCAGAAACACACAAATCGTCAACTACAAATCTACAGATCAGATGTAAAGCACACAGACTGTTGTAATAATATCTTTAGGAGAGCTGGTTGTTTAGCTCAGTCGGAGGCTCAGTGTTTATAATCAGAGCTGAGAACAAGTCCTGCATCTTTATTGATTTGGGGGGGGGGGGTTCTTACAGATCTCAGCTAAGTGTAGACATCTTCACCTAATAATAAGAGTAGAAAACTCTTCGTTCTACTCAGATTTAGGCATTTTCAGTCCAAACAACACTCAATGAAGGTTTACATACCTTAAATAGACTTACAACTGGAATTCTTATGAAATCATGCAAAGAAAGTGAAGCAGACAATCTGAGCTTGAGAGGAGCCAGTTGAGGTGGCTTGGGCATCTGGTTAGGATGACCCCTGGACGCCTCCCTGGTGAGGTTTTCCAGGCACGTCCAACCAGAAGAAGTCCTAAAAAGATGACCCAGGACACGCTGGAGGGACTACATTCCTCAGATGGCCAGGGAACGCCTTAGGATTCCCCCGGAGGAGCTGGCTTAAGTGTCTGGGGAGAGGGAAGTCTGGGCCTCTGTGCTTAGGCTGCTGCCCCCGCGACCCAACCCCAGATAAGCGGAGGAAAATGGATGCAGAGGTCCACATCTGAAAAAGTTTCAACACCCCTTTTCCAACACATCTACTATTAAAATTCGTCCATCAGTGTCCTCACGTTCAAATATTTGACTCTTAGCCTCGTTGTGACTTCATAAACTCAGTCATCAGAATCAGAGCTTCATAGACACAAACACATTGAGAACACAAGATTAAGCAGCTCCCCTTTGAAGTTACATTTTGAGTCCCAACTGTAAATCTCTATTGAAACTAACTTATTATGGAGCTTGTTTTCCTCAATTCATTTTCATTTGATTTAATTGAAGCGCGGCTCCCTCAGTCACACGCCGAGCCACGAGAGGGATGAGTGACGCACGTGGCTCACGGAGAGAAGAGCGGTCACCGTCGACGGCGGTGGAGGGGAATCTGGAGTCGGGGAAGAAAAGGGAGACTCGTATCCAGATGTGCGACTCGTTTATGTTACCAGGTTACTGGGAATCAGTCGTCTTAGTAACATCTGAAGATGAGAGTTTGTCTAAAAAACCCTGATCTGGCACCAAAGAACATGACTAAGAACAAAATATATTTTGAACACCTTGTATGCCTGTTGCTATAACAACCACTGGACTTGAGTTTAATAACTATTCACAGTATTTGAGAAAAGAGACGATGGTGTGTTTATGCTGCGCGTGCAAGTGTGTGCCGTGATTTAAAAATAAACAAGACAACGTAAAGCCTGTTGATTTAATGTTTTCTGATTAAACTGAAGGGGAGGAAGGATTAGTGAGTTTTGAGTGTGTATAGAGGAGGAGACAGACGGATTACATTATGTTAGCCAGCAGGAGTGTGTGCTCAGATAGTGTGTTTTACAAGCCAGCAGGAAAATGCCTGCTGAGTGCTTCAGCAGGGCTAAACCAGATTTCCACCACTGATACACCCACCGCAATCTATTTTCTTCTTCACGTGTGTTCCCTTTAATAGGAGCTTCCTCTTAACTTTATTCATGTGTGAGTGTGTGCAATTAGAATAAATTACGTTGAAGTCAGTAAACCTCAAAGCTGTGATTTCTGATTTGAAGTGGGGTTGAATGGAGTAGTATCAAGTAGTCAGTGTCTTACCTGCAGTAGAATGCAGTCAGGGTGATTTTTCATGAACAAACAGGGAGGAAGTCAAGCCATCAGCTACATAGAGCAGAAATTGTTCTGCCACAACTCAAACTCAGTGTCCTTTTTACTCATTTGAACAACGTTTTTGTTGCTATGCTAACAACTAACGCTAAGGCCGCTAAATGTATCTGGCCATGAATGTTTGACTTGAGCCCTTTTTATAAGACACGCCATGCCGGCAAATCAGCGCAATATTACCGCAACGTGTTTCTTATGAACGCGCTATGGCGGCATCACGCTGCGGGAATTTTGCGGCATTTGTGCCGCCACGCTTGGTAGTAATATTGCGGTAATATTGCGGCTTCGCCGGTCTTATAAACGCACATTAAGCCTTGGCGCAAAAGAGGGAGGTGTCATGACCATGTGATGAATTAATGCTGCGCTCCGGCTGGGAATTATGTTAAAAATGAAAGTAAACACACGCTTAAGTTTCACGTTTGTAAACAGAACCAGCTGAGATGATTAACTGGACCGATGCGGTGCTCCGGGAGCTTCTCTCCGTTAGATCTGCAGCTCAGATCATCTGACAGCTCACAGGGATGGTGGAGCACACACACCTGTAGCTGGTTGATAAAATAAAACCTTAAGGAGCGCTGCTTCGATCGCAATAAAAAGCAAGTTATGTCCAAAATACACGGAAGTCCGCGACAGTGCAGAGACCGCCCCCATACCTCCTTTTTGCCGCCACGCGTAATCTTTTATAAAACGGACATCATTGCGCAACATTACCGCCACGGTCTGAGCTCTTATAAACGACCTAACGCTCCCTGATGCCGCATCGGCGTTACGGCAAATTGGCGGCATTGTTTTATAAAAAGGGCTATTGAGAGAGAAAACAGTTGCTGATGGAGGATTAGTAAATTCTAGTAACGTAAAGGTAATAAATCATCACAGATGTTAAGAAATAAAAACAACGTAAACAACTGTCTCATGCTAAAGTGATGTGCTGTAAAAATATCCAATAGAATGTTAGGAAAGTTTTCAGTTTTTCAGATTATTCAAATTTTGTTTCTCTCACTTAAGCCCTTTTCAGATTGACATTCTGGAATATGTGTGGACAATTCAGTCCGGTCTTTAACCAGAACTGTGTTTTCAGACACACCACGTTTGCACCAGAACTTGTCCTTTCGGCTGCCTTCACACAGCAGGGAAATGTTCCAGATGTCTGCGGGGGAGGGGGTGGGGGGTACCCAGATATTGCATAAAGCAGCGGGCGTACATGCGTCATCTCCCCAAACAAAGCTAGTAAGTGATAGAATTCCTCTCACTGATCGGATTTACGTTAAGCACAATTCTGCGCACACGAAGACGCATAATCGACCTGGTCACCTGGATGATGAAGCTCAATGGTTAATAAAGGAATCACGGAAAGCGCTGTGATGCACTCCGTCACGTTTCCAGGAGACGGTACCGTAGGAGGCGAGCTGCCATGGTTCGCCGCATGCTACAGGAGCGAGCTACCCGGCGTATTTGGAAACATTCACGACCAAGTGTCGAAGTTTTCTGGTCAGACGTGTTGAAAAACTTTGCTTTCCCAGTCACGTGATCTATGTAATCTAGGTGCGCACCAGCGTCCCCCGCTCCCCTCCTCCTCCTCCTCCTCCCTGTCCGGAACTCGACCTCACCAGTCTGAAGCAGCCACCCTGTCCGTGACGAGTCCGGTCCTGTTACTAGGGGCTTCGTCCGGTCTAATTCAGGAAAAGGTTTACCGGATAATCAGTACCAGCACTGAAGAGGAGGAGGAAGAATCAAGCAAGGAGCAATGAGAGTTTGGGTTCTTAAGGTATTTGGGGTAAGAGAGGATTTTGAAGAGTTGAAGTCATTCTGGAGCTTCAAGGCGTATTTTTGACTGACTTGGAAGTACTTTATGGAAAAACGGCACCACAGCTCACAAAAATTATCAACCTTAGGCAGCTTTGGATACTGGAACACTAACTGGATTAGC